>JASAOC010002128.1:0-58781 GCA_030849835.1 Herpetomonas samuelpessoai
GGGTGATCAGTCAGAGCCTGAGTTTCCTTCACGTATGTCCCACAATCTGTAGAGCTCTACTGGGATGAACGACGATCATGCCTAAGTGGTGAGGAAGATATTTCTTTTCTAAAAGCGTAAAGACAGGAAGTGAGAAGGGAAGAGAGGATTCGCCGATGGCACGAGTACAGGACATGCAATATGGTGAGATGAGGAACATGCATCCATTCGTTCCTCTATTCTGTAAAAAAGTGAGAGGAGTGGGTCTTGATCCACGCCTCCTCTGGGCGTGCATCACGGTCTCCAGAGCAGTTACAGGAGAATCGCGAGGGTGACGTAGTCATCAGCTGCTTTGTAGGGTCATGGGACCAAGGGTGTGGTTATGTTGGTGTTTTAGTTTAGTTAGAAGGGAGAGAAATAATACAAAGAGGTACACAATCAACGGGCTCCCCACGGTTGAAGTCGCGCCGCACGGGTGGCCACGCGTCGCTCCCGTTACGTGGTTCCGTCCTTTGAGTGCCAGGGCTTCCGGTCATGTGACCCGTGGACGTGTGTGTGTTTGTGTGAAGAGTGTGAAGGGTGTGAAGAGTGTGAAGAGTGTGAACGCAGAACAAACCAGGGAGAGAGTCAAGCGCGTTCAGTCTGCGCCAAACACTTCGAGAAGGATGGGCGAAGGGTGGACGGCGCGTTCTTAGACAAACGAACGCAACGGGCGAGCAAAACACGGGCACCATCCGGTAATCTTGTTAGTGGCTGCTATTTGACTCGGCCCTGGTACTATCCCCTCCTCCACCTGCGGCTCAGTCTCCATTCGGCCGCACACCGCGCGTGAGCACGGGGAATCCCTTTGGTTGCACCTTTGCGTTATTGATCTCGAGCACGTCGCCCATCTTCTGATAGTCGAATTTGCGGCTCTTGGGGCCGTACTGCTCTTTGAGCTGCTCGAGCAGCTTTTCCGCGGCCGCCTCGCGGTGCCAGCGGTTCGTCATCATGTAGGTGTGGGCAACGTCGTCCAGGTCGCCCGTGGGCACCTGATCCACATACGGCTCCTGGTAGAAGCCCTCCCACTTCAGCTGGTCCTCGGCCTCGGTGTCGGAGTTGAAGGTAACTGCATGGGACAGGGGCCGCTCAACAGACAGAGGGTCAAGCTTGTCGGCGCTGCTGACGAGGTATTCCTCCATCTGTGGATTGGTGCGGCGGTAGAGGTCGCGGAGCTCCGTCTCTTGTACCCCACCGCGACCCGAGCCGCGCTCCGCCTGAGGGTCGTCCTGTGACACGCTCGTCGCCGTGACGCCCTCGGCCTCGAGTTGCAGTTCCTGTGCGTGGGCCCTCTCGCGATCCGCTTCTTCTGCCGCCTGGGCCGCTGCGCTCGCGGCCAGAAGCTCTGCGCGCTTGCGTTTAGTGGCATCGCGCTGGATGTCCTCGACGTAACGCACCAAGGCATCTCCGTCAAAGTTGTACGGCAGCACCATGCGGCCGTGTTCCCAGTCAAGGTCGAGCTCCTCGGCCAGCATGAAGGTGAAGTCTGACCAGTCCCACTGGGCGAGGGCAGGCCCCACGCGGAAGAGCTCCTTGGCCCACTCCAGGCGCTGCGCGTACGTGCAGTCATTGTTCTGAAAGGCGTCTATGCCGGCGGGTTCGGTCATTTCGCGGAATTGGGTCAGATGCCACATGGTCGTCTCCAGCATGTGTTTGGACAGCCTGTAGAGCTTCTTCTGCAGTTCCAGCTTTGGCTGGATCGCGTCTAGCCACTCCTTGAGTTCTGCGTAGGTGTGCATCTGTGCGCTGACAATAACGACGCCATTCGCGCGCGTCGCGAAGCGATCTGGCTGAATTTCCAACGTCAGATGGGTGACGCCGACGCCAGCAAGGAGTTCCTTGTTTCGGTGCAGGAGGCGCAATGTGTGCATGGCTTCCTTGTGCGAGCACGAGATGAGGACGTCGTCAAGATCAAGCGCGTGGCACAGCTCACCAATCATCTGTTCAACGTCGGTCGCGAAGCGCATCGCTTGGTCGCGGCAGGCCTGGATGGCTTGGGTGTTGTGCGCGAGGAAACTCAAGAATTGCGGGGCGGTAAAGTCCCACGGGATCGTAATGCTGCCCGTGATCTCCTCCCCAATGCCAAAGTGATCTGAGACAATTACTGGCATCGACTCCCACGCGTCGTAGCGCAGCTCGCCAAGATGGCTGCGCAGGGTGTGCATCGCGGCGCTGCTCTGCAACGGAGAGAGCTCGCGAGAGAAAAGAATTTGGTCCGCCTCAATGAGCTCCTCCAGGGCCGGGGCTGGGGTGAGCGTCCATTGAAGCGACATGGACTCCATCGCCTCGTCCAGCAAGGAGCGAGGCTTTCTTTTTTCATGTTTCCTTAGGTTGGGGTGCTTACGCTGGCGCAGCGGCTTGGCCTCCATGCGGGCCGCCGTTGCGTCCTCGGCCGCGGAAATGGACTCTGTGACGGAGTCGATACAATTGGCGCGACGGAGAAGGTCGCGAAGAAACTTGTTCACTGCACGCTCGACCAGTCCGCGATTCGCCTCGCTCGGCGTGAAGCCGTCGGGCAACTCAAACGTCGACTGCACCTGCACCACACCCTCGCCACCGCTGGGAGACTGAGATGACGACGACAGCACGTTCTCCTCGCCTGCAGCATCGGCGGCAGCAGCCCGTGAGGTGGCAGAGGTTTGACTTTGAAAGCCGCGCGTTGCGAAACTGCTGGTGGCCTGCTGTGGCTGCTCATGCGCAGTTGCGGGCACCACGCTTGAGGACTCCTCTTCGTCGAAGCGCCGGTAGAACGTGAGGGAGATGGTGGTCGCGGGGGGTGGCCGAAGTTTCCCCGCCTTGAATTCCTTTGCCCAACTCAGCAACTCGTTCAGCTGCGCCACAGCATTCTCGTTCACGACTTGGTGCTCCCGGTTGTTGTGAAAGAAATCCGGGTGGACCTTGAGGAAGAAGGAGTTCAAGGCCTTCTTGTACATGGATGTGGCAGGGTAGCGATGCACAAAGATGTTGGTGGTGGTGGTGTGCGCACACGTACGTCGAGGTAAAGAAATAGTGCTTACTTCGTAGATAGGCAACGGATAGTTTTATTATCCTCCTTTTCGTTTCCTCTCTCTCTCTCTTTCTTTACGTGTTTTGCGACGATGTGAGAATACTCACCAAGAATTATGGAGAAGAACGGAAAAAGGAAGGAAGACGGGTTCCCAGGGTAAAGTGGCGCGCATCGATGGTCTAGAAGAAATACAACGATACCATGACAGGTGCCCCACCTCCACGTTCCTTACAAGGAGTTCCTCCTCGTCAGCCGCTTATGGAGCCCCAACTCGTGCAAGTTCATGCGTCATCACACCCATTCGTTTCCCAAGTGACTTAGCGGCGCGTCCATGAACACTGTTTGCTGCGTTCGCAACTGTTCCTTCTACTCGACATGGATGCTCGTTCATCTTCTTTTTTTTTCTTTGATGTGATGCGATAACACCCGGGGATATGAAGGCGAAAAGAAAAACAATATAGAAAGGTCATGAGGGAGAAGAGTAGTACAGGTACAGCGTATGGTAGCGGTAGAACAGCTGAAAGAAAGGTAGTGCATGACACGTAAAGAGAGGAGAAAGGGGGAAAGCGTGAGATGGAATTTAAAAATAAAAAGGAAAAGCGTCACGGCAGCTCAGAAACACACCCACTCACCCACGCACACACACACACACACACACACACACACGACATGTGCACGCACATGCACAGACGAAAAGGGCAACGGGTGCAGTCGGTGCAGTCCAAGACGGCGCGCAACGCGTCCTAGCGGTGCCGCTCAAAGGGGGATGCGACAATGCACTTCTCCTCGCCAGGGCTTGCTCAGTACTTTGTTTTCTGCTTCTTCTCCTTTTTTTTAATTAAAGCGCAAGGAGTCGCCGCGCTTTCCTTCGCACGTTTTCTTTGTTGCGTTTCTCTCTAATCATGTTTATTCCGTTCACAGGCACTACTGCGGCACGGTCGGTGTGCGCGGTGTGAGACCTGTACCACCCTCACTGCCTGCTGGCCGAGCCCTGCCTCTATTGGGACCCCCTGCAACACCAGAAGCCTCCATGGACTTCTCAATAGCACGCGTGGCGCTGTGAATGCTGTTGTTCAAGACCTCCACCGCCGCATCTACCTCGCTGCTGCTCTTGAGCTCAATGTCCATAAGCACCATGGGGTTCAGCAAACGCCGTGTGTAAGGATCCTTCCCCATCCACCCCGTCGCCGAGGTGTCGGTGCCCCGCGCAACGTTGCTGCCGCGGGGACCTGCGTCTTCAGACACAAGGCTCGTGTCTGCGCTCATTTTTCCAGACGCCTTCTTGCTCAACTTTGTCTTCTTGCCGCTGCCCGTGAGTTCAGCGCCCTCGTCGAGGCGCTGAGCTAAGGCCGCCATGGATACGCCCAGGTTGTCCGCCTCAAAGGGCCGATGAATCTCCATCACGAGGTGGTTGCCCTCCCCTTTCCGGGTGCCGCGGGCGGCATGGAAGCCAATGGCGACAGGGTGCACGAGCATCAGCGCACGCCGAGTGCTGCCAAACGACCGCGGCTTTTCAAAGTACAGCACAAGGAAAATCTCCCACTCCAAGGTGAGCTGCACGCGCTGCCCTTCCCACTTACCCTTGGCGACCCGCACGCGATCCTGACTCTCCATGTCTAACGGAATCGCACCAGCCGCCATACTATCGTAGGCCATACGCAGCAGCCGTTTGTGTTTGTTCTCCAACAAGCGGTCCCACTCGGACTTAGGGGGCTCACCAGGAGCGTTGGGTGGTGGTGTCCTGGCTGGCCGGCCGTTGCCTGACGGCGCGGCTGCTGAGGTGTCGCGCGCATCGCCCTTGCCCTCGTTCTGCAGCTGCCGCTGGAGCTCCGTGACGTCCGCGGGCAGCTCCTGCTCACCCAGCTGCACCTTGTCGCTTTCGCGATCCCCACCCGCCCCTGACATGCCGCCGTGGCTGCTGCTGCCGCCGCTGAGATCTTTGCGTGCCGATTTGTTGTGGTGTGCTTGCTGCTGCTGTTGGTGTTGATGTTGCTGCTGCTGTTGCAGAGAGGAGAGCATGCTGGGGTTCGGAGACGCCGTCAGCGGGGAAACGACAAGACCGGAGACAGAGCCCGCTTCCATCTCCTCCTCCCCACCCGTGCTTCGTCGCGGGAAGGAAGCGGACCCTGGTGTGGGTCTGGCATCCTCGCGGCGCCTCGCGTTGATCTTGTCACTGACGCTGTCCGACGCATGCTCAGAGATTTCCAACGACGCCGACGAATCGGGAGATCCATCCAGGGACTCGGCTGCCTTATTCCTTTCCACTGGCTGACGTGTCTCCTCTTGAGGTGTGACGGGACCGCCAGCAACCTCATCGTCGCCATTTCCTTCGACGGATTCGAGGGCCTCAATCGAGGGCACGCCGAGCTCCCTCACCAGCGCCGACGTGGTGCCGTGGTGGTAGTGGACCATCGTACCGAGGCCTCGGTAGCTCTGAATCAGCCGACGCTGCAGCTCAGCGCGGGCAGGGGCGGCGAGGTACGCCTCCACCATCGACAAAGTGTCCCACCGCGCGGCGCGGGCGGCGAGGAAGCGGGCTAAACGGGGGAAGTGCGCGGCATCGGGTGCAGCGGTCACGGCAGGCACACCACCTGTGCCAGTGGGTGAGGCGGCGGCGGCACTTGCATCCCCGCGGCGAGATCGCACAAGAGGGGACAGCCCTCCCACGCTGCTGTTGTGGCTGCCGCTGGCAGACAACGTGGTGGCCTGGAGCCGGTTCGCGATGGTGGCGCGGCGCTCGTTGGTTGTCACGTGCAAGGGCAGCATGCTGGAGACGCCCACATCCGCAAACGGAATGCTCACGCTTTCCACGGCGTGCTCAAGGTCCTCGTCAGGGGGCTGGAGTAGTGCAAGGAAGTCGTCTTGGAGGCATTGCTGGGCCTCACGGCGGTCAGCCTCGGTGCGGGCTGCCTGGGCGGGCGAAGCGGGGGCGGCGCCCATGGCCACTGTAGGGGACAGCAGGCGCCACCCGCGACACACCACCCCGCCCTCGCTGTGGGCGTAACTCATCGCGAATAGCTTTGTGCGGCCGGTAAGCGCGGCAGCGTCACGCTTCACCCGAATGGGAGGCGGGATTTCCTCCGCAGCCGTCTCGTCCACGTGTGCGGTATCGCCACCGCCCTCTTCGTCGCTTCCAGAGTCCGCCCGTGGTGAAGGCGCGGAGGCTGCCACCGCTGCTGCTGGCTTAACCACCTCGGCCGGGGGCCCGCTCAACACATCCGACAGCACATCCGCCGCTCCGTCTCCGCCCTCCCGTTCATCAAAGGCGGGAACGTTGTTCTTTGTGGTGGGGGGCTCTGGCGGCAGCACGTCGTCCTCCAGGTCATGGGGCGGGCTGGGGTATCGGTGGTGCACCGCGAGACCGTCGTCCGCAGGCGTGCCGCCCTCACGGTTCTCCTCTCCCCCACGGTAGCGCTCCTGGGGTCGTGGGGGCCAGTCAGCATTCTCTGCGCTGGGGGAAGCCTTGCGCTTGGTCTCCTTCAGGCGTTTTGGCGAGTCCATGTCAGAGGGTGGGGTGTGACCATCCTTCTGGCTTTGACCAAAGAGGGGCGAGGCATCGGGAGAGGTTTTAAAGGCATCCAGGGCGTCGGCGCGCGCGGCCACAAGGTCTGGGTCCGTCATGCTCGTCTCGTGATACCAGCTTCGCGTGCGCTTGCGCTCGGTCACGCTGTTGTCCTCGCTGTTTTCCGTGTAAAGGTCGAGCCGAGCGAAGTTGAAATGCGGCCGTGCCGCCGCCTCTCCGTCCCCGTTGCCTTCCTCGCCCGCATGTGCGTAGTGCTCGTTCGGACGACTGAAGCCGCGGTTATTCTGCGCAAGCGATGCCTGCCTTTGCCCGTTGTTGCCCACATCACCGACAGCGTCCTGCCGCCGCTGCACGCCCGAGGCGTAGCCTGTCCCATCGGCAAAAGGTGAAAATTCCTTCACAGAGGGCTCCCGCTCCGTTAGCGCCTGCCGTGCTAGGCCGTCTTGGTTGTCCGCCTCCCTCAGCACCGCAATGAGCTGCGCGGTGTCTTCCGCGCCGTGGTGCTGGTGAACGGCCAGCGTCGGGGAGCCATCGTAGACGTGCTGTACAATGTCGTGTGCATGGCTGGAGCGCTGCGTGATGGTCATGACCTCCTCCACCGTGTCCCAGCCAGGCACCGTTGCCAGCACGGACATCAGTCGGGCGAACAGCCTCTCCTGCGCCTCTGGCTCCTCGGTCGCCAGCTGGGCCTGCAGACGCTGCGCAATGACGGCGCGCCGCTCATTGCACGTCACCTCCAACCGCATCGTCCCACTCGCGACAAGATCATCATACTTGATGCAGACCCGCTCTACCTTGGCTTGCGCACCTGCCTCCGCGCTGCGGTTGTTGACCGGCTCGGCCTTGCCCGCCTGGGGCCCCCCAGCTGTAGGATCAGCATCCTCTGCGTCTCCATGTGCGGTGGAAGACGCGGTAGATGGGGAAGTGAGGAGGGAGAGGAGATCGGTCTCCAACGCGTGGCGCGCGGCCGGACCGATCCTGGCATCTGGGGACTGCAGCACCCGCATCGCATGGCAGAACAAATGACCCGGCGGGTGAAGGTATGTGAGGAAAAACGTTCGCATGCGGGACACCACGCCCGCTGCTGGCGACCCTGCCGTACCGCTGGCCACGAGGCGCGGCTGGCGCCAACTACGTGGATGCTTCCCCGTGTCAGAGTGGGCCGCAGCCTCGTCGCCGCTGAGTGCGGGCACCTGCTGCTGTGCGTCGTCAGACGCACCATCCTTGTCGTGCTCGCCTGTCCTCGGCGCTTCCGTGTCGGCTGACGGCGCCACTGCGAGCGTTGGGGGTGATGGAGGCGGCGGCGGGGCCAAAATGGGGATGGCCCCTGCCTCCACCCGAGGCGGCGGCGAGGCGCCGTCCGCAGGGACGCCCGACGGTAGCGGTGGAGTCCCTCCGCCAACGTCTGCACCCTCTTCCTCCTCTCTTTCCAGGTTCGTCTCATCGAATTTGTTGACGGTGTTCTCCAGTGGCATCTCTAGAACCAGGCGGCGAATGCGTTCGTGCTCGCGGTCAATTGTGCTGTCCACGTCGTTTTCTTTCCCTGCGGCCTGACCTCCTTCTTGCGGCTTCTCTCGCTGCCCCTGAGGTGGGGTTGCTGGTGTGGCGGGGTCACCCGCAGCGTCACCCTCGTCGTGTGGTGAAGGTGACACGAGACGAGTGGACACCTTCTCCCCTGCCGCGCCGTCTTCCTTCTTCACGTGACTGTCCTCGAGCATGCTGGGCTGCGGCGGATACAGTGTGCCAGCGATGCGGGCGGTCGTACTCGCCGCCACTCTCTCGCTTGCTTCGCCAGCGTCCTCTGGCGCGTTGCCATCACCGACGAGGGCGGATAGGAGGCTGCGGTGGTGGGACGGGTGATGAGGTGGATTTGAAGCGTCTGTGGGGGTGTTCTGGTTCGCGGGGGTGTGTCGCACGGTGTTTGTGGAGCCAGCACCCGTTCGCTCTGTCGCCGTTGGTGGGAGAAGGGCATCGGGCCGCTGGGACACGCCGGGCTGCTGTGACAGGCCATGCCGCTCTGGTCGCGCCGTCCTATCCGCATGCTCCTCGCCATCGCTGTCACATCCCACAACGCAGACAGGAGGCGGTGACGCGGAGGTCCCATGCGGCCCAAAAGAGAGGGTGAGGGGAAGGCCCTTCACCGCGCCTTTGGCTTTCGCCGCGGCAATCTCTGCTTGCCGCTGCGCCACCGCCGCCCGGCACGCGCGCGCCACCTCTGCCACATCGCCCGTGCCGTCGTCGCCCCTCACCCCGGCGTTGCCCTCCATCGCGACGGAGACGAGCGCCGACGGGCAGCCCTTCTCCTTCGGTGGCCAGTCCACCAGGAAGCCGTAGAGGAGGTGTACGCAACCAGAGGCGGTGAGGAAGTTGTCGGTGACGTCGAGGATGGCCAACGACTGCAACATTCCGGTGCCACCGTTGGTGTTGCTGCTGACGCTGCTCCGTGGTGAACGCAGTGCCCCCTCTCCGTCACCGTTGGCCTCCTCCGCCCCGCTGTCGTCGTGCGCAAAAGAGCTCTTCGCAGCGCTGCGCAGTGCAATACAGATGCCGCGAACGGCCATATCTGTGAGCCCTGTCGCCGACAGGTTCAGCTCGCGCAGGTGCGTGAAGGCGGGCGGCACCGGGCGCTGCCGCACCGAGGCGTTGAAAGCTGCCTGGGCAATGAGCTCGGCCAGCACATCCCCAACGCGCGTCTGCCCGCACAGCACCGCGCCGTCCTCGATAGAAAAGTTCACCGCCCCTTCTTCCTCCAAAAACAACTGCCATGAGGCCTGCGCATGGGGTCCGCGAAGCTCATGCTCGAGGGCCTGCTGCCTACGGCCCATGTCTATCAACGCCTCCGCGGCGCTGGGCTTCACCAGGGGCGCGGTGCTCGTAAAGCTGCCGGCGAGGATGAGGCGGTCAAGCTGCGGACAGCAAAAGAAACAGTTGAGGAGCAGCTCACGACACCCGGCGGGCGAGCACGTCTGAGAAAGCGGCACGTGCGCCAGTGTGATGTCGCTCAAGTGGTTGGGATAGTCCAGCTCAATAAAGCTGGAGAAGGGGGGCTGCGCGAGCAGTGCACCAGACTGGACGAGGGGCGGCATGGGGGTGCTGGCAGTGGCCACGCTCCATGCCGCCAGCGGCACAGAAACCCCAGGGACGTTGCCCGAGAGCAAGACGCGTGTGACACGGTGGGTGCGACTCGCCCCTGCCAACGCCTCTGACACGCCCCGCGCAGATGCACGGCAATTTCGCAGGTCCAGACACGACGGACCAATCCGCAGCGCGGCCATGCGTGTGTCGAGCTGGCGGGAGTCACCATCACTTCCTCGTGCTGCTAGGGTGGACCTGTCCTTGTAGCTCTCTCGAATGCGCGCCGCGCACTGGGCCGCCAGGCAGTCAGGGAAGAGCTGCGGGTCACTCCGCAGGGTGGGCAAGTTCAGCTTGGACAGGTAAATAGCGAGCACCCGCAGGCCATAGTCGCCAAGGGCGTTGCCGGCGAGCCGCAGCTCCGTCAGCGTGTCTGCGGCCCAGAGCAAGAACTTGCCAATGTGATTCGCACTGCGGTGGGTGAAGGCGTTCTGCGAGAGGTCCATCACCCGAAGGCGGGGTAGAATCGAGCGGCAGGCGGCGCCGCCGTCGGCATCCTCTTCCGTATTCTCCCGCTGCAAGCCGTCGTATTGCGAACGTTGCGCGACCAGGTCGCTCCTCGGAGACTGATTTAGTGCGCCGGAACGATCCGCAGAGGGGCCGCTGCTTGCCCGCACCACACTGCTCGGCTGCCGACGGTGCAATTTACGTCTCGTGGGGCTGCCCTCTCCTTTGGGGGCGGGGTGCTCCGCAGGCAGAGCCCCAAGCGAGCCCGCACGCGTGTGCCGTCTCGATGGCCTTGACATGGACACCCCAACACCATTGCCAACGACGGTGGTCATACCAGCCGCAGCGACAGGAGCAGCCGGGGCGTCAGAGTCCTCTAACCGTCCGACCTTGCAGCCGTGCACCAGCAACTCATGCATGTCCGCATCCGTGAGGGCCATGTCGACAAGGATGAGCTCCTCCAGCACGTGGAGGCCGGGGAGAACATCACGGCAGAACCACCGCCACTGGTCACACTCCACGTGAAAGGAGGTGAGGTCGAGCACTGTCACCTTGGTTCCTTGCGTCCGTGCGCGGAGGTGCACCTGCAGACCGACCCAACCCACGTGAGAGGGCACCGCTGGTGCATTGGGCAAGGCAGCCGTGCCGTCGTCCGCACGTGTTTGGCTGCGGCGCTCGCGGTAATCGCGAAAGAAGCGTGGGGTGACCCGCTCTTCTGTCGTGTCGCCCATCGAGGTGGCTTCCTTCGGTTTTGCCGACAATGGGAAGGGCGGTAGTGGTGACGACGACATGGCCGACGGGACCTCTGCCGCGGCTGGGCTTGTGGCCTCAATGGCTGTGACCGATGGCGAGCCATCATCTCGGCGCTGCGAGGGTGCCCATGCCGGGGCTGACGGCTCATGCGGTGGACGATGCGGCTGTTGCCGCGGAGACTCCTGTGGGGTCTGTTTGTAAAGAGAATCGCGCCATGGGTGAAGGCTCGCACTCCCGGACACCTGCCCGCGACTTCCGTCGCTAGGCTGACCGTGGGCACTTCCTCGGTGTGGCCGGCTGTCACCCTCCGAGAACCACGGACGCCGATTCCCTGTGCCGCCTCGCCCATCTAGGCCTGTAATTGGTCTCAGGAGAGGTGCTGCGGTCGCCTTTGCGTCGCCCCGCGTAGGTACCTCTGCAACACCAGACGCACGCTTCCGACTCGAATCTGCGGACCGCGACACACTGCTAGCCCCATTGATATTTTCCGAGACAGCTCCCTGCGCGCCATCACGGCTGGTCGTTCCGTCGCGGTACCGTATCAACGGGGTGAGGCTGCCCACCCTCCGTGGTGGATAGGCCGAGGACAAAGGCGACCCACCGGTGCTATGCGCACGAGGTGCATCTAAGCGCGTGTAGCTCGACGCGCGTGTGGATGCTGTCGGGGACGTGGCGGTTGGTCTCGTGAAGTGCGGAGCCTGCGCGTCCGCGTGAGCCGTACCAGAGGAAGGTGCGGATGTGCCTACGGTGGTGCGCTGGGCCGTGTGGGGAGTCGACGCTGCCGCGCGCCACGCGCTTGCCTCATTCGCCGACGCGTTGTAGGCCGCCAGAGAAGCTTTCCAGCTCATGGGTATCAGGTAAAATGCGAGCTAATGACAAATACAGAGAAACAAGAGTTTCTAAAGAGGGAAATGAAAAGAAATACGTGGAGAGCTCTGGCAGAGGAAGGGGAAAAAAGCGGACCACGTGTGCCTGAGCTGGTGAATGAACGATACGGTGATGAACAGAATATACACGAAAAAGGCAAGGCACAGTTGAGGAAGGAGTAGCACTGTCACCGCTCCTTCAGCAACGAAAGCCCTCCAAAAAAAGAAAAAAATAGAAAGAAAAGAGAAGAAGCTTGAACCTAGCCAAAAAAAGAAGGTCGTCAAATGCAACAAAGCGTACAGCAGTGGTGTGTGTGTGTGTGTGTGTGTGTACCACAAGTATTATTTGTGAAGGAGTGTGTATGCGAGGCTCTCCTAAATGAAGAGAGGTGCTATTGCGCGTCTCCAAAGCTTGCGCAAGGAAACAAGGCTTGCACTTGCTCTCTTTTTCTTCTTTTCTTTTTACTTTTCAACTCCTACCCAAACGAAGCGGACGAGGAACGGGTGAGACAGGATTCACAGACAGGACAATTGCTGCTCATGCATGAAGAGGAGCGCATCAACACGTACCGCAAACGGCCCGCGGCAGGGGGAAAAGGGTATACAAAAAAAGAACTCGCCGCAGGGACCAGAATCCCCTTGGCACAGTCGACCCTATCAGCGTGCAGCACCTGGCCTGAACTAGAATTGCACCACACACCGATGGGCATTGGGTACGTTGGGTGCTGGGCATCACATGGCGTCGTCCTGGATGACAGTCCTCGCGCGAACACGGTGTAAGTAAAAAAAAAAAAAAATCGCTTTCGTCACGCACGCACACCAGCGTCAGGCCGTGCTAAACAAAAACGCTCTCACTTCTCGCCGACGAGTGCCATGCTTCTTCGGTTCTCGTTTTTTTGTTTTTTTCTGGAGATTCTTTTTTTTTTTCAGTCAACGGTGATTTATACGTTCAAGTGATGCGGCTGAACACAACCGCGTTCCCCTCCTTCATACCCCCTCCCTTCCATTTTCTCGCGCTACTCTTTCCCTCGACATGCAATCGGCAGATCACCGATGCACACACGCTGAGCGAGAGAAGCACACGGAAGCAAGAAAAGGGGGGTGAGATGGAAGTATGACACGTACAGGAATCTTATACACAGGAAAAATAATAATAAAACAAACGTGAAGGGTAGAACATGGAGGGAAGCGGTTTGTTTATACGCCAAATCAGGAAGAAGGCACCGTCATGGATAGCAAGAGGTCCTTTCCGCCGCCGATCCCCGCGCCTTTCCAATCGCCGCGCACGCGAGAAAGGTCGAAGGGAGAGGGTCTAAGGAGCGATACGGCGCTGTGAATTTCTGTGAATAGAACAAAGAGGGAGAGGAAGAATGCCACTTCCCTTTACACACGTCAAACGAAACAAAAAAAAAGGGAGAAGCTGCCGGCGCACAGCCCACACCCTATGACCCTTACTTAGACCGCTTGCTGGCAATGATCCCAACCGTAGCGACTGCACAGAGCACGCTGACGGCGAGCGGAGCCGCGACCAACCACATGGGCACGCCAGGGGTAGCCGCGCCGCCCTTCTTGCCGTGGCCGCTGCCATGACGGTCCGCATGCGCCTCCCCGTGGCCTTTCTCCGACTTTGCCGTCTGCCGGTTTCCGTGACCCTCTGCACGGTGGTGGTCGGCATCGCCCTCCCTGTCGCTATCACTGCTATTGCTGCTGCTGCTACTGCTGCTGCTGTCTAAACCACTACTCGCGCGACGTGTCTTGCCCCCCGCCGCACCGCCATGGGACGTTGTGATGGCATCAGTGGTGGTGGGCACGGGCGGTGCGCTGCCAGCGCCCTTGGCCGTCCTCACCACAACACGCGAGACGACCGGGAGTTCGTACCATAGCTTGGGGTCGTTGTATAAGGTGATGGGCTGCGGCCGCTGGTCAACCTGGAGCTGCGACACCTTGATGAGGAACTTGGAGGGCCGCTCGCGCAGGTTCGTAATCTCAATCTGATAGTTCTCCAGTGGGGAGAAGATTTGGTCAAATGCGTCGAACATGGGCTGGAACTTGGCGCGTGCCTTCATGGCCGAGAGCATGGACATCTCTTCGAGGAAGTCAAGTTCATTGACGGCGAGGATCACATCGGTGATGTCCTTCACCACATCATCCTCGTACACCGCCTCCGCGCGGGAGTTGGGGATTTCCTCCGGGCACAGAGACAGCACCTCCTTCTGGTAATCCTTGCACGCAATGTACAGGTATGGCACGGCATAACGCTTCCACACAGGGCCGTACCCGATAATCAGAGAGTACGCCGACGGCATCACCTCCAGCGCGTGCCCGAGCTCCCACATGAACTCCTCCAAGTCCCCGGGGCTTACGTCGTGGAAGTGGCGGGGGCGGTAGTTGGTCACCAGCGGCGCAGCCACAAACTGCGCGATCGCCGTCTGCGGCTGCCCGCTCTTGCCGAACCGCTGGTCAATCTTCAGGTGCGGCAACGCCTTGTTGCAACGCGCGCGAAGAGGTGCCATGAAGGGAGACACGCTATGCAGCAGGGCGCTGGCGAAGGCCTCGAAGGCGTTCCGCTGTGCCTGCTCGCGCTTCTGCTCCGCCTTGGTCGGCTTCTTCCAGCGGCGGTTGCCGTTGGCAGTTAGCGGGGGCAGCGAGCGGCCGTCGGAGAGGTCAAAGTGCTTCTCGGAGCGGCGGCCCGCCTCACTGGCGGCGGGCGTCTTTGTGGCCGCCATGGCCGGTGACGAAGTCTTCTTGCCCGCCTTGACCACGGCCGCGTAGGTCTTGACCGGTGTCGGCGTGGCCGCGGCGGAGAGGGCAGGCGTCGCTCCCGCGGAGATGCTCTCGCCAGCACCCGTACCGGCCGCAGGGCCCGTCGCCGAGGCCGTCGCGCTGCCCGCCTTCGCCGCGCTGCCAGCCTCCGGCTGGGACGGCGGGTGCAGCTGCTGTGCAATCATCTTCTCCGTCAGCTCCATCACCTTGGTGAACTCCGCTTGCCAGTCAATCGCGCCCAGCACGCCATCCGTCGCATCGGCGGCCGCACCGGTAGAGAAGGTGGGGTAGTAGGGAGTGGCGGCGGAGACGCCCGCGGAGGCGCCCGCACCCGCGCCCGGCGTGAACTCCCGCGCGGCGGTGGAGAGCCCTGGCGGGGCCGCCACGTAGCCGCCGTCCTGGTGCACCATGGAGGGTGGTAGTGCGAGATCCGTCAAGGCGTTTGCGGCAACCGACGTCGCGTTGCCGGACGGACGCCACTCTGACGCATTCGCATTTAACTGTGACATACGAGTATATGTATTTCCTTTTATCGACAAGATGGATCAATAGGGTTTCTGTTGAGAACGCGTGGAAGGCAGATAGATAGGATGATAAGTGAATGTAAGTACGTCAGTGTGTGATTGAGAAAGGCTGTGTCCGTGTGTGTGTGTGTGTGTGTGTGTGTGTGTGTGTGTGTGTGTGTGTGAATGCTTCTTGTGAAGAGGAAGAAGAGCAAAGGAAAGGTGCTTTGCGCTGAGACAACCAGCAAGCGGCAAGGGATCGTATTTTTTTCTGGCTCTCAACTACAAATAAAGATCCTTCTTGACGATACAGTGGTAGACGCGAAAGGCGTGCGAAGTGGAGAGTGACGACCAAAAAAAGTGAATCGCAGGGAGGTCCGAAAAAAAAAAGAAGTGGAGAAGTGGAGACATAAAATGTGGGTTATCTCTCATCCTTCTACAGCATTGTGAGACGGGATTTCCTCCCACGTCTTCACCTCCCAAGGAGGGTGGAGAGAGAAAGAGAAAGGAGAACGCCGCTGCGAGGCAGCCCACGTGAGATCTCGCGAGCGGGACTCCCTCGTTACGCCAACTGTCCAGAGCGTCCTTACATATTTAAAAAAAAAAGGAAATTCGGCGGTCACGCATGATTCCTTCGGCAAAAAGGAAGGATTCAATTGTCATGATGCATCCACGCTACTGAAATCATGTTCTCCTTGTTTGTCGTGTCAACGACAATGTTATGTTTTTACAATTTTTGTTGTTGTATTCAATGGCTAACCTTCGAGCATATATATATTTTGTCTCTGATCTTGTTAGCCTATTGCATCACCACTGACTCGATGAGATAGAAAGCATACGTCGTGCGACTGTGCTTGAGAGATCCGCGTTCAGAAGACGTGTGTATGCGCACGTGGATTAAAGTCAAGCGCCCCGATATAAGGTGAGAGAAAAGGGCTTGCCCTGTGCTCAGTAGGGAACGTATTGCTTCGTGCCCTGCAACGTCCACGGAGCTTCGGACGTGCATGTTCCAAGCCCCAAGGCAGATGAAGAACGACAAAAAAAAAAAAAAAAGTGAGTACGCAATAATGATCATAACACACAAAATGAGGAAATGAAAGGAAGCCGATGCTGATGTCTGGTGCCATGAAGGAGAAAGAGGCGCGCGGAGCTACAACAGCTGCCCAGCGTTTCCCTCTATGCCCTTCTTTAAGCAAGGAACCCTGCCGCCGAGGTGGCTGTTCGAAAAAAGGAAGCTGTCACTTGAGTATCGTCCGTTCAAGGTGAGGATACACATGGGGGCAAGCCAACACCGCATTCCCTTCTTTCTCTCTGTCTGTGTTCCGGTTCTTTTCCCCTTTGCCACAGGTATCCACAGAAGACACTTCATTCCTCCTCGCCCTCTACGGGCTCCACGAGCTTGTGAAGAACTTGCCAAAGACCTTCTCGGCAACGTAGGTGTTGTACGACATGACGTGTGGGCGGTCCGCCTCCCATGCCGCCTTGAAGTGCAGCATCAACTTCTCATGCAGCAGGAATAGCCCCGCCTCGGCATCGCTCGCGTACTCGCCGTCGGTCCAGGCCTTGCCGGCGGCATCCTTGATCGCCAGGTGCTGCTTCTCCATCAAGTCCGCTACGTGCGCCTCACGGCTCACAGCCTTTGCTCCGGCGGGGGAAGCCGACGCTGTCGTCCCTGTCGTCATCGCCGCCGTGCTGCCCGCTGGCACAACGGTATCATAGAGCACCTGAAGGTGATGGAGGTAGAAGGGATGATCCTTCTGCAGCATGAGCTGTGCAGTGAACTGGAAGCTCACGACGGCAACCAGGTACCAGCAGTCGGCCCCGTCATCTTGGACCCGCTTGTTGAAGGCCATCATGTCGCGCATCGCCTGCGGTTGGTGCTGGGCAAAATGAACGAGCTGCCGAAGGCCCAGCATGCCGGAGCCCCGGATGTCCGTCGTGGGGTCCTCGGACTGGAAGCCCAGGTCCATCCAACCCTTGCCGGTCCGCGCGTAGGACGACAGCGGCCGGCCCACCGCCACCCAGAGCTGCTGCAGCAGATTGGTGTGCGCACGGTTATCGTTGTCGAATGGAGTGGCGCGCTCCCGCTCCAGGCGGCGCAGCGTCGTGTCACAGACCACGAGCTGAGACAGCATCGCACGCTCCAGAGGAACCGACGACGGTGTCGCGGCCTCCTCACCAGTCGGGAGGGTCGCCGGCAGATAGCTCTCCTTAAGAAACTGAATGAACCCCGCAGGCGCGCGGATGCGGTACGCGTTCTTCAATTTCTGGTCCTCTGGCACCACCTCCGCAGGGCCCCGCGTGACGTAGACGAGCCCGCCCACAGACTTGATGGCACCGCCACGAATCGCATTGACAACACATTGCGTCGCGAGATGGGGATCCGCCTCTGCGGAAAATTTGAGCGTGCCGGCCTTCATGTTATTCTTGTACGCGCCGCCTACCGCGCTGCTGGTGCTACTGCCACCGCCGCCACCACCGTTGAGCTGCGAAGACAGTGCCCACAGCGCCACGCCGAGGCCACCCACCGCCACCGCGGCCGCGATGAGGACCCTTGTCCGATTGCCACCGTCGGCAGAAGTGGACATGGGAGCTAGGAAACAAAAAGACAAGAACAGAGGAGACACTGTGTCGGTGTGCAGCGTGCCAGTGGGGAAAATGAGAAACAGCAGTGAATAAAGTGGAGAAGTACACAAGGCGTTGGCAGTCACGCACGAGAGCGGGTGGGCGGTCCGTTGCGTGCCACCTGTACGAAAACAAGAGGACGGGGGGGTTATAGGCTTTCCCAGGTGTCGTAGACAAGGAGGGGAATGCGTGCGTGGTGTTTTGTGGGACTGCTTGGGGGTATCAGAAGAAGTAGGGAACGTGAATCATGGAAGGAGATGGGTTCGTTCATGCAGACATGGAACTTCATATATCCCAGATAATCATCTTTTTTTTTTTCATGTGGTCGCTTCTCTCAGAGGAACACACAGGATGCCTTCTAATGTGACAAACCGTTCTCTTCTGTTGTGGAAACCTCCCCAAAAACAAGGGGCCTTTCCTTGACGTACGTCAGAGCCGCAGCACGCGCTGCGGAGGTCGCGAGAAAATGCCATGGTCAAGTGCGGATTGTTCCCTCTCTCTCTCTCTTTTTGATTTGTCTACGTTGTTGCTGAGTTTGCCCTCGTCATCGTTCAGCGTCGGACTAGTATCGGAAATGGAGCACCCAAGCCGGAGCCTCTGACATCCACGTCGCCTCAAGCGGCGCGGTAGTCACGAAACTGCTTACGAGGCCGCCACCCGCTGCCGTGCACCACGCCGGCACACAATGGTCCTCGCCGCCCTTCTCCAATGCCTCCTGGTGAACAGCACTCGGTAAGCGAGTGGAGGCCTTCTCTCCCATGTTGCGCCACCGCTGCGCACACCGGAAGAGAGGAAACCCTGCCTCCTTGACAGGAATATCGTTGCGCAGAAGGAGCACACACGTCACGCTGCGCCAGTGTCCCTTGGCTGTGGCATCGGGGTGACCCGGCAGTAGTGCCTCTAGCCGCTCGCACAGGGGCCGCACAAAGCCCTCATCAAAGCCAAGCCCAGAGCAAAAGAGGACGAGGTGCACCTCCTCGGTGCCGCTCAGTCGGCCGCGGCGTGGGATGCCTCTGCACAGTTTGAAGAAGTTCTCTGTGCCAGGAATGCGGTGCAAGGAAGGAGGGCTACCCGCGCTGGCGTCCGACGACGGCCGCGGGGGAGGAGCTGGGTAGCGAAAGAGCGTTTCGTTGGATAGCAGGCCCGGCCGGAGGGCGTCCCCTTCGTAGAGAAGAACGCAACCCGCAGGCTGGCGCCCCACCGGCGCTGCCGAGTCCTTGGGCCTCACCGCGACGGCCCGTGGTGGGGCTGGTGTGTAGCGCGGAGCAGCAGCACCCTTGTCAGTGGACACCGCAGCGTCCTCCTCCCTGTTCTTGCGAAACATCCCTTGCGACGTGCAGCCGCCCCCATCGAGCGTGGGCTCCTCCTCTTCCACGAGGTCTAGGAAGTTTGGCGCGATGGCGCAGCGGGCCGTCGCCATGCGGGACGGGACAAGCTCAACGCCCACGCCCAGCCAGCCAGCCATATCCGTCGGAGGGCTCAGCCCCGCCTCTGCCATATCAGCCGACGCGCCGTGGCCCTCGTCATGGAGTGGGGAGGCTGGTGTAGCGGTGCGGCGGTTCGGGGTGCCCAGGTGCCGCTCGGAGCCTTCGGTTGCAGAGGAAAGCGCGAAGGAGTCGACCAACGACGGCGCTGGCGTCGACGTCGTGACGGGTAAGGTTGGGGAGAAGGTAGGGGTGCCCACGGGCGCGTATGGCGACGTGGGGGAGAGGTGCTCTGGAGCCTCACAAGGGTCAGGACGGCGAAAGGAACGGCCCCGCCCCGGGTGTGACAGGTACTCCATCGCGGCCAGTCGCGACCACTCGAAAAGAATCTTGCCCGTTCCGCTGCCAATGTCCACCGCCTCCATAATATACCCAGGGCTTTCCTGGGTGGGCTGGGCCGCACTCGTTGCATCGATACACGTCTCCGCGGGGTGTGCGTCCTCGCCCCTACGTGCACTGGCAATCAGGCGGGTCGCGAGTGTGTGCAGCTGTCGAACACCGACGGAAGTCAGCTCCCCATACAAGAGATCCTCCGCAGCTTTCCCCGTGGTGGTGGTGGTGGTGGCAGCTTCCGTAGCAGCCCCGCGCTCGCGCTGGCACGCCTGCAAGGCCGCCTCATCCTCTGAAGTGAGCGTGTAGCCCTCCTGCAGCTCGTGATACACTGCCTCCTTCTCCGCTTCCACCCAATCGATGCAGTCCTCGGCGGGCTTGCGCACCGTCGGCGGCCGTGACATGCAGCTCAGCGCGAACAGCTCCTCGTGCGTGCGCATCGCGGCAGCGGCAGCGGCGGCGGCTGATGAAGTCGTAGGGGGAGAGGGTGGAGGCGTGGAAGCGTCCGCTGTGTCCTTCTCTGAAGCTGCGATTGTTTCCGTGACCTGCGCCATGGCCGAAGCTGCCTGGGCGGCGGCTCGCGTGACGGCCTCCTCGATAAACGCCTGACAAGACACCTCGTACAGCTCCAGCTTCATGCTGTAGATCATCTCTGAAAGGTGAATGGCGTAGTGAAACCACGCATCCAATGGACTGTTGCTGCTCATTGGACAAGCAATAAGGTTTTAGGAAAGAGGTGGAAGAAATTTTTTAAAAGGCAAGAACCGTCTACGAAAAAGGTAAACAGAGAGGTAGCAGAAGGAAATGAAAATAGGAATAATAAAGAAGACGATTGGGCCACGTTGAGAGGCAGCACTGACCTTGGCAACCACTACTGCTGCTGACGAGTAAGAAAAAGAGGGACAAGAGCAATATAAACGGGTCACACCACACACGGTGGTATGTGCAACAAACCTCGTTTTCCTTTTTTGAGGAAGGAGAGGGGAAGACTTCTACGGTATGAGGAAGTGAGGAAAAAAAAAGAGCGAAATAGCGAACTCGAAGAATGCTCCATACGATTTGCGCTGCGAGAGCGCTTATTTCACCTACACTGGTGCAGCGAAGGAGACCAAGAAGGAAACGAATCGGAGAGTGTTACAGAAAGGTGGTGATCAACAAGTTGGTGCAATATGCAAACATGATCGTTTCTCCCACCACTCTGGGAATGTGACAAGACTGTGAATCTCGCTTCAACGCCCTGACGTGTTCCATAATTCTCATTGTCCAAATATGCCGTCGTGGTTGTTGTTACTTTTTTTTCTTTTCAGAAAATGGTGTAGCAGAGGAAAATGAAAACGAAAAGGCAGTAGCAGGAGATGAAAAGAAAAGAAGAAGAAATCGGAGCGGATGACGCGCAAGGAAGAAGATGCGTAATGATACACAAGCATAAAAACTGAGACAAAGAAAAAAAAAACAAGCAACGGAAGGAGAAAGACATCTTATGTTCTTCTGAAATCGATGTGGATAGCCATCTGAATGAAGTAGATGCTCGTTGCGAGGTAGCGGACGACATCACGTCATCGTCGCTGGGTGATGGAGACAGGAGAGGATTTCTATCTGGCTATGCACGGCAGCGCCACCGCGAGATACCGTGCAGACACGCACACTGAGTGGGGGAAGACGGGGACGGCGGAAAGGAGGAACTCCTGCCCTCAATGATTTACGCGGCTAACCTTTTCAAAAAAAACTACATTCACTACTGCAGGCTACTCGTCGTCAAGACGCTTGCACCGGGCACGGAACGAATGAAAGCGCGTGGTTTCCCCTCCGCCACCTCGGTGGCGCGTCCCCAAACGGTTTCCCCCTCGCCCGTCGTGCGGGGGTCGCGCATAGGTCCAAGGGGCAGCTTCGTCACCAGGCGCACTGCGTCCGACGGCACCTGAGGCCCCTCTGCGATAGCGAGCCTCTCCCCTTCCGCTTCCTCGTCCGTGTGAACTGTGCGTGACAGTGTTGGGTGGCATCAAAGGATCAAAGGCTCGTACATCTATCGGGATCCCGGGATAGACAGCTCTGGCATGGTTCTGACCGACGGCGCGGGCCAGCGAGGCCGAGGCCATCGCGTGCGCGCGTTGCACAGGGCCATGGGTAACGTATCCACTGGCAATGTCAGCGACGGTGCTGTGTTGTCGGCTAGGAAGGTTGGTCACCTGCGCAGAAGGATTCGCCTGGTGGCGAGGTGAGTCGGTGGGAACAGGGAAGTCACTCCATGCCTGCGTTGGTGCTCTGTTGGTGGGGCCATTCAGAAAGGAGCCATCGAACCCTGGGTGGAACGTCGTCCAGGGTTCGACATGCCCACTATCACCCTGGAACGGAAATGAGGTGTGTGAATCGCGCTCCTCTGGGCCAAGCATCAGAAAATCGGTGGCACTCTGCGAAGCGTCGAGGCCTGGCTCTGCCCACGTCTGTGTCCGACTTGGTGATGAGAGCAAGAGTTGCAGGTCGCTACGCTCTCCTTCGTTTCGGTCATCGTTGATACCGGGGTCATACAGGGGAATACTATCCACGTCCGTGCCCCAACGACGGCCGTCATGGCATGCGTCCGGCACGGACGGCCGGCCCCATTGGTTCTCTTGGGCAGCAGCGTTCCACCACGCTTGCTCGCGAAACGAGGAGCGTCGTCCGTGCAGGCTACCCGACGCGTCGACGAGGAAGTCGTCGGCATTCACCGCGTCGTCGTGGGAGCGGCCTAACGCGCTCGCTGAGGAGGCGTACGCATTGGATACATGCAGTGAACCAGTGCACGCCTCGCTCCTTGCAGCGTCACAGTTGTCTGGAAGCACAGGGTGAAGGGACACCTCCTGTGTCACTGCAGTGCCATGCCTTCCAGGGGCTCCCGTCGCGCGAGCCGGCAGCAATGGGCAGTCCTCGAAAGAGTGCACACCCTGCGTCGAGAAAGATGCGCAAGGCCACAAGCCGCCGTCCACGGCGCTTTCTCGTGTCTGCTGTTGCTTTTGGGGATGTGGACGATGATGTCCTACAACAGAGCCTTCTCTGCCCATGAACGTACTCCCTTCGTCTCGTGGTAACAGTGGTAGTGGTGGCGGTGGTCCGACAGGTCGCCGGAGCGCGAGGCAGTCGAGGGAAGGTGCTCCTGTAGCCGTGCGCACTCGCTGCCGGCGTCGCTCTTGTGCAACGGCTTCCCGCACTCGGCGCACACTCGCCGTCGACGTCGCCTGCGAGCTTGCCGACGTCGTCGCTGTCGCCGACGGAGCCACACGACCCAGGGTGGAGGTTGTCTGTACTACATCCATCACGGAATAGTTATGGGTGTGCGACTTCGGCTGGGGACCACAGCGGGAGGCTTGAAAGTGACAACTGGTGGCTTCTTGGCGCCGTCGCTTTCCACTGTGATGACGCCCGTGGTGCGGATGGGAAGAAGGACTGCCACGTCGATTCTGACCCCACATCGGCCGCCACGCCCGTTCACCGCTGCTGTTGCTACTGCTGCTGCGGCAAGTACTCGAGCTCTCGCTGCTGCCTCTGTCGGTGCTCTCGGCATCGTGGAACCGCTTTCGTCGCAGGGGACAGGTAAGCTTCTCCCGTGCAGCTCGCGTCGGCGTCCCCGCCGGTCGTGGTCCAAGATGCTCCCGGCCATGATTGCCTTCCAGTGGAAGAAGAGGTGGGCTCCCGTCTGTGCGAGCCGCTCCCTCGTGGGTCCCTGTTTGCTCTTGCGCAGACCGAAAGACGTGTACAAGGCGTGCGGCGGCCTGTGTCACTGGTGCCGTTCCGGGTGCATCGCGGGCAGCCCTTCCACCCTCATTCTCCGGAAGAAGGGAGGCGACGCTCTGGCCCTCACGCGAGGGCGGCTGAGGCTTCGTGTCACGAGCGACAGCACCACGCGTCTCTGCGTGGGAGGGTTGATGGGAGGGGGGCGAAGGATTCCTCTGAGTGCCTTTGCTGGGTAGGATGGGGGCGAGCAGGAGGGGTGTATCTGCAGCTTGGCTGCGCTGGTCCGCCCGCGCGCGCGTTCCTCCGGTCCATCGAAACATGACGACACTAGGTACTCGTGGTTGTCGTCACTGGGTTGGGGGAGGGAAGGGGAGAATGCGAAGCGAGCCTCGTTTCTATGCGTGTTGTTCTGAGGTTCAGTAACTTCGCTCGCTGCGTAAAGTCTGTGGAAAACGAGCGACGATATTTTTATTTTTTGAAAAAAACTTCGTTCTGTCTCCCCTATGAATCCGTGAATGATCTGAACACGTCGAAGTTTGACAGGCTCACTTGGTTTAAAGGGAATCTGAGAATCTTTCCATCACGGATAGACGTATTTGTACGCTGCCAAAAATTGATTTGAACCGTGCCTTGGAAAGGGTATGTTAAATCTGAGGGAGTCTTTAAGAGAAAGAGGATCCGAAGAAGCGCAGGACCAATCCCTGCGTACAACAAACAAAGATGGGAAGAGGAAGAGCACGAGGTGTTACTTTCGTTCCAGACAGTCAAGGATCCACTCTTCTGGTGGCCTGTCGACCTAATGGGCCTTCGCCGCTCAGCCATCCTCCCACTTCAGCCGTCGCAAAAGCTGTGAAAGGCAGTGGCAGAGAAAGGACTTCTTCGCATCGTGGGGCTCACGTCAAACCCGCAAAAGAAAAGAAAAAGATAAGGAAGCAGAGATGGGTCAAGAAAGAAAGACTTCTCCCCCCGCCCCTTCAGCCTCCATATCGTCGCTCTTCCCTTCTTGGAGGAGCGTGGCATGGTGAGCCCGTCGCTTCTCTGTAAACGGAAGTCTGCAGAAGGAGAAGGTCTCGGTGCCCTCTCTGTCAGATAGTAGGAGTACGACAGCATCACCAGCATTTGCGATTCCGCATGTACGCGTTTGTTGCCTCTACTTCCTCGCCGATAAGAGATAGCGGGCTACTCTGGTGGTTGGTCTTGTGCCTGAGCGCCATGTCGCTTGCGTGCGTGCGTGCGACGGCTAGAACTTATTATTTGCTTGTTTGTGTGCTGTGTGTGTGTTGGGAACGTTAAGTAGGATTACACATCGGTGAAGGAAAGTCGTGGAAAGGGAGACGAAGAAGGAAAATTAAAAAAAACGTTCGTGCGTGGATGGAAGAGGCAACAGAGGAATAAATCGTCGGTCGCAGTCGCGTGCGGCAGAGCACCGCCTGCGCACCCAAAAGCCTTTTCCTACGGTGAAGAACGTGTGGACAAATTTTTGAACAAGGCGCGTAGTGCGGAGCAGGGGGGGAAGGGGAGGGAGGGAGCGACCAACGCAACAGGAATGTGGAGCTCGGACCCAGTGGGACACGGAGGCAACAAGAGGATCCTGTCTGTTGGCAAGATGACGGCACCGGGAGGATAAACACCACAGAGAAAACAATCACCACAACACCCATCCCCTCTCCGTGTTCGACGTAAGGGTGGTGGCCCTACACCGTGCAATAACGCTCCGCAAAGTCGACGAGTGCTGTATCGTACTGCGCCCATTGGTAAAAGTCAAGGAGGCCCACAATGACGTCCCCTGTGGTCTCGCACAGCTCGCGATTGGTGCCGCCCACCATCAGCCGGCGCACCACCTGTGGGCCTGTGGCAGGAGCTGCCTCTTGCGATAGTGAGGAGGAAGGGGCCCCTTCCTCCTCAGCGTGGCCCGCAGTGGTAACAGCGCCGCGTCCTTTCTGACCTGGGGCGCTTGGCGAGACCCCTGGCGAGAGCCTCGCCGCAGCAGCCGCCAGGGAAACCGCTGCCACGTCCTCGGAGCAGTCGAGCATCGCAACCTCCCGCAACATGCGGTAGCGCTGGGCTGCCTGCGAGAGCAGCTCCACGCCGTCCTTGAAGTAGGCGCGCTTCGCCAGAGGGGTGCGCCACGCTGGTGCCTGTCCTCCCTTCTCGTGTGGGGCGTCTGTGATGTTCTTCTTCGGCATCTCACTCGCGTCCTCCCCACCAGCGGCAACGGAGCCAGCGACCGAGGACGACGACGACGCCGATGACGCCGTGTCGTCGCCCTTGCCAGCCGCTTCGCCAAGGGCCTCTGGAAGCAGTGGGGGTGCCATGGACGGCCCACCCTTGGTGGCCCCCTTGGCATCGGCGGGTGGGACGGCCCCGGTTTGGAAGGCCTTGTTGGTGGCAAGGGTGCTGGCCACGGCGCGGGACAGCAGCGCCAGTGCGCTCTCACGCTTGGGGGGTGCCTCCACCTCTTCGTCTGCCGACTCTGTGTCTTCCAACGTGAGACGGACCTTGGGAACAGTGGTAGCAGCAGCAGCAGCAGCAGTGGCGGCGGCGGCAGTAGCTTGCTCCTCTTCGAGCTCTTTCCGCCGCTTGAGCACCTGTAGGCGATCGCTTTCCTCCACGGCATTCCACGCCATCAGCTGCAGCGCGCTCGCCAGGAGAAACAGTGGTGCGCGCAGCGGCCACACGCCAGTCTTGCCGCCGCCGCCCCCGGTAGCGTTGCCACCGCTGGCGCCGCCTCCAACAGCGTTCCCATTGGCTCCTGCATGGGTGCCGTTGAGTGGGATGTCAGAGGCCACCATCCAGACGTCGGACCGACAGCGGTTGGGCACGAGGCCGACAATGGGAAGGCGCACGTACGGTGGCGGCATGTGCGGAGCGGCCAGCGCGGACTGCGCGTCCAGCGCGCCGACATCGGTCAGGTGCGACGACGTGGCCGCGCGGCCGGCAGAATGGGTCCGAGTTCCTACCGCTGACGGTGGGTTCGCACCAGGCGATGCTCCCATGCCGGTGCTGCCACCGCCTTCCTCGTTCTCGTTGCCGAGCCCATCCCCTACAGCGGCCGGCACGCGCCCCGAGACACTGCCCGCGCCTGGACCACCACCACCACCGCCTTGCACACAAGGCCGCACCCGCCATGCCCCTTCGACACGACGGCCGAGCTCGTAGCGACGCGTGAACGTCCAAAGATCAAACGCAATAACAACACGGTCTGCACGGAAGACCGGACTGTTCCACGAGCTGTTCATGGCAGCCCCGTGGCTGCGGTCCGCGTACGGCAAGAAGAGGTGGTGGGGTGCGCGCAGTAGGTAGTACGCGAGGAAAGCCCCGCAGCTGTGCTTGGCGGAGTGGCCGCCGCAGAAGACTGGCTGCCACATGATGGCGATCCACGACTGATGGTCCACATCCGCTGTCGTCGCCGTCAGCAAGGTGCTGTAGGCTTCATCCGCTTGTGCCAGCTCGCGAACCTGTTCTGCCACCCCGTTACGGTTGTCCGGGCGCTCTGAGGCACTCCACGTCAGCAAGCCGTCAGAGAGCTGGTCCATGTCAGCGTCGCCAAACTGGCCACGCAACATGCGCAGCGCCTGGAGCTTGCCATGGGCAGCGGAGCACTCGTGAAAGTGGACGCGGAACCCGCTGAGGATGGGCACGTACACCACCGTGTCCTCAGGGGGCCGCATCTTGGAGAGGAAGGCGGGCTGCACCAGCGGCACGGAGCACCCAAACGGTACGTCGAAGCTTTGCCATATCGACTCCAGCGTCAGGACAGGCTCGGTGAAGTAGGGGCCCGCGAAGTCCTGATATGGCCGCACCGACGCGAAGCCTGACGGGTTCCCGTTGCTGGAGGATTGGCCGTCTTTCTCGCTACTGCTGCCACCGCAGGAACTGCGGCTGGGGCTGCGAGGGCGACCTTCCGGACCGCCGTTGCCGTCCCTCGCAGGTGCTTCCTCTGCGTGGTGAAAGACTTCTGTCGCCTCGCTCGACAGCTTCGGTTCCACCTCGTCCTCAGGGGTGGCCACGGTTTCGTCGCTTGCCTCTACGGCTCGCTTTGACTTGAACGTTTTTGGGGAACTCATTTGATTGGCTGCTTTCTGCGGTGTAGCGCACCGCTCCGTGGGTTGCGGGGCAGCGGGCGGACATGCGGATTCGTCGCAAGGGATTTGCATTTCATAAGCGACGGGGACCTCTGGTGAGAGTGCGTTGACCAAGCACGCGTAGTTCCCGTACGTGGAAGGGTCGAAGGGGAAGTCGAGCTCCGCCTCCTCTACCCACACCTCAGCGCCTGTGTGGTGCTCGTACAGGAACGGTGACATGGCAGCCTGGGGGCCGCCACCCCCTCCACTGCTATTGTTGTTGTTATTGTTGTTGTTTGCGTTGCCTCCTTGGTTCCCAGTGGGGCCTCCGCCGTTTCCGTTTCCGCTTGGCTTGCCCACACTGCTGTTGCGGTTGTGGGGACGCGCAGCAAAGGATTGCGGCTGCGGCTGTTGTTGCGGTTGCGGTTGCTGTGCAAAGGGCGGTTGCGACGCCGGGTGTTGTGGCGGAGGCTGTTGCGCGGGCTGGTATGCTGGTCCCGCCGCCTGAAGCGATTGAGGTGTGTTCACGGTGCTGCCACCCGCGGGAGGGGTCCAGTTGCCCCTGGTCCCGCTCACGCTGCTGCTCACGCGCATGTGGCTCGTGTGAGGGGAGGACGTGGAGCCAGGGAGCCCGGCAGGGGTGACGGGACTGGCGGGGAAGTCGCCGCGGCCTGGGTGTGTCGTGCTCGTGGGCTGCTGCAGCGGTGACAGCGCCTCCGCACCCCCGCGGCCGCCTCGGTTGCCTACCCCGGCCACGCCGCGCCGCAGCGCCAGCTTATGCGTGGGTGTCGGGGTATCCGAAGAAGTAGCAGCGGCGGGGCTGGCGCTGGCGCTCGCAGGTCGTGTAGTGCATGGTGCCGCGCCGCGCGAGCCTGCGTGTGGCAGCGACGGAGATGCTGGCGGCGGGAGAGGCTGTCCTGGCGTCGGAGAGGCGTGCACCATCGTGGCGGCCGCTCCGGTCCCCGTGGTTGGCGCGGGAGCATGGCCATTGGCGGGGTACGGAAGCTGGCCGTGAAGCGGTGCCGGTGCCGCTGCAGAGGCGGGGCTGGTGTAGCCGCGACTGGAGTCTCCAAAGCTGCTGGCACTGGGGCCCATGGTATTGGGGGAGCCGTACACAGGGCTGCCCGTCGGTGGCATGGCCCCTTCGCCAGACGGTGTCCGGCGGCCAGGAAATGGGGTTGGCCGCCCCATGGCACCCAGTCCGGGCGGCGGTCCTCCGTGATGCAGCGCGTGGTGATGGTGGTGGTGGTGGTGAAAGTTGGGACGTGAGGAGACAACAGGATGGCTCAGGGACCCGCGCAGTGGAGGCGGGTTCGCATCCGCAGGCGATGGCGACGGGGCGCCCGTCGAGGGAACGTGCGGAGGCGGCGCGGGGGAGACGGAGGCGTCGCGGCCCGCGCCGTGCGGCCCCGCGTCTTCACCATTCTCGTCAAGGTTCGCGTCAACAGGAAGGGCGGCGATGGAGCACCGCACAGGCGCGCTCGCACCCGTCGCCGCGGAGGATGGTGGTTGTTTCGCTCCACCCTCCGCTTCCGCGCCGTCGTCGTCTTCGTCGTCGTCGTTACCGCTGGGATGCGTCTTTGGGAAGGTCGATGCCTGTCCCTCCGCACTCCCTGTCGCGGAAGTATGGAGCAGCGGGCTGTCAGACATGTGCGCCGCCTTGCCCACCACCGCACCATTGATGAGGCTATTGAAGCTACCCGTCATCCCGGCACCTTTCACTGGGACGCTCGAACGCAGGAACCCAGAGGAGCTCCGCTGCGGGCGGCCCGCCAGCCGAGACTGCGGCGTCACCGTGGTGTCCCCCGCTGCCGGCGAGTCTACGGCGAGGTTCTCGGTACCGTCAGGCGACGAGGACGCCTCTGTGCCAATGGCCGAGTGGAAGTCGCCGCTCAGCAAATCCGCGTGCTCCGAGTTCGTTGTCGTTATCGCCAGTGCGGTGCCAGGGCTGCCGGTTGTTGCCTCGCTCGTCGGCTTGCCCGTGCTCGACTCCCGAGGTGGGGTCCCGCTTCTCGCCTCGGATGCTGGCATGGCTGGTGCGAGACGAGGGGTCGAGTAGCTGCCGCTGCGGCTGTGCGTAGCTACCATTTCGTTGGCCTCCGCGCCGCCGGCGCTGAGCTGCTGATTTCTTGGTTGCTTCTTTAGGGTTTGTTTGGGTGTGGGGCGCTGGCCCTTGCTAGCCTTTGGCTTTGGCTGCGCGGCCGTGCTTCCCGAAGGGCTATCCGCCGCTGTCGAGGCACCAGAACCCCCTGCTCGAGCAGCAGGATTGTTCTCTGAGGACGCACCATCGTCACTGCGCGCTTGCTCGCCGCTCTGCCTCTGGTGCCGTCGTTGCGGAGGCGAATCTTTATGTGAAGCACCGTCGCCCTCGCCGCCCGCCCCTGATGAGGTGCCTCGGACCGATGGGTTGGCGGCCTCACTGGCGCCATCCCCGCACGGATTGCCTTCCATCAAATCATCACCTGATTCCGTCCCGTCTGCTCCCTCTGAGGGTGCCATGCCGAGATAGTACCCATTGCTGCTGCTCCCCTTGTACGGCTGCCCATAGCGGTCCGGCGGCTGCCTCTGCGGCCCGCGCTGCTGCTGCGATAAAGGTGGCGAAGAGGAGGACGAGGGGGGCTGCGGTGCGCCATAGCCTTGTCCTTGGGGAAAGGGTGGCTGTTGCTGTTGCTGCTGCTGTGTAGGCGGGTATGAGTACCCTGGATACATGGCCTGCGAATTGTAACTGCCCGCGGCGGATGGGGGAGGCGGAGTGAAGGGGAGAGAACCGCCGCTACCGCTGTGACTTGGCTGCGGTGCCTGACGCGGCCGCCCACCAACGCTACCTGAGGCACTATTCTGCCGATGGGACAGCTCTCCATCTGCACTGCCCGTGCCGCTGCCATTACTCATTCCTGCGTCCCCTGCCACTCCGCCGGGGGGAGGGGCAGTCGTGCCACCTATCGCAGCAGCAGCAGCAGCGGAGGCGGCGGCAGCAGCAGCTGCCTGCTGCGAATAATACATCTGATACTGCTGCTGATAGTAGTAGTACTGCTGATAGTAGGCCGCCGCCGCTGCTGCCTGTGCGTTGGGGTCGGCGTACGCCTGTGTGTGTTGGTGGTGGGCGTGCATGAGGGGCCGAGATGCAACGTGGTAGTCGCTCGGGTAGGGAAGTGGCTGGGCGTGGTGCGAGTGGTGGTGATGGTGGTGGTGGTGGTGAGAAGGAGCTGGAAAGCCGTTACCAGGCCCTTTGCGAGTGACCGGAGGCACCGGATGATGTTGGGGACGCTGCGGTTGGCTGCTGGGGCCAGCCTTGGCTGCGGGGGTCATCGCCTCGGCGGTGGGTGGAGAGGCGCTGGGAGCCTCCGCAGAACTGCCCGAACGGGCTTGCGGCGTCGCTGACACAGGCTGCTGCACTGGTTGCTGTGCTGTCGACCGCTGAATACGATTGTTGGGATACATTCCGCGAGAAGACGGCGGAGCAGGGGCGGCCGCAGACGTCGCCGCGTTGACCTGTGGAACCGCCTTCAGTGCTCCTGTCCCATTTGTTCTTGCCTTGTTCCCCGCCTCGCTGACAGCATCGCTGCCCCCTAAAGATGAGAACGCACCTCCGTTATCAAGGGTGCATGCATCGGCTTCACGGACAGGCCGCTGTGACAAGGACGGCTTCCCTGCAGGTGCCGATGACAAGGCCGCGGGGCTAGGTGTTGGCCCACTCGCCGACGGCGCCGCACGCGTTGCGCCTTGCGTGGAGTCGGGATCCATGGGAACTACGGATTATACGAGCGGAGAAATCACACAGAGAAGAGAGGGATAACTTAAAAATAATAATAATAATTAAATTTTAAAAAAGAAACAGAACCCCTGATGAGCCTCCCTAAAGCTGGTCTAACCAACCAGGAGGAGACGCAACAGCGCGGAGTCGCTCGAGAAGGAGTAGAATAAAAATGGGAAACGAAGACCGAGGAAGAGCACAAAAGCAAAAAGGAAAAATAAGACAGAAATAAAATGAAAGAGAGAGATAAAATATGAGGAATAATACAAAATACAGAGTTCAAATCTTTTTGAAAGGAAGAAGAGTGACGAAGCGCGGAACAAGTCAAAGAAGAAGAAAAAAAAAGGCTGAAAGTATACAAGAGCCGTAAAACAAAGTGGTTAGAGAGAGGTGTGGGAACGTTTCTTGCTGTGTGGGAACGGTAGTACCACGTGTGTCAGAGAAAGCAAAGGGGGAAGCGGTATCTGCGTTTGAGGAGAAAAACTCAAACGAGAGTGCTGCTAGGCGCCACAAACAGATTTAAAAACGCCTTCTCTGTCTTCTGTGTTTTTTCAACTTTTTTTAGTTATTTTTTTTTTTTTTTGGTACTGCGCGCGTGAGATGTAATAGCTAAGAATACACGCGATACCGAGGACACCACCAGAAAACGACCGAAAACAATACTAATACGAATCGACGTGAAAGAAGAGAAGAGAAGAGCCCGAGAATGGAAAATAAACGAAAGCCTTGACAAAATGAACAGAAGGAAAAGATCCACGATGCGGCTCACCCTAATAAAATTGAAAGGTCCTGTTGATACCAGCGCGTTTGTTTGTTTTTTTGAACAAATATACTTCTTGACGTCACAAATGATACAGTTGAATGCTCGTTACTCCAGCGAGGATAGGCAGTAGCTGGGGGAAAGCAGTGGAAAGGTAAGGCACTGACGATAGCGCAGGGAAAAGAAAAGGAGATTTCAGTCAGCGGAGCACTGAGAGACAAGGTGAAATAATCAGGACGCCAAAAGCACCAGCCCTTTGACCCTGTAGACGATACGCACCGAATTCCGTGAATAAAAAAAAAAAAGAGGAGTCAGTCAAAGCTGAAGGAATGGGTCCCTATTTATATTTTGGTTGTTGGTTTCCCCCTTTGTGTAGGTGTAGGGGGGGCGAGTGAATGGGATGGGGATAACTCCTCTGCCGGTCAGGGCGTGAAACGGTTGTGGTTGTTGTTGTTATTGTTGTTTTTTGCGCTTGTGTGTGGATGTGCAGCGGTTGCCCTTAGTGGAATCCACGAACGACGAGAAGCAGAAGAAATTCGAGAAAGAAGGGGGGAAGAAAAAGAGGGCAAAAATAAAAGGGAAGGAGAAACCCAGAAAGAAAAAAAAAGAGAAAATAAACACGAACAGCGTGTTTACAGCACTAATTTTTTTTTTCCTAATGTGTGGGCAACAATATTGTCATACAGATTCAAGCAAAGCAAAAAAAAAAATGGGAGAGAAAAGGTATCGGAGAAGAGAATAGAGGGACAGTTTGGCACGAAGAAAGCGTTCATTGCTGTCAAGCAATGAGCGACGGCGACTAAATCTTTTCTTTGGTCCGACGAGGCCCTCGTCTGGCTGAACGAATGGTCGTGCGGCACCCCCCTTGTGCACCAGGAGGAGTGCAAGAGGAGAGCGGAAACACGTCCTGCTCCATGGCTGCACGAGATCATGGGGAACAGTGAGAGAGGGGGAGGGGTCTATGACACAATGACCGTGACGTGGGTCCCATGTTCCGTCGCCAACAAGGCTGGTGCATTATCCGTGGAGTGCGCAGTAGGAGGGGAGGGCGGGGGGCGGGGATACTACCGCGCAGCAACTTTCTCATTCCCTTGTGTCTTGTATGTGTTGTTCTTTGTTGACGCTTCGTGAGTGTGTGTTGCGTGTGTGGAGGGCAATTTCACGCGCATGTGCTTGGGTGGGAAGGGTGAATGGGCAAGCTCCGAGCCCTGAATCATGCGGAAGTTGGCTCACCGCTTCCCGAAATTCGTTAGCGTACCGCCACCGAGAATGGGGTGAGGGGTGAGTCGCATAATAGCGAATAGGGCCCCCGAGTGCATGCACAGGGCTCTTGGCTGAGAAAGGTTTTAGAGGGAAGGAGGGAGACAAAAAAAAAAGAAAGAAAAGAAGAAGCTGCTGTACAGCGCAGTAACCTTTTCTTGTCCTGTTCTTTTCTCCTCTAAAGAAGACATGTATAGACGAGTCCTCACTCTCCAGAGTTTTGCGCTGTCGTGGCGGCTGGTTGCTGCTGCCGCGATACCGGTATAGATGCCACAATTTATTTTTTTGCTGCTGCTGGAGTACCAGCTGTCACTCCTGACCTCTGTGCACTGCTGCCGGGGGAAGTATTTGGTAGAGAGAAAACGATGAAGATGAAAGGACCGGCAGCAGGGTTGACGTGGGACTCCGTGCCTGGTAATTTGTATCCTTCTGTTTCGCGTTTTTTTTTTCCACTGCGCTCTCAGCGCTGGTAAGACAACGCTAACAGACAGTGATTCCTTTCCAAAGAAACAGAAAGAGGAGGGAAAGAAATCTCGTCAAGAATCTGCTTTTCGGAAAGATCACAGAAACACAAATGATAAGGTGGGCTCAAGGTAGGATCACAAGAAAAGGGAAAAAATCAAAGTGCGTGAAAAGGGACAACAGAGATGAAGGGAAAAACGGGGAAGGAGGTGGTATTGGCGGAAGAACGCGGTGACAGCGTCTGCTCCACCACATACCTGACAACAGAACCAACGCTACATGTGCGCGTGCAGAAGGCGGAGGGAAAACCGAGGAGAAGGGGAGGGGGAGGGGACTTCTTGTCTTTGGTCGCTGCGTGTGTGCTTATTATGATTTATTTGTTTAAGAGGAAAAAGAACGGATTACTCGTCTGCTCTCATGAAGTGTCTCACATCCTTGTGACCGAAAAGAGAGAAACGAAAAGAAAAAAAACAGATGGAGTCCATTTCTCCGCTGGAAACAGAAGGAAAGCGAGAAGCGGATGCATCACATTTACTCATTTATTTCTTTTCATAACGGACAGATGCAAGACCCAAGAAAGAAAGAGAGAGAGCGCGGAACGAACAATGGGGGGAGAAGACAAGAGGTAGACCGGTGCGTGCTTGTGGGACATCAGAATGCGCACTAAACAAATGGGGAAAAAAAAAAGATGACACAAGATTTGGACAAAAGAGGGAAATGTCATGCCTCTCCAGACGCAACAGCAACAAAAGAAGGAAGAAGAAAAAAGAAGAAGCGGGACAGACGCCTTTACGTTTTCGGGAAGAAGGAAAAAAGAAGGGAAACAATGGATAACGACACACCAACCAAACCCAGCGCAGTGCATTAAGAGAGAGGAAGGAAGAAGGGAGGGCGGGTGGCGACACAAACCTATGCACGGCAGATATACCAGCACAATGGTGAAGTCGAGTGAGAGTCCCCCGTGAAGAGAATTTGGGTTCGCACGTTGAGAGACCCTTTCTCAACACACACATCAAGTGCTCCTGTGTGGAAGGACCTAGTTCGTTGCGTAAAGAATGTCACGAATCGAACGAGTCAGCCGTAGCATCGCCGCATCCCCCGCGGCACCACCGCTGCCGCTGCTGCTGGTGGGCCCTACCAACGTCTCAATCATGCGCAGCTTGTCATAGTAAAACTGGCGCTCCGCCTCTGTCTGCCGCAGCCTCTCCTGCACCTCCTCCAGGCGCTTTGGCTGCGGTGGCACCCGAGCCGACGCCCCGGCGCGGCTGCTGTCTAGACCGCTGGGGGGCTGGTGCACGCTCACGGTGGCCGGAGCTGCTCGAGGCACCGTATCCGGCGCGGACACGCTCCGCCCCTTGGTCTGCCGCGGCGTTGTCGGCTCCTTCGCGGCGCGCGCGCCACTGGTGACAGGGGTGCGTGGCAGCGGTGAGACGGGCCGGCCGCCTTGGTTGACCACCCCGGGGCGGTGGCTCAGCGCGGGAGACTTCGGGCTACGGGTGGGGACGGGCTTGGTGACGGTGTTGGGCCGCGCCCTCGTCGGTGTCCCGCGGCGCAGCTGGGCGTTGACGGGCGTGGTCGCCCCTTTACGCGACACGGGCACGGAAGCCCCTCGCGCGCCAGCCCCTGCAGCCGCGGATGCGCTGCGGCCGTTGGCTACGCGTGCCGGGGTGGCGCGGCCCCCGCCTGTGTTCAAGGGCTGCGAGCGGTCCAGCAGCTCCCGAGAGGTGTAGCGGCGCTCCGAGGCGGTCAGGCTACCAGAGCGACTGCGCGCCTCGCTCAAGAGAGCTGCTGCCGCTGCGGCAGAGGCGTCGCCTTGGCCATTGACGACGGTCACTCGCTCCTCGAGGGGCCGCTGCACGCTGAGCCGCCGCAGCTGCCGCGTGTCCTCTGGAATGGGGCCAGACAGGCAGCTGCTGTTAAGGCTACCGCGGTCGGGCTCCAGGTTGACGCGGCCCTGGCCTGCTTCAATGTCAGCCTCCTCCAAAGCCGTGTGCAGGCCGCGGAACCACTGCAGCATTTGCAAGTTCGCCTGAAAGTTTCCGCGCACCATTTTATCTGCGTTATCCTGCAGCACCGCCGGCTTGAGGATGCCGTTGCGCTGAAGTGCGTCTGACATGATTTTGAGGTTCGACACCGCCTCGAACTCGTGATTGGCGGGGACCTTGACGCGTGTGAGCAGTGCCGGGCAGCGGACCGGGAGCATGTCAGGCAGGATGAGACAATAGGCTACGCAGTTGCCACACTGCTCCACCTTGTGCAGTGGTGGGACGGTGGCACCGTTGGGGGCTGCCTCGGGCAGCTGGGCGTTCAGCCAGCGAATGAGCTCTGCCCGGGGCTCGGTGCTGGGCACGATTTCTAAGTTCTGCAGCATGCTACCGTTGTGATTACTTTTTCAACTCGTTTTTTCTATGGGCGGAGTGAAGATAAGAGAGAGAGAGAGAGAGAGCTGTAATAATAATAATAATAATAAACTGTGATATCGATGAAGTGTAGCTGCAAATGAGGAGTTAACCGAAATAGCGGCAGCGAAGCGGGTGACGCAAGTGAGCTCAAGGGCCAAGGGCAACTAGAGAGAGAGAGAGAGAGAGAGGAACAGATATCTTTGGAATAAGAATGCAAAAAGAAACGCAAAGTGGAAGAGCTAATAGGATTTGGGAGTGAAGAGGGAACAAGGGAGTGGCGTATGGAAGGAGGAAATAGCGTAGAAATGTGTGCGTATGTGTGTGTGCGTTGACAAGGGGTAACGAGAAGACTAACGAAAGAAAAGTAGTACGTGTGGTATGATGAACAAGTGGGGGGTAGGGGGGGAACGGGTACAGGTAGCCTAGTGTTCCGAAAGGAGGATCTCTGCCCATGGTGAAACGTTCGATAGGTAAAATACAAGGAGTGCCCAAGAGACAGCAATTCACAAGAGAGCATGGGGTAGGCATGGGCAAGCAGTCATACCCGCCGTCCCACAACGGTGGTATTCAGACACCGTGAAATACTGAATTCGAGGGACGTGGAGAAGTCCGTGTAAAACAGAATGCGTGCTTAAGCGTGAGTCCTTTCCTTCCACACACGCATTCCCCTTTCACAACCCATCTTGTATACGAGAGCATATTTGATCCATCGTTTTCTTTGTCTCTTTAATCGCTTTAATGGGAAACCAAGGAGCGTGCGGGAAACGGGAGCGCGGAACTCCCGAGGTGAAGGTCAGTGGGACTTAGACTTTTCCTTTTGTTTTTTTAAACCTCCGGTTGCCTCTTCCATCGTTTCATTCTAAATGTACAGTGGTGCTCCACGTCATGTGGAGGCTACCTTTCTGTGCGACACAGGGCGGTCAGCGGGCCTTTGCCGGAGCGGCTGGCATCCACGCCACGCCCGTGGGGCATGTGTGCCTGTGTGATGGCGTACATGAGTCTATGTATGTGGTGTTACGGCGCTTCCTCAATCTCCTCGTCCTCCTCGACCTCCTCGACCTCCTCGACCGTGCGCCGGCGCTGCATAGCCTCTGCGTACGCCTGTGGATGCACGCGACGCGCATGCGCCATCCACTGCGCCCGGTTCGGGAAAGTGGCCGCCATGCAGCCGTCGAAGGGGCAGGTGTGCCGCACCGCTGCCGTACGCTGCCACGGCGCCTCGAGAACGGCTCGCGCCCGCTGCTGCAAGGCTTCGGTCATGATAGGCAACGCGTGCATGTGTGTGTCACCATTCGCGTGGTGCGCTTCGGGGGACAGGGAAGACACCTGCGATCCGTGTCTGTTCGGGAGCTCACCCTCCCCAGCGGTGACTGGCTTCTCATGAGGTGGGGTGACGCTTCTGAGTGCGTCGCTGTGGGTGGGGGTATGCGTCATCTCGGAATCCAAGCGCCGTTCCCGCGCACGCAGCCGGCGGAGCAAGATGCGCCGGTGCCGCCGTCGATTGTTGTGGCGACGATTGAAGTCCAGATGCAGGCGATCGACAAGCCACGCCTCAGGAGCCATGTCGCTATCGCTCATGTCCTCCTCACTATTCGAGGCGCCGTTGCTCTGGGAGAGCTCGTCCGTCGTGTCTTCGGCCACGTCGTGAGAACCAGAGGAGCTCACAGACGCGTCTGCGCGGTCTGGCGTGCGTGAGCTGTCCGCCTCCCACATCCGATTCCACCCCTCCCATTGCCCGCCAAGATCGACCACGGAGCTGCCGCTGCCGCTGCTGCTGCTGTAGCCCTCACTGAGGGAGTCATCGGCGTTGTCGTAGTACTTGAGGCCGGCCTGTGCGGCCAACTGTGCTGCCCGACGACGCCAGTGCGGCTGCGGGTCTGCCTCGTCGGCGCTGCTGTCACCGTAACCCTCACTGTCTGTTGCAGATGTTCGGCTGCGCTTGCGTCGGTCCCCACGTTCACCCTGCATGGGTGCCAGCGATGCCGACGTAGGTGTCGATCGGCGCTGCGCCTGCACCGCATCCTCCATAGGGTCGGCCAAGGCATCGTCACGAAAGGGGCAGTAGTAGCGCTGATGCCGGCGGAGGTGCGAGCGGGTGCCCACCTCAAGCTCACAGTCTGGGCAGGTGAAGCCACGTCGCTCCTCCACCAGAGGGAGCGGCTTCTCCATTCTCTGGCGCTTCTTTTGTTTGCTTTTCTTTCCTGTCACCACATGGAAGGCGTGCTGCTCAGGGCTGCGGTGACCCGGTGTTTGTTGTGCCGTTTCCTGTGTGCTGTCTGTGCCGGCACGCGCCTCGCTATTGGTGGTGCCCGCCATAGACAATCGCTTGAGGCACCCCTTCTCATGCAGTGCGTGCGTCGACTTCCACGCAAAAAACTTTCCACAGAAGCGGCATTGCAGAAGCCCGGGAGGGTGTAGTGCCACCTCGCTGCTCTCCGGTCTGGCCGTCTCCCCTCCCTGCACAGCGGCATCTCTGTGCTGGGTCGCAGTGGAGGTGGGCAGCGCAAACGGAGGTGGGGCACGGCTGTGGCGCGCGGACCTTCCCTCGCCTGGTGCGGCGCGCTCCGGCGGGCGGCCAATCTGCGGGCGCCGTGCGACAAACGCATCCGACGCTGTCCCCTCTTCCGGCTGCTGCTGCTGCTGCTGCTGTGACGCGTCGCCGCCGCGCGAGTGTTCTGGGCCAGGCATGGGATGCGGATGCAGTACCTCGTCATCGTCTGGGGCAGGGTTGCGTGGACGGTGCTGTGGCGTGGCCAAGTCGGCGTGCACCGCCATCACATGCCGCTTTAAATTCTGTTTTGTCGTGAAACCGACGCGGCAGTACGGGCACACGTGCGGCCGCCGGTCGCTGTGTGTGAGGAGATGTCGGCGGTAATTGCTGTGCACGCCGCTGTGCAGCCGCTCGCCGGCGAAGACGCGGCCGCAGTGAGGGCAGGTGAGGGTGGCGACAGGGGGCAGCCGCCGGGGTCGACCCGAGGGTTTGGGCGACGGAGGGGCGTCATCGCCAGGTGCATCAACCGGTGGCGCCTCGTCCATGGATGCTATACAGTTGGCATGCAAACCTAAGAGTTAGGAAGCCTCACGCGACGGTTATGGGAATGGCTCCTTCCAAAGTGAAGCTGGATCAACGACTCACACTCCGAGCAGATCGTTGGGGAAAAAATAATACGAGTTTCTTTAAAAAATAACACAAGAGCGCGTGTGCAGGAAACGGATTCACAAGTAGGGTACAATCTCTCGCTAGTACGTTTCTGCTACGTTTCAGGTGCGCAAGGGAGAGACATACGGGGTTGTGGAAGGTGAATCAGCGCCGTGTGAGGTGCCTGCGTCTTGGCGGCCGCCGACGGGGACGAACAAAAACAAAAAAGCGAGTGTCGTTCAGAATACGCAGTCACCTGAGCGTCGCGGGGCTCCCCTGTCCAACGACTTGACCCGTTTCCTATCAGCTTCATCTCTCACCGCAAAGACCAACGATCTCTCTCACGGGGTCCTGCCATGTCCGCTCAGCCCTTCACGCCGTTCTCGTCAAAAACTAGTTTAGTTGGAGAGGTAAAGGCAGCTTACGCTGGGTGTCTCTCGATAGGACTGCGATCACTTTGTTTTAAAATCAAGCACTGGTAAGTGCTATTAATACTTCTTTTCGCTTTTAATGTTTTGTTTCCCAGAGGGAGGGAAGAGCCTCGGGCGACAGCAAAGAAGGGAAGGCTGCGAATACCGGTAGAGTATGGTGTCAGCATGAAAAAAAAAATGAAAAAAAAAAAACGGATGAACAAGCAAAAAAAAAAAGGAGAAAGGCGTGGCAAAAAATATATGAAAAGCAAAGTAGAACGATTATGGTGAGGGCTTGCCTCGACCACACTCTGCAGCTGCGTGGAGAAGCCACGAACCTTGCCTGCCTCTCCTTAGCGGCAGGATGCCTTTGTGCAGACCACCTTCTCATGCGCGACGGCAGCGAGCTTCTCTGCGGGCACAGGGGCGCGCTCGTGCTTCAGCAGCCACGCCTTCTTCTCCAGTCCACATCCGTATCCATGAAGCCCGTTGGTGGAGCCGACCACCCGATGGCAGGGAATAATGATCGGGATAGGGTTACGCGCCATGGCCTGGCCCACCGCGCGCGAGGGGACCGCCGTGCCAGCGGCTTGCTGTCCCTTGGTCTTCGCCACAAGCTCCCCGAGCTGCTTGTAGGAGACCGACTGCCCGGCCCGCACGTGCTGGCGCAGCGTCAGCCAGACGGCGCGGGTGTACGGAGCGGTGGTAGGTGGCACCACCACAGGGATCGAATCCAGTTCAGCTTGTAAGGCAGCGGCCGAGCCGGCGGCAGGGGTCGGCGGGTTGAAGAAGCGGTCCAGCTTGACCGCCGCCGCCACGGGGGCACCCTTGCTGTCCTGGATGTGGAAGATCGTGTCGCGGTACCAGCGCTGCTTCATCAGGGCAAATTTCGCCTCCTCATCCGCGTGCCAGTCGCACCACCGCACCGCACCATCGACGTCTGTGAAAACAGAAAACGGACCAAAGCGGGTGGGGACGATGGAGCGGTAGAGCGTCAAGACGGCGGGGGCCTTTCCACGCTTAGGGGCCTGGGCTTTGGTAGGCACGGCATTGGTGGACTTGATTCTCTTTCCCTGCGCAGCGACGTGACGGCGAGCCGCCGTGGCTGTGGAAGAGATCTTTTTGGCGGTCACCATAATGAACCCGTGGGATGCAGAGAGAGAAAGAGAGAGAGAGGAGATGCAAGCGATGTATGGTGTTCTCTATAGGAGCAAGAGCACTGTCTGTGAAATATGTCCGCGTGGGAGAGTTTCTCCAGATGAATTATTTTCTTGTAAAAGTTTTTTTTTTTGGAGGGAGTGTGGGAAGTGTCACTTGCAGCTCTATATGGTTGCTGTTGTTGCTTTTATTTTTACAGGAAGAAGGGGGAAAAACAAAGAGAGAGCAGCCATGTCCTGGGGAGAATGTCGAAGCAACTGTCTGATGCAAAGGTGATGGTGCATGGTACGGCTTCCAGCCTTCCTCCGTTTCTGTGTGTACGTCTATGCGTGCGTAGTTGCCAAGAAAAAAAAAAACCTTCACATTTCACTGTACCAACATGTGGGAATCGATTCCACCGAATGGTCGCAACGAGTGAGGTCTGCCCGTATGCGCTGCCTGGATGGACTGCACGTCATGCAGATCTCCCATTCTCTCTGACTACAACGGCTTTGGAGAAACGCGCTTTGGCAAGGCTCCCTTTCTCGTCAGATGGTGTTGTTGCTGTTTCTTCTTTTTGATAGGCTTACCTTGTTATACCGATGTTTATGCGTGAAACTTGCGATCGTTTAACGTTAGACGAGACTGTCAAGATTATAATTTCAAAAAGGAAACGTGCTGGAAACAGAAGCCCGCGTGTCTGCTCAAGACACACCACCCAGAAAGAGAGAGGGTGAGAGCCTCGATAGATAAAAGAAAGTCATCCATTCCTCCATGTGCTTAGCTCATGGCATGGAGCACATCCTGGCCCGTCATGTGCGACAGGTTCGTGCACAGCTTGCGGGCCTCCTCCACCACGGCGTCATCACGGTCCTCGGTGAGCTCCACTACCGACGGCAGCATCTCTGCCATGAGCCGCGACGCGAGCTCCTCGCCGCCGTCCGCGTAGACGCCGTCCAGGCAGAGCAGGGCCATGCGACGCACATGCCGGCTGGGGTGCCGCAGGGCACGTACCAGTTCCGCCTGCGTCTTGCTCTGCAGCTTGCTCGCATTCAGGCACGCAAAGAAGGCGCGAATCGCCGGGATCACCATGTGCTCAGCGCGGTAGCGGTAGTCGTGCAGCTCGTCGGCAAGGTACGCGACATTGGACAGCTGGTGCGTCAGTGCCCCCATGAGGCCGGGAAAGACCTCGTCCGTGGCGAAGAAGACATCCAAGGGGATGCTGTAGTCATAATCGGGGCCCGGGGTCTGGGCAAGGGACATGCGCCGCACACTATCCAGCGCGCCTTCGAGCACGACCGCCACAAGCGAAGCCAGCTGCTTCGCCCCACCATCCTTGGCGGAGGAACAGTAGCCGTTCAGTGTACCCACAACGTAGGGCAGCACGGTGGGAAAGCTAAAGTCCAAGATGCCGCCGAGCTTCTCCAGCAAGTGGTTGTACAGGGCGTAGAAGAGGCCCCAGCCGTGCAGTGACGTGCGTGGGACGCTGTCCGCATTGTCTTGTGCGCCCGTGCCGCCGTGCTCCTCCTCGTCGTTATCGCTGCTGCTGGTGTTGCTGCTGTTCGCCCTCTTGGACGCAGATGAGCCCTTCTTGAGCGACTTGCTGAAGTGGTTGGCATCCCCACCAAACGCCCACTCTGCAATCACGCGCAGAAACTTGGTGCAGTGCTTGGGCTTGAACTTGAGGAAGAAGACCGTGTAGGCGTCCAGCACGGGCAGCACCACCTCCGCGGACGGCGCCGCATTGGCCGTCCCGGCGAGCGACTGCAAGGCGGCCAGCCAGAAGTTGTCCTGCGGCGTGGTGCCCTCGGTCATGACGCTCATCATGAGCAGCTCCTCCTTGCGCAAGCTCTGCACCCGCCGCGCGATGCAGCCGAACAGGAGCACAAAGGAGTGCGTCGTGGCCTGCACACGTACGACACGCGCGTTCTTGGCGCCCGTTGTCGTGGCGTCCATGGGGGCCGCACCTCCCGGCAGGACGGCTGTGTTCACGTGACGCATGCCGCGCAGACACTCTGCCGTCGCATCGAGAAAGAGCTGAGGCTCCATCAGCGCCTCGAGCACCGCGAGCACCTCGGCACAGAGGTAGCTGGTCTCCGGGTCGTCCACGTTGGTGGAGTGCGAGGCGGCGTAGATGATGCGGGGCAGGTACGGCTGGCTGAGCTGCCAGCACAGCGGGAAGACACGAATGAGGCAGGAAAGACTGGTGTGCCGGAGCAGCGAGCCCGCCTCCCCGCGGGCCACCACCGCAGGCAGGTCGGCCACCTGAAAGACGACCGCCGAGACGGTGGTGTTGAGCAGCGCGATGCAGTGTGTGGAAGAGAAGGCCGCGCCCATCACCTGCGCAACGGTGCCGAGGGCCGTCAGCAGGCCACACATGGCGGCAATGATGCCCTCTTCCGCGGTGGCCTTGAAGGCGTACATGGTCTGGTCTGACTCCCCTGAGCTGCCCGCTGCATCAAACGTGGAGCGGCGCGCGCTGCGCAGGAGCGTCTGCAGGCCCTGGCTCAGGCTGGGCATGCCGAGTTCAAAAACGTATTTCACAAAGTCGTGCACCTGCTGCACACGTGCCTTGTTGCCAAAGAGCTTGGACAGCTGCGCCTCCGTGACGCGGCGGCCACGGTTCGTGTTCAGCAGCGTCTTTTCAGCCTGGGTGCTGCCGCCGCTCGCGACGATGCGAATGAGTTCCTCCACCGCCGCCACGCTCAGCTGCACGATACGGAATAGCTGCACGAGCGCTGGCATGGGAATCGCCGGAGCGGTGTAGGATTGCGCGGCTTTGCGGGTGGTACTGAGGGCACCCGCCTGCGCGGCCTGCAGCAGTGTCATCAGATGGGGCATCAGCTGGAACGAGCGCTTGGTCGTCAGCGGGCGCGCCTTGACGCGGACCAAATCTGCCAGCGTGAGCTTCTTCTTGGGATCGCGCAGGTCGCGACGGTGCTGCTCAAGCTCCTCGTCACTGAGGGTGTTCTCCACTGTGGGCAGCGAGTGGTGCAGGCGGTCGAGAAGCACCTCGAGGCCCTTGAGCTGCAGGGTAGAGCGGCTGTCGCCCAGCAGGCGCTGCTGGCATTCCACAAAGGTGGGCTCGTTGATGCCGGCCAGCACGCAGGCAAGCGCATTACCAGCGAGAAGCTCGAGCAGCATTGCGTAGCTCTTGTTCTCACCGTAGAGTGCCCCACTGTCCTTAGCGGCCGCGGAGCCGTCCTCCGCGTCATTCTCCGTGGCGGTGTTCAGGTCACTGTAGTGCGAAAACATCTCCAGTGCGGAGAGGAGTAAGTGCATGCAGGCGTCACTGGCGTTTGTGCCCTCTGCGCCGTGCTGAGCAGCCGTCGCCTCGTCGTGCTCCTCCTCCTCCGCCGCCTCCTCCTCGCCGGTCTTTTGCTTGCCGCTCCCTGCCTTCTTGCCGCTGTGGTGCTGCAGCTGAATGAACGGCGTCAGGAAGGCATCGGACTTCACCGTAGTCGTGATAACGTCCAGGAGCTGCTCCTGGCGGTTCACAATCTGGTTGGGTTTCACCATCTTGCGGAACAAGTGAAGCACCTCGCGAGCGTCCTCGGTTTCTTCATCCTGACCGTTGCCCTCCGCCTCGTTCTCCGAGGCCACCGCGAGCACGGCGTGAGGGTCCACGACAAGACGCATCAGCTGTGTCACGGTGCTAATCTGTGTGTGGACATCAAAGCTGGTGATGATCTCCCGGCACGTGTCGGCCGCACTGCGGTAGCGCAGGGCCTCGGAGAACTCCACGGCGCTTAGGCGGACAAGCAAGGCCGCGATCGGAATGTGCAGAAGGAACGATGGCGCCGCTTTCTCTGTCTTCCCTGTGGGCAGACCGTCCTGCAGAGGTCCCAGCAGGGGAGCCAGGGTGCGCAGGAGCTCCGCGATCACGTCGACCTTGCCACGAGAGATGTCTGCCGCCGCCGCTGCCGCGCCGTCCGCATCCTCATCGTCGGACTGCAGGAGGAGAGAGGCCATCAGCACGAGCGCCTGCTTCAGCACGCCGCCGCGCAGCTTGTAGGCGCCGCGGGGGTCCTTCTCTGCCAATGCGCGGGGCTGTTCCGTGCACAGCGCGGTCAACGCACGCAGAAACGCGAGCACGTGGCGCGGATACACATCCAGCAGGCTGCCGCTCCCTCCGTCCGCCGTCGCCAGCGCCAGCGTCGCCTCCTCGCTGCTGTCGGTCGAGGGCAGAAGCAAAGGCAACATCTTGTCGAGAGGGTGGGTGGAGAGGATCGACATGGTTAGGGCGAGCAACGACTCGGCGTCTTCGTCGTCGTCGAACTGCACCGCTGGGGCAGCTTTGAGAAGGGCGGAAAGCACGCGCAGGCACATGAGGCTGGACGGGCCACGCGGCCACGTGTCCTGGGCAACCTGTGCAGCCGCTTTTCCTCCCTTGCCCTTGCTCGACTTACCGGAGGACGCGAGCCCTTCGACAGAAGGCTTGGCGATGGCCACAATGGTGCTGGCATCTGCAAAGGTGAGGGGGTTGCTCAGCACGCAGTCCGACGGGGGCAGCCAGCGGCCCCCAGATGGCGCTACGGTCGCCGCCGCCGACGACGAAGACTCCGGTGCCAGAACCTCTAGGAACGACACGAGCGCCTCACCATCTGTTGCCGAAAGCCCTGTGGATGCTGCTGCCGATGAGGCCGCGGCGCTGCTGCAGTTGGCAAGGAAAGGTCGGAAGAGACGCTGAAAGCCGCCCACGGTGCCAACGCAGAGGCGCGCGACGTCCGAGCCAATCACACCCGTCGCCTCCACCATGAGAGACCGGATAATGTCCGCGAGCGCCTCAGCAAACTTCTGCGCATCGGCACTGCTGCTGCTGCTGCCCTTCCCATTCTTCTTCCCCGCGCCTGTCTCTGAGCCTCCCTTGCGGAAGATGAGGCTGCTCTGTGTGGGGGCCTCCACGCCCTGCTGCAGTGCCGTGGCGAGGGCGCTCAGGGCAGCACGGTACACGGGGCGCACCGACGCTGTCCCCGCCACGCGAAGGAACGGGCGGCGCAGGAGTAGCAGGCACAGCTGCACGGCAGGGTCAGAAGCCACAGGGCCTGCCGTTGGCTGAAGCGTCACCCGGCGGCACACCGCCTCAACGTACCGCGCGCCAGCCACAGACACATCCGAGTCACCCGCAACAACAGGTGCACGCGATTTGCCTCCTGAGGAAGCGGCGGGCCGTGGTCCTGCGGCCGCCGTGATGAGCCTCTCCAGCTGCGGCCACAGCGTTGCCAGGTGCAGCGACGCCTTCTTCCCACCCGCAGCGTCGGGCGGTGCAAAGAAGAGCTCCACGACGTCAGCGGCGAGGTTGTACGGGACCACGGGTGCCACCTGCCCCTCCTTCTGCGCCGTCGCGAGCAGTGCGCACACCAGCGCCGCGCCACCTTCGGTGATGCTGAAGCGAGACTCCTCCTTCGCCATGGCCTCCACCACGCTGCTCAGCGCTGTCACGTCCATGGGCGGAAGGGATGCATCGGTGTTGGTCTTGGTGGTCCGTGTGGCCGCGAGTGCGGTGGCCACAACGAGATGTACGCAAGACGCCCCGTTGGCGGCGGGCTTCCCCGCCATGCCACGCAGAATCGCATCCTGCAGCTGCTGCAGTGCCTTCACCCGGTGCGAGGACGGCGCGCGAAGAGGGAGGAACAGACAGGCAGCCAGAGCGCCAAGAGAAAAGGTGCCAGTGGAGGCCGTCGCCTCCGCCACCCGCTGCTCGGCAGGGCCGTACACGGCGGCATGCACGAGGGCATACCAGTCCACACCAAACGCATTTTCATCCTCTGGACGCGGCGCACTCTCTGCTTCCTCTGACTCGTTGGCGCCACTCACCGCGAGGGCGGTGGTCGGCGCGTCGACCAAGGTGAGTAATGCAGCGGGAAGGGCCACAGGACTTTCCGAGAGGGTAGGGAGACGCGCGCCAAGGAAGCCGAGGAGGCGCAGCAGAGGAACCAGCTCCGTGCCAGTCATGTTGCCCTCGCCAAGCGTCACACGCACGACACCTTCGACGGCGGCGGCGAGGCACGCGGTGAGGTCATCACCTGGAAGGTACGCCGAGCTCAGCAAGCTGTTCTTGGCACCGCGGCCCACCACAGGAGCGGCCGTACCAGCACCGTGGCCGTGGGCGGCCCCCTGTCGGGCGAGCGTCCGATCGCGCTTCTGCAGCTGGTGCAGATAACCTTGCTCCACCGCCGTGCCCTCCCCTTGGCCGAGGAGGAACTGCAGTAGCGAGTGCTGCTGCGCAGGGGCGGCGAGCAGCATCGCGGCGGCCGCGACGGCGCACTCTACGTGTGCACGACGGCGTTGCACGGGCGAAGATGCGTCGTCGTCCAGTAGCGCAAGGGATGTCTGCAGGGCAGCCCGCAGGCGTGTCTCCGCCACTGCTGAAATTCCTTGCAGCAGCGGGGCGTACTCCAGCACGGCGAGGAAGCTGAGCTCCTTCTTGTCGCCCGTGGTCGCGCTTGTCTTGTGCGTTTGACGCTCAGCCGCCGTGGCGTTGTCCTCGTCGTCGTCGCTGCTGCTGCTTGCGTCGGACCGATGACGGCCCGTGCCCTTTCTCTGGTGACTGACGTCGCCCGTGGCAGCGGCAGAGGCCTTGAGTACGGCACCTGTCTTGGGGATCTCGGGGAATTCCTTGAGGAGGGCATTGGTCATGACACGCACCAGCGGGGTCGACGCGAGTGCAGAGCCCTCCTCCTCCTCTTCATTGGCTGTACCTGCCGCTTCACCCGAGGCGGTGGAGGCTGCACGCACGTACAGCAAGGTGGTGTAGTAGAGCGCGTGTGCGCGAACAGGCGACTCCGCACCCGCGTCCTTCTCCGGCTCCACAGCTGCCTTGTTGCCCTTGGCTTTCTTGCCGCCCTTCGCAGCGCGCTTCACGGCGGCGGGGCCGACAGCTGGCGCCGCGGACAGAGGCTGCAGGATGGTTTCAAAGAAGATTTGCTGGAGCTCAGCGGAAAGTGCGGTCACCATGGTGTAGAGCGCACGCAGAAGTCCGGACACCGCCGCGAGGTGGAACTGACGCTCCTTCGCATCTTTCGCCAGGCCCTCGCGTTCTTCCTCTGCCTCCTCCTCCTCGTTCCTGCCCGTCGCGGTGCTGGTCTCTGAGGACGACACAGCGGCGCTCAGTTGCCGCAGCGCAGCGGCGCCTGTCTTGAGGAACTGGCCGGCCACGCCGTTGTCGGACTCATACTGCGCCGCGTGGGCCAGCAGCTCCAAGATGGAGCCCCCCGTTTCCCCCACCGCACTTGTGGCGCAGAGCTGGGCCAAGCTCATCGCCTCCATCGATGCAGCGGCGGCCTTGCGGACCTCTGGCACCGTGTGCAGGAGACACGCGAAGAGGGGCAGTCGCTCCTTCCCGGCGCCGCCGTGCGTGGACACCTCCAGCATCTGGTACCGCGTGCCACCGAGATGACGTGCCAGGAAGGATTTTGCAGCCTCTGCGGTGGTTTCCCCGCTGAGGGCACGGGACAGGGTAGCGTCAAAGACGCGCTGGTAGCGGCGCTCCAAGCCGGCGACAATGTGCTCAAGGAACGCACTCGGTCCCTCCTTGCTCGCCGCGGTGGTCGTCTTCTTGCCCTTCTTATTCTCTTCGACACCTTCCTCCCCTGCCTTGGACGCGAGCACCGCCTCGCACTCCATCACCACCTCCAGGAAACGCATGACAAGGCTGTCGGTCAGGGGCAACTGCTCCGCCGCGCACCGGAGAAAGTCAAGCACCTCTGCTGGCACCGAGGTCAGCGAGTGCGCCATCCGAAGACGGTGCAGCGCCACGTGGGTCAGCGCCGACAGCAGCGACGGCAGCGGTGTCACGCCGGCGCGGTCGGCTTCCAGAAAGAGGGATTCAGACAGCGTCGCGCTCCATTGGGCCCACGGCGCCGCCACCAGCGTGTGGAGCAGCGGGGCGAAGCCCACCTGCGACACCACGCTGAGTTGCGACGAGAAGAGAAGGTCCACGAGGGTGAGGAGGTCGCCGAGGGGCACACCGGCCGAGCCGGAGGGGTTGCGCAGGAGACCAACAATGGGGCGCATGACAGTGCGCATCATCTGCAGCGAGAAGGTCGCCTCCGCGCTCCACGCTGCCAGCACCAGCAGCGCGGTGCACACCACCTCGCGATCCGCACCATGCGAAGTTGCCGTCGCCGTGCCTTCGCTCCACCACTGCGGCTGCTCCCCGGCTAGCTCGGTGGCGTCGTCGGCCTTGACCACCGCCTCGGCGCCCTGTAAAAATTCGACGACAAAGGGCAGCAGCACGCGCCAGAGGGCCTCCGCATCGGTGTGGCGCGCGAGCGAGGTTGCCACGCTGGCGAAGAGGGCGTTGGCGGCACTGTTTTGCACTCCAAGCCGATACGGCATCGCGGCTGTCATGCACACCGTGCGCAGCGCCTTGCGGCTCTCCGCACAGGCAAGCACGAGGTGCTCTCGGAGGAGGGGTGCGCCGCGTTCTTGGTTCTTGGACAGAAAGTCAAAGCCTGTGTCGCGCAGGTCGAGCAACAGGATGGCGCGGGAAAAAATATTGTGGTCGTGATACGGCAAGAAGGCGCGCAGAACGGCGCTGACATTGTACACGTGGACCTCATGAACACGCACAAGGTATTCAAAGACCTGCTGCGCAGCCGTGAGGAAGAGGTGTGGGCTGAGCAGGGTCAGGAGGTGCTCCAGCTTCATGTCGAGGCGGCGACTCTCCTCTGCATGCAGGAGCTTGCGCTCCTGGCGAGCCTTCTGCGGATCGAAGAGGTCATGAATGAAGGGGTGGAAGCGATTGTCGAGCGTGATGAGCGTTTGCAAGCCGTTGGTCGCCAGCTGGTGGATCTGCTCACGGGAAAAACTGCGGGCATCGCCTTTGCTGAAGAGAAACGACTCGTTCAGGTGCTTGTCGCCCTCTGGGCGGGTCTGCAATTTCTGCAGCTGAGAGGCGAGCTGAGAGGTCATGAGGAAGTGTGCCTCTGAAATGTTCCGCAGGGAGTGAGAGGAGCAGCACCAACGCAAAATGATGAAGGGAGGAACGTGTCTATTCTTATCCTATGAATCACAAAAGTCGTTGGACCGAACACGGCGGAGTTATACGTCAAAAATGTAAACAATAGCGTTTAATTTTAAAATTTGTTAGTTAGTCGAAAAACTGCTTTAGCAGCGAGAGAAAGAAAAAAGTAAGATGAAGCGAGAAAAAGGAAACGAACAAAGGCACCGTAATGAGTGCTTGCTTTGATTTTCTTCACGACGTTAGCTAAGGGATAGAAATAGGCGACGAGAAGTGCACACAATGCAGCGCACACACGAGGATGATCAAAATAAGAAGGAAGAAAAAACAAAGCGAAAGAGGTTCCAGGGACAGTGTCGTATTGTATCAGATTCAAATGCATCGGCGACGTCGCCCAGCTTCCAACGTAGCTTCGTCCGACATCCGGACCCGCAGGCTGGTGAAACGACGCACCAATGCAAACATGATGCACGTCGATAAACGGTTCCAGGCGAGCTGGTTTGACCGAAATGTTGAAAGCTTCTCATCTGCACACAGAGATGAAGGAGCAACAATAAGTTTTAAAACGTTTCAAAGAGAAGCCATTGGTTTCCTCTTCGCGGGATTGCCCTTGTCAATTTAGCGATGCGTCTTTACAAACGCATAGATGTGTGCCGGTATGTGGGCACAGATCTGCTGCGCAGATCCTTGAGAGCCACAAATCGATGCGAGATGCTTTGAAAAGCCTCCAACCTAGCAGATGGTTTCTTGTCGTTCTCACAACACGTTGACCAGCTGTGACTCTCTTATCCAGTCCGAGCACGGCGACTCCCTCGCCCCCGCGCGGTCTCATCATCAGCGTCTGGTTGCTCGGCGTCCGCGCGCCGTCGACGTCTGGTGAGCACCCCTCCTTCACCACCTCCGCCGCCGCCGCTGACGCTGCTGTCCGCCTCCTCGACACCCCACGCCGCCAACGGGTCACGCCTCCCCTTTCCCGTCCTTCCCGTGGCCGCTGCGAGACGTGGTGCGGCGGATGTGACACCCCCTCGGGCCGCCGCCACCGCCTTGGCCTGCTCCACACGCCCAATGGCCCCCACCGAGGTCGACGAGAAGAGCCGCTCGGCTGGCGTGAAGTTCTGCGTGCGCGCGCGAAACGCCAGCGCAGATGTTTCCGTGGTCGTACCACTGTTGCCTCCGCTATGCGCCGCCGCGAGGGTGGCGGCGGCCGATGCGAAGGCCCCCATAGCGCCAGAGGAGGCGGACGGAGAGCCCGGGAAGTTGGTGCAGGCCGCCAGCGGGCTGCTTGGAGACACCACCGTCGGCGAGGCAAACAGAAAGGTCGTGCCACTGCTCAGAAAGGATGATCGTTCTACGCCGTAGCCGTCGAAGAGGGAGCCACCTAGCTGCACGCACTCCTTCAGATACTCACTCTCCAAGTCGTACAGGCGCTCATCCACGTCCGCCAGTTTCCGCTCCAGGGTCTCGCGCTGCCTCAGGATGGCCTCCAGGTCCCCGTGAAGCTGACCGTCTAGTGCACGCCCGTGGAGGACGGCATTTCCTTCCCGTCTGGGGCGTCCCCCCGCGCGCCGGGGGTTTTCGGTGTCTGCGTCCCTCCGATGGGGTGGCATGCTCGCTAGCTTCTACAGCAATGTCAAAAATGAAGAAATATAAACGAAGATTTCCTTTATCTCGTGCTTCAAGGCCAAACACAGGCACGACAACAGAAGTAGACAAAGTAGTAAATGCGTGTTGATGATCTGACTTGATTTCTCTGGCGTTGGAATCCGCTGACTCTGTTCAACGGCTTCGCGAAATCACCTATCGGTGATCCCAAGTAGTTAAAATAAGAGAGATAACAATAACCTCGAGAAGGTATCTATCAGCGCCCACACACACACACATCCACAGGAGACTGTGCCCACTTTTAAAAGAGGCTGTGCGTGCAATGGTGAGGCCTAGCAGAAGACGCTTGTGCCGCACTACACTTCGCGTTCTTTTTTTTTCTTTTTTTGCTTTATTTCTTTCTTTTTTTCTTTTTTCTTTTTTTTTTTGGTAATGTTTGAGGAGGTGCCCCTTCTCCGCATAAGCGGCTAGCGCTTCTGCTTTGGGGTACACCATTTCGTTTCATTTTCTCCTCGTTCTCCACGGTCGAATCTTGCGACATTGCGAGCGGAGACGAACAATACGATTTGCAAAAATAATCCTTTTAAAAAAGGAGGATAGAAGAGCTTGGGGAACATGTACGCTGAACAGACATGGTATATGCGCTGAGAGCAGGAGAACACCAAAGAAAGCGAGAGGGGATGGCGCAACGGAAATGCATGAGTGAAATGAAATGTGTTTGGTGGTAATGGTGGTGTTTTCACTTGATTGATTGTTGTTGTTTACGTTTTTGTTGTTGTTGTTGTTTTTTGTTTTTTACTTGATGCGGCAGCCGCCCTTAGCGAAACCCTAAAGGGATGCTAGTGCACTCTCATGCCGGCGACTTCAGTTGCGCGCGAACACGAGTTTGTCCTTGTCGTGGTGGATGGTGAGGGTGGTGCCCTCAATGTGGATGCGGCACCCATTGGACAAGGCCTGCGCGAGCGCCTGCTCTACTTTCATCATAAATGGAGGGCCCATCATCATCGTGGACATGAGCATGCCTTTGATAGTAGCAGAGCCGTCTGGCTTCGCATCGCTGAAGGCAACCTGACCACGCATCCGGTTCGCCACAGCAGCATACACCTCGATCGCGTCTGCCTTTCCTTCCACCGCGCTGAGCTCGAGCCTGACGGGATCAGGGGAGGCCTCGCCGTTCAACGAGGTGAGGGTGTACTTACCCGCAAACGTAGCGACAGTGACAGCCATGGTGTTGCTCTGTGTTGTTGTTGTTTTATCTTTGTGCAAGGAGGAGCGAAAGCGCTGCTGTTGTTGTTTTTGTTGCTTTTGCTTTTGCCGGAGGCCCGTGTATTCGAGTGAGTGACGGAGTGAGTATGTCTGGGGTGCTTGGGTGCTGATAAACGAGGAATCTGTCACGATACTCAAATGTGTGAGTGTGTGTGAGAGAGAGAGAGTAGGAGGAAACATGTGCATGTGGAGAGGTGGGTAGAGGGGAGTATGGAGCGTTTGCCCTCATCCGAGCTTCGCCAATGTCACCTTGTCTTGTCTCTCGTTCATGTGATCGCCCCCGCACGGATGCCTTGGAAAACTTTTCATGGCCTCCTCAAAGCGAAATGAAGACAAAAGGAGAAACGATCTCCACACAGGTGAGCCTGTCCGTGTGCGGTTGAATGTGATGGAATGCACACATCCCTTTGCCTAGCAAAGTTCAGTGACCTCTTCTCAAGGTCGACGCACAGACGAAGAGATACAATCTCTTGCGTGCATGCGAGTGAGGGTCAACTCTTTTTTTCTCTCTCTCTTCTCCTCTTTTGTTCCACGTGTAAGTGTGAGCGCATGCTCATGTGTGCTATTGGCACTGTGATGCATTAATAACTGTGTCTTTTTCTCTTTCATTGATCGGTCTACATGATCTGGGTCTCTTTGGTCGTCAGGAGCACCACTGCCTTCTCCGTCAGCCCACCACCATCATCCGCTCTTTCTCTCTTGCTGCCCAGCCCAGAAGCCAGGCGCCAAGTCACGGATGCTGAGAGGGGTGCGACATGATACGAGCAAAAGGATTTCCCGAAAAGCGCCTCAGAGATCCACGAGAGAGCTGTGGATGAAGAAAAAAAAAAGCTGAAAACGAGAAAAGTAAGCTCCTGCTGTGAGGGAAGAACCAAAAGGAAGAGAGGACAGGAAGCGGAGAAGCGAATACTCAGACATTGGGAAACGATAAAGTAGTCACAGTAGTGAGGAAAAAATGAGAAACATGAATCATAATAATAAATGGCATCGCTGCAATGGAGATGTCGGTGTTGGTGTCGCTAGGTGCACGTGCTCCGCACATGCGTGCCTGAATCCCTGCATCTAGGTGCGCCTATGTTCCACGCACGCACATGCGGCTAGACCTTCGCCATTCAGTCACGCTTGAAGATGGCCTTGTCGTCGCCGTGGGTGATGGTGAGGGTGGTGTCCTGAACCTGGATGCGGCCGTTCTCCATCAGTGCCTGCGAGAGCACGCGCTCAACGGTCATCATGAACGGGGGCCCCATCATGCGGGTGGACATGAGCATGCCCTTGATGGCCGCAGAGCCGTCCTCCTTCCCATCACTGATGGTGGCCTGGCCGCGCATGCGGTTCGCCACAGCGGCCATCACCTGAAGCGCGTCCGCATTTCCCTCCACCGCGCTCAGCTCGAGCGTGATGGGCTCAGGGAAGGTCTCGCCGTTGCAAGAGGTGAGGGTGTACTTACCCACAAATGTAGCAGCGGTGGCAGCCATGATGAAAGGAGCGAACTTTGGAGCCTGAAAGAGCAAGGGTGAAGGAAGCCTGGAAAATGACACTAGCGTAGGGGCGATGAAAATAAATATAAAGCTTGAAGACGGTTTTCTTTTTTGTCAATTTGAAGGTCAAGAGCGATTAGGGAAAAGAAGGGGAAGCCGCGTTTTATAATTGTCGCACAGTTCAAACACACGCAGTCTCTTCTACGAACCGGGAGCGACGTGACTTTTAAAGAAAAAGAAACTGCATCTGTGACGTCCACGATGCGGAAAGAGGGAGAGGGTGCAATCCCACTTGCGTCTCTGTGCCATTTCCATTAAGCACAGGAGCCATTGGGTCAGCTACTCTGTGTGTATCTCCTTGCCCATTATGTTTAGTGTGCTATCCACACCTCGAGGGATAGCCGTGTTGTGTTTTGTTTTTTTGTGTTTTTTCTGTTCTGTCTGAATGGCTGAGAGGAGAACAGGCAGCCGGACGGAATGGGAAGTTGTGAAGCAAAGAAAAAGGTTTCAAGGATGAAGTAGTTGGAGAGACGCTGGTCTGTACCCAACGCATTTCACGACCAAGCATGTAATAGGGAATGAGAGAGGGAGAGAGAGAAAAAAAAAAACGCAAACGATAGCTACAAACTTGAAAAAGTAATAGAAGGCGTGAGCAAGAAAACCGACGCAGAAGATTCGATGAAGCGTAGTGATCTGCCTCTGACCTGCGCCCGCCGCTCCATCGCAGCGCACAGCCTCCAGCAACACTCCGCCTGCCCTATCGCCCATTCCGTTCTCATCCCTCGTCGTTTCACCGGGAAGCGCGTGCAATCACGGAATAACGGCTCGTTCGGCAAATGAAGTGGCACGCTGCCATCCCATGTTGACCTGTACCAGTGGACAGTTTATCGTTCAATGTCGGTACCGTGGACGACAGACGACCCATGACGAAGGGAGGAGAAAAATACGAGAGAATAAAAAAGGGTAAGGAGCGAGTTCGGTTCTTACTGCGTCGCCAGCTCCGCGACCTTTGCCGCCAAGTTCAGCAGCTCTTCCTTCTCTGTCAGACCGTCAATGAACCGGCTGGGAATGTGGGACAGCCCCACCTGCGCGCCCACCAACGCACCCGTGAGCATCGTCCTCGCCGCGTTCTGCCCGCCTCCATTGACGGCCTGCTGCACCGCTTGGTCAAAGTCGTTGTGGAAGCGCGCGGCGAGGTAGTAGCAGGCGGGCAGGATGTGGTAGATGGCGCACGGCATCCCATAGACCAACGACACTCGCCATGCGGGCTCAATCTTGATGTTGGCATCCGCCGCCGCCGCCGCACACGTGGAAGGGGTGATGAGCGCGTCGGGGGAGGCAAAGTTGCCCGCCAGCGGGGGGTCTGGGGAGCCTGGTTTTGGTGGCGAGACGTTTTCGCCGGTCACGCAATGAAACGGGAGTTCCCCACTCTTCACTTGGGCGAATAGGGTGTCGGTGATGTTGTCGTCCAGCCGGTGCCCCTGGATGAGCAAGGCGAGGACCGCGTTGTACGCGACGGTCATGCTCGACAGCATCTCGTCATTCTGTGTGAGCAGCGTGTTGGACGACACGTGCTTGGCGAGCTGCTGTGGCTTCAGAGCAAAGAGGGCCCCCAGTGCCAGCGTGCGCTCCGCGGCCTCTGTCGTATCGGCAGGGCTGCCGATCCCCTCGCTCCACGCGTGTCCTGCCTTGCGCTGGCGGTACACGTACCGAATCGACTGGCTCGTGTACCCGCCCGGTCCATTCACGGGGGTGCCATCCAGCTTGGACAGCAGCTCCTCATCCAGAGTACGACAGAAGTCGGCTTCGTCATAGCCACCCTTGCGCACCAGAGACTGCAACGTGAGCTTAAGGATGTAGCCGGCTTGGGTAAGGTCTCCAGCCTTTAGGCTGTCGTGGTAACGGCCCTTGATGGGGTCGCGATAGTCAGAAATCCATTCGCCATGGTCGCGGTGCATCTCAGCGAGGTCGTAGTACCAATGGACGCCCATACCGAGGGCATCCCCCACAAAGGCGCCCATGATGGCCCCAGCCACACGGTCCCGGATGGGTGCCGTAGATGTTGCCTTCTGCATGGCTGCCTGAAGCGTGGTGCGCTGGTACAGATCTGCTGGTGTTGCTCCTGCTTCCTCTTGGAATAGGTAAGAGAGTGTACGTGAACGCAGTGCGGGTTGGCTAGTGGCACAGAAATAGCTTGAGTCCCTTCTTGCGATGTGGGCAGAAGAGCTACGCTGAATATGTAATATGTAAACGGGTGCGTGTGTGTGTGTGTGTGTGTGTACGTCTATCCTTGGGTATCTCTCGATGTATATTTTTTACGTTCCAAGATAAAAACAATTGCAAAGGAGACGAGGGCACATGAATGGAGAAGAACGAGTGGGAGTATTGCCCTCTGCGCCAAAGGTGGCGACATTGTCTGCCCGCCCACGCTGCTTTCAATGGAAAACAAAACACACTTAGCTACACCCGTCTGACACTAGCACTCTCTTCACATGGAGGGAGGCTTTTGCGTAACATGTGAACGAGTGTGAATGTTTTTTTATTCTTTTTCTTCTATTTCTTTCTTTCGTCATCATGTGGTGTGGACTAACTTGCCTCATTGTCAACAATTAACGGAAGCGTTCATTGCCGGCGAACGAGGAGGCATCACAGCACCGGAGAAAACAAGAGGAAAGAAGGACAGCGAGAGATCCCCATTCCCGTCCTCCGGTACTCGCCTCTGTCATAAGAAGCGCCCGCACTGATAACCCATGACACGCACCATTTCTCGCGAAGCGTCAAGGCCGTTGCCCACGATTGACTGCGTGGATGGCTGGTGCGCCCGCTTACATGCAGGCAGAGAACGTGGTCCAGTAGGTAAATTCTTCGGAACTACCAGAAGGCTGACACAACGGCACCGATACTGGCCAAGTTGGTACCTCGGAATGTCCCGTTCAACTCAAAAGATAACGGAAACAAGAGCGCACACACGTACACACACAGGCACCCAACACACAGCTACCTAACACAGCATCGCATCTCACGGACCTCAGGATCTCAACAAGGAATCACTAGTGTATCCTTAAGAGAGCAATAGTACGTTTGTCACTCCACGCGTCGCCACGGCGCTACCCTCTCCACACACCGCACAACGCTTCTACAGTGTATTGACGTCGATCTCGCGAAGCGTCAAGGCCGTTGCCCACGATTGACTGCGTGGGTGGCTGGTGCGCCCGCTTGTAAGCATGGTGATCCGTCGTCTTCGTCTTGGCTCATATTTAGCGCATCTACAAAAAAAAAAGGTGGTGAAGAAAACAGAGGAGGAAGAGGTTGACAGGGTCGCGTTTTGTGTGTGTAAAGGAAATCGCTCGTCTGAGAAGCCATAACTAATCGCGCACGGAACTCTCTTTTTTTCGCCAAGTGGAAATACACCTACCAGCTGTACGAGCACGCCGCGCCTCACGAAAGCCGTTATGGACTCCAAACTACCCAGGCGCTGTCGTAAGACGCATACAGACCGTAGATGGAGTGCTTGCTTTCTTTCATTTATGTACGTGGTGCGTGGTTGGAGAAGTCGCTGTTCTTGTGGTTTACATTTCAAAGGAAGCTCATTTCGACGCTTGAGACATCAACGGATATGAAAAGATTTCAAGTTACGGGTTGCCAAAGGAGAGCTAGCAAACGTGTGCACCACCATGGCACGTTGCCTGGAAGGCTCACATTGAGCTGAGGTATATTCCAAGAGCAAGTACAGGAAGAAGAAAACATGGCGCCTCCTTCGCCGACGTGCTCATAAGGTATTATATATATATATATATATATATATATAGATTCCAGTAGTCGCGAAAAGTGAAAACATAGTAAAGTGTGAACAAGGGAAGAAAAAGATAAGTCCAAAGAAATAAAGGTAAACAAAGAGAGAGAAAAATGGTCAACGAGGAAAGTTTACATGTTTTGTTGCCAGTACTTTAGAAAAACTGATTTGAAGATGTTTCTCGTTTCACATTTGCAGTTTCATTGGAGTATCAAGAAAAAAAGGAAAAGTAAACCTCCGCTAAGCGTCGCCCCATAGGCAATCATCTTCTTTTCTTTCTTTTTTTTTTTGCTGATGTTGCTTACCTGCACTTCACCGCCTGCGTGTCGCTAGGTGTGAAGGATCTCTCAAGGAGACGCACGCCTCACCAGTTCAGCAGCTCGTCAACCGGACGACAACCACAAAATAAATCAAAAAACAATCGTGCAGGCTCATATGGTGGTCCCAAGTGGGAGGACCCGATGTGTCGCGTGCAAACTACACGTGATGGAGGCGTTTTGCCATCCGCAGCATGGTACGTCACAGTAACACGGGCAGTGCACGTGTAACAGCGCGCGCCAGGGCACGTCAACCGCCGCCGTCTCATGCGGTAGAGGTAAGAGACTGTTTCATTCATCTTCACATTCCGCCTTCAATCCGTCGTACATCACTATCATCGAGCTCACGCCAGCGATCGGCCGCGCTCAAGTCCTTGGTCCCTCGCTTGGTGTGACGTGGGTTCCTCAGCGTGGGGCGGCGAGGAGGGGGTGCAGGCGCCACCGGTTTTCGCTCGACGGCCGCCGTCTCCACTCCTCGAGGGGAGTCTCTTTCCGGCTGCACGCGCCGTAAGTCAGCGTCATCCAGCTCCCGCCACCTGTCCATGTCCTCGGCTGTTTTCAGCGTTGCCGTCCTCTTACGCGGCACCGGGGATGCTCGGCCTTCCTCCGTGGCCAGCAGCGGATCGACTGAGCCCCGCCTATCCTCTGCCGCCCGTAGAGGCCCCGCGGGAACAGAGTCCTGCCGCTGCTCCGTCGCGCTCAGTGGTTTCGCGGTGGGATACTCCCTCGCTGCCTCGACAGCCTCCTCACCACGGACAGCCTCCGGCACCTCCGCAGCACTGTTGCCTTGCTCCGTCGCGCTCAGCGGTTTCG
>JASAOC010002128.1:58860-294599 GCA_030849835.1 Herpetomonas samuelpessoai
TCCACCTCGGAGGCACGCAGAGGGTGAAGCTCTTCCTGGGGCTGCTCCGGCTCTTCGTCGCCAAGCTCGCGCCACTCGTCAGCATCGGGGTTCTCCACGGGGTATGCATCTTCTTGCTCGGAAGCACGCAGGGGATCAACCTCGGGCTCCTCGACAGCACGGGCATCTTCCACCTCGGAGGCACGCAGAGGGTGAAGCTCTTCCTGGGGCTGCTCCGGCTCTTCGTCGCCAAGCTCGCGCCACTCGTCAGCATCGGGGTTCTCCACGGGGTATGCATCCTCTTGCTCGGAAGCGCGCAAGGGATCAACTTCGGGCTCCTCGACAGCACGGGAGTCGGTTTGAGGGACTGCACGGGATGGTGATGAGTTGTCAGCCCATGGGTTGTCGGTCTGGGGTTCCGGGTCAGGTGCCGCTGTATGACCACCGTCAGCAGCAGTAGCTTTGTCCTGCACTGCATTAGGCGTCTCGGCGGAATTCGCAGCGAGAGGTGTGGTTGCGGGGGCCTTCCTGGCTCTGCCCCACTCCTCCATGTACGAGAGGATGTCATCCGGCTTGTCCTTCAGGGCGTCAAACACAAGTTCATGAAGGATGTCGGCCAAATTGCGTTCCTTGAGGAAACGTTTGTGGCGGCATTGGTGAGTTTTGTGGGTACCAGCTGCGTTTTGCGGTGCGCTCATGGTCTGACCCGTCGTTGAAGAAAAGGGGTGACGTCTTTGCTGATGGTGACAACAGGTGGAGAGAGGCTTAAAGTTTCTAGCAATGTGATGCGTGAGTGAACGAGCAAATACTGAAAGTGAAGCCGATTTCGACGGAATAAGAAACGAGGAGGTGGGGCGAAAAAGAAAAGAGAGGAAAGAAAAACAGAACAAAGAAATACTAGAGAAGGGTGTGTCAGGCGATAGGTTAGGGAAGAGCTCGTTGGTACATGGGACACTCTCACGTTATTGGTGTGCAATAGAGCGACAAACATTATCTTCCCGAACAGAAGGACTCACCACTATGCAGACACGAGCAGCAGGCATTCAAAGACGAGGGGCCTCCGCTGCTCGCGCATTCGTCGCGACCCACCGCGCGGTATTCATTCCTTTCAAAAGATTTACCACGTCTCCCGGCCGATGTGTAGGTGCTTTTGTTAAAGCGTTTCCTACTTGTTCTTCTAGACTTTTGCTGGATTGTTCCAAAGAAAACGTGCAATCGGTGAGTGATGCTGCCCTTCAGGGCCGTGCCCAAACACACATACTCAAGAGCGAACCAGAGTGCGAGTCTTCTCCACGAGCGGGTGCGTGCCCACAAGCAAACATGAACAGAGGCAACGGTCTTTGAAAAGTGCAAATGAAAACACAGGGAAGGGGGAAAAAAAGGTCTGGGAAATATACATCGTCACATGGTGGAGACTTAAGGAAAGAAAAGAAAACGAAAACAGAGTTAGGTGGAGAGGAAGGCAGCGGTGCGAGTGGAAGAGGTTCGACTATTTCCCCAATCTGCCTTTTTTTTTGTGAATGTTCTTCTTTTCTGCTCCCAATCCTCTAAACTCTGTTAAGCATGCAACGGCCGAGATACCTCGTCTTGCCACACGGGCACATAGGTGTTACGTAGAACGAAAACCTTGTCCGAGTCAGTTTCGGCCTCGGTTACAATGTTGTTTGTTTCCTGTCGCACCTCCTGGAGGCGGCGCTTAGCGGTGAGCATACCGGCCTCAAGCTGCCGCAGGTGCACAAGGTCGCACTCGCTGTCTTCCAGCGTCAGCATGTAATGGTCGCGGCGCCCGCTCGCCAACGCACTGTACCGGCGAAGTCGACGGTGGGCAGCCGCCTTGAGTTCTGCCAGCGCGAGCGCGCCGTCCGTGTCACTGCCACCATGTGTCTGCGCATCAGCGATGGCGAGCGCACGGCTGCCTGGGGAGCCCGCCGTGTTTTCATAGCAGTGGCCGTCCTCTTTTCCCGACTCGGACTCCTCACCCCTCCGTGCCAAGGACGCACGCCCAGAGACTGCTAGGGGTGCGGCCTCCGCGAGGTGCCCGCCCGACTCGTTTTCCTCGAGCCCCGTGTGCGGTTCCGCCTCTGAAGGCGCGCGGTTGCTGCCCGGCGGCCGGGAGGAGACCCCTTCCTGAAGCGACGTGAAGGCGTTCTTGCCGCCGGCGCGGGCCTTCTTTTGTGCGCTAGCCCAGTCCGCAAAGAAAGAGAGGATGTCATCCGGCTTGGCCTCGAGAGCGTCGTGCACCAGGTGAATGAGCATCTGCCGAAGGTTGGGCAGCTGGTGCTCCACGAAATCCGCCGAGGCGGCTGAAGTAGAAGCGGGTGGCATGATGTCTTGGACGGTTGTTGTTTCGATGGAGTTTGCGGATGTGTTTGTGTGGTTTTGGCTTCACAGGCGTGTTGGCCTTCGTCAAAGGCTTGCGTTTCACGTGAGACAAGAATTGTTTTTAAAGATGAAACACGAGAACAACGAGCCAATCAAGGCAAAAAATACCGACGTGACAAATAGTTCTTTCTCCCACCAATGATGAAACCAATTTACCGGTTCGCAAAGTTGGGGGAAACGTCGTTGGTGATTGTAATCACTGCAGAGCGGATATGGTGAATGTATACAGAGAGAGAAGGAAAGAGAGTGATACTCAACATTGCAAAGGCGTGTTGGGTCCCCATCGAGTTCCAACGAACGGCTGATGCCAGGGCGACGCGCAGCAGTGAGTCTTTCACGAGTGCCGTGCCCCTAGCAAGCCTCCGTTCTTCGGAAAATTTAAACATGTGACCGCCACATCACCTGCGCAAATAACGGGTCTATGGTGAAATACTCTTCTGCATCTTCAGAGGGGTGTACCTTCATTGTCTAGGGTCTTTGCGTTGTTTGAAATTAAGCCAAGCAGAATGTAGAGCAGAGAGGAAAAAAAATACTCGTGACAAAAGGATTTGTGGTGGTGGAAACAAAAGCAGATCCACGGATTTTCAACCTTGAGAATATCTGAGATGCAAGGTGGATGCTCTCTCACAACCACTTCGCTCGAAAAGGGGGGAAAAGCTGAGAATCAGAGGAAGTCATCGATGGCGGTACAGTGGATGCCCGTTCGCCAAAGTGAACCCCGTATGGAGGTGCAGCCCGTTCAGCACAGGCACGTGTGTGGAGTAGCGTGCATCCAAGTGCCCCTCATTGTCTTCGCAGTCTTCCATAGTCTCATCGAGAGAAGCCACGCGCATGGGACAGGAATGCGCGCGTGTGTGAATGGAGTCGAGGACGAGAGCCGCCTGTGTGTTCCACGGTCGCCAGCCCCATGTAGGCATGTGCTCCTCCCCTTCCTCGGTGCGCCAATGGTGGTCAATAAGGTGCGACTGATGCGATTCCTTCTCGCCAGCGTCCGCCGTGGCCATCAGCGCTGCTCTGGGCTCACTCGCCAGGGCCGCCTCACCTGCCTTCGACAAAAATTGGACATAGGTGCAGTCCACAGGGAGACGCCGCTGCTCGCGGAGGCAAATCGGCTTCCCATTAGCTGTTGTGAACATGGTGGGAACGTACACCGTGAATTCCTGTGCGTCTTCACCAAGCCGCTCGGTGAGAGGAGATGCTTCGGCAGGGGGGCTCTGCTCGCGTAGTTCTGGATTCTTGTCTGCAACCGCCGCCAGTGATCTTCCCTGTGGGGTGGTGAAATCATGTGAGGGAAAGCTCGTACCCGCCGCCTCTTCATCACACCCGTCCACCGTCCCTTCTGTGGATGGCCACGAATACTTCGGTGAGACGGTCGAGGCAACAGCGCAATGGACTTCGTCTGCGTGGCCAGGAGCAAGGTCTGCTCCTGCGCCGGAGAGGCGGACTGTGAAAGGATCGTACATGTTCACTGGTCTCGACTCGTCTTCTTCTTTTTCTTCACTGTGTCAGCCTTGTTCTCCCTCTACTCCCGCAATGGCTACTCCACAGATTCCTTGATGAGGAAGGGAAAGCAGAGTCACTTGGAAAAGGTTCTCTTCCGGCCGAATGGTTTTGTCAGGTCAGTGCGTGGTAAGAAGAAAACGGAGGGGAACGTGGGCGCGGTGTTACAGTCTGAATAGGTCTTGCTAAGATATCTACTCCCTGTATGGCGTTTGTCTAGCAGAATGATTGCTGCTGTATGCAGAAAAAGAAGGTCAAAAAGGAAATACAAGTTTTTCACGTGTTTACGTTTTTTTCTTTCTTTTTTTACATGGTAAAGGAGAAACGAAGTTACACTTCTCTCTCTCTTCATCACGACTTTGGTGTGAGGAAAAGGTGAAATGAGAGTTTCACGCTGCCTCCCTGTCGCCCCCCACCAAGCATGCAAGTATACCTTGTAGCTGTCGTTTGACCCATCGATCTCTGTTCCCTGTGTTCTGCTACGGGTTATGTTGGGTTGCGATGATGAGCTCATTCGGGAAAGAGAGGGGGTGCAAAAAAAAAAAAAAAAAGGTGAATCACAAAAGTGGCATGAATGCCAACAAAGAGAAGTAGACATTCCAGACGTTAACAGTGGTGAAGGAAAACATCAACGGCGGAGACCTCCCACCCGCTGAAGATATGCACAAACGTGAGAATGGAGACAATTTCACTAGTCATTTACATTGAAGAGGACAGCGTCACACGAACCACACTCGTTCAGTGCGCACAATGTCTGCACATGGCGAACTCCTGACTCTGTCCTCTTTCCTCCCCTCACCAGATGTTTAAAGTGTACATGTGATCCAAAGAAGAAAAAAAAATGCCAAAAGAAAACGTCCCGCTCGAAAGGTTTTGCAGCAAAACAAAAGTGTCAACGCAGATAGGCTTCCTTTTTTCACAGCTCGTCAGCAAAGGGATTCTGCGACTCCTCCTCTGTCATGCGCTCCGCCACCGCAGCCTTGGCCTTGGCGATCAGCCTGGCCTTCCGGCTCGCCTCGTCGTCATCGTCCACTGCTGACACTGTCGAGGCTACCTTACGGTCGTGTGACCAGCTCTCCAGGTAAGCGTAGACGTCCTCCGGCTGCTCATTGATCGCATCGGTGGTAAAGGCCTTAAGGAGTGCGCGCATGTCAACGCGGTCGAGGTACTCCATATCCTCCTGGTAATGGCTCCTTGGGCGTGGATTAGACATGGCGTCGATGTTTTCTGCGAGTCAGTTGTCACTGCTGTTGGTCGGAAGTGATGCTGACACTTCTCTTCTGCGTAAGGACGTGTACTTGTAGATATGCGTGAGTTTGCGTATGTGTCGCGTGTGTGTGTGTGTGTGTGTGTGTGTGTGTGTGTGTGTGTGTGTGTGTGTGTGTGTGTGTGTGTGTGTGTGTGTGTGTGTGTTTCCTTTCAAACAGATAACGGGAAAAAATGGGGTGGTAGAGTGTTTAACGACAGTTGTTTAGATCCCAAAGTGAGGAAGGCCATGGTGAAACGGCAGTTTCTTCTTCATTGTTACCACCTCTGACGACGAGCTCGACCAGGCGCTTTGGGAAAAGGGGAGGGGGTAGAGCGAAATAACGTGCCCACCGGTGTACCTCCATGCTTACCTTTACATATGGAATGCTTGCGCCGTTTGCTGTTCCCTCCGCATGGTGGCGAAGAATGTGGGTGGCTTTCACTTGTCCTTCAGTTTTGCATAAGATTGTTCCAAAAAAAAAAAAAAAAAACGTCGTTGCGAGTGTCGCAGTGCGTAGTATACAGAGCTGTACAATCAATCAGCCAAAAAATAAAACAAAAAAAAAACTCCCATATCACTGCACATTGCCGGTGCATCATAGGGTATACTTGAGAAGACGTGAGCCAGAGAAGTGCGCGATTAATGGAAGCCGAAGATACAAACAATGTAAACGCAAAAAAAAAAAAAAGGAGTCTCAAAGAATACATGCTGCTGCTTACATACATCCGTACAAGGTTCCCGAACATTTCACTGCTAAAACGGGATAGGGGAAGAGAGTTGGTGCGTGGATATCGCCACTGTTTTCTTCTTGTTTGTGACAGCCCTCGCCGCAGCTGCAGGGGAGCCTTTCTGCGGTGTTGTCTCTGCAGCCGATGTGGGCACCACGAGGGGAGGCGCCGCCGTCCCCGTAGCGGCAGCTGGGGCCCCAGTGCTCGATCTCGCTTGCGGTGAGCCGTTCGTGGTGGCTCCTGCGCCAGATCGGGGCTTCGGTCGTGGGCCGTCCATGGAGATGTAAAATCCCAGCTCCTCATCAAAGCGAACGCGGCAGCGCCCGCACACCTTGCGCGGCGCAGGTCCCTCAAAGAGGGAGCCGCCATTCTGCGCGTGGCGGCAGCTTGTGATAAAACGCCTTTGCTCCTCGTTGAATTTACGCTCCGCCTTCGCAGCCAACCTCCTCGCCTTGGCCGCCTTTCTTTCCAGCTCTGCGCGGAGGGCCACCTGCTCCGGGCTATTGTCGAAACGCTCCTGTGCGAGGCGCTCGGCCTCCGCTTGCCCTTCCACAAAGGCTACCCTGAGTGCGTTCTCGGCCAAGGCGACCTCGGCCGCAATCGACTCCCGCTCTTTACGTTCACTACACACGATAAACGTAACGGCGCCGCGGAACTGGTTCTCCTGCTCCCGCCGCAGCCGTACCAAGTCCGCGGACTCCTTCTCGCGCTGTGTCCTAAGGGCGACTTCAGCGAGCCATGCCTCACGACCCTCCTCGCGGAGCCGCGCCTCCTCACGGGCGCGTGCTGCCGCCTCGGCGCGTTGGCGTTCCTGCATTCGCTTCTGCAGACGGGCCAAGGTCCGGCTCTCTCCTCCGCCGATGCCACACTCCGCGGCCTCCTCATTTTCAAAGAAGAGTAGCGCGCCCCACTGCCCCGCCTCGGACTCCTCCAGGGCCTCCCGGGCCTGCCGCTCCTGCCGTTGCACTTCGTCGAGCTGGTAGCGACAGGTCTTGAACCGGTATTCGCGCCACGCTTCCCCGCGCAGGGCATCCACCTCGTGTGGTTTGAGTTTCCCTTGCAGGAGGTGGGCGGGTATCCCGCGGGTATCAAGACGAATGGCGAGACTTTCCAAGTATCCCTCAGGCATAGGGGCCGGTGCGTACACTGGCAGCACCGGACCTTCGGAAGTTAGCGCGGCGGTTGCTTCGATCGACGGGGAAGCAGACGCCGAAGCAGCCTCTGCGGGCATGGCGTTGGCGCTCGGAGCCGCCGCAATATTGCTGGAAGACGAGGTGTTCGCAACCTTTTCCGCTGTGGATTCCGCTTTCAACGGTGGGAGCCGAATGATACTAGAGCGGGTGCTCCCGCAATGCGAAGTGCGCTCTGACGATGCTGGTGTTGACCGCACCGCAACAGACCGTCGCAGCGGTCGGGTGGGCTTCATCATTTTGTATGCGTGTGCGTATGTGCGTGTATGCGGCTGCCGCAACGACTTCGAGTGTGTGGTACTTTGATCTACCAATGAGAAGAGGCTGAAAGGTTTATTTATAGAAGAAGAAATGAAACCTGTCGTCACTGCGCATACTGTCCCTTCTCGTGCATTTCCCATCTCTAGTCCCTGTCTCAGGCCTCAGGAACCCAGTACAGTGGCGGTGAAAGATAAATTTGAAAACCCTTCGATCGCCCATAAGCGAAAGAAATACCATTTCCGCTCCCACCACACACGTCGGACGGGTACGTTTCCGTCCCTGTGTCTCCTTTGCCAAAAAAAGAGGGTTCGGATGTAAAACCAAACGGGGTCCACAAAACAAAGCAAGCCAAGTCCAGCATGTTGAAAAGCTGGAAAGAGAAACGCACACACATACAGATGTATCTTTGCGGGCACGTGCGAGTGTGTGTAAGTATCGTCAAACGAGCTTTTCCAAATTTGGAAGCGATGCCGCGTCGCAACGAAACACCTCCAGTACACTCGCCAGACGATCCAGGTGTAGCTTCCGATCCCCTGCGAGCGTATACAGGCGCACCAAATCCGCCACGAAAGGGTCAGACGAAGCCAGCACTTTTGGATTTGCCCTGAGCCGCTCCTCTGTGGCTTCGATCAAGTTCGCAATTGCGGTGTGGGGATCGCTGCGGGACTGGCAGTACGGCATGCAGGCCGCCTCGGACGTCTGCGCATTCGCCTGCACCTGCGCAAGGATGGCATCCAGTAGATGCGTCGTCTCAGATGAGCCGCTACGAGACAGCGCTAACGCATCCCCCCTGTTGTCCTTTGCAGACGCGGCAATCTCGCGGAACTCCTCAGCTGCCTCTGCGAAGCGGCCACAAAAAGTCAGCATGAACGCCTCATTTACTCGCATCACGTGGGACATGACCATCTTCTCCTTTTCCGAGGCAGTGGAGCCGGCAGTGGCAGACACCACGTCAATCTGGGCGAAGGCCCGCTCCGCGAGCACGAGGGAGCCACAGTGGAGGCACAGACAAGCGAGCTGCTGTAGGAGCAGCACGCGCCGTACCCGCTGGGCGCACGTGAGCGCAGACGTATCGGGCCGCCGAAGTCCCTCCGTCTCGTCCGCAGCATCCATAAGCTTAGTCATGTGCTGGATAGCCATGGCATGCTGGCCAGCAGTGACGTGCAGGTAGGCGAGTGCGCGTCGGATACGGCTCTCGCGATGCAGCCAAAGGCAGCTATCCGGTGCGCCAACAGTACGCACGCGCCGCTGCGCGCACTCGGCGAGCAGAACGTACAGCTTTCGCTGGGCCTCCATAGGTGCGCCAAGGTAAAACGGCATCAGAGCTGCGAGAAAACGCAAAGAAAAGGGAGCAAAGTTCTCCTGGCTGCCGGGGTAAAGGAAGCCTTCGCCCTCCAGATCGCCCAGCGTGTCAATCAACTTCTTCGCAGCCCCAACACGCTGCATCTTGAAGTATGCCGACACCTGCACCAGGACGTACGGCAGCCGCGCCATCAATGCGGCCATGGAGCTTGAGATCTTCATCTCTCTGTTACCACCAGAGAGCGGATCACCCGGGTCACGCTTGAGCACAAACGAGTGCGCTTGCGATGCCGCCTCATCTTCCAGCTTGTCTGCCAGCGCCACGACAGAGGCCCAGTCGCCGTTCGCTGCCAGCACGCGCAGCCCATCGTCATTCTGCGGAACAGCAAGGGCGTCGAGAGGCTGGCGAATGCGCAACTTGTCGGCTGCGTCCTTCACATCCTGTCGAAGGAACGCGCTAGTAGTTGCAAGGGCGGCATCCGATGCTTTCATCGGAGGTAACAGGGTACCGCCGAAGAGTCAGTCGAATGAAAAAAAAGGTATGCAGCGATGCGAACTGCCGCTGGCGTCAATGTTGTCGTTTTATTTCTTGCGGTTGTAAGCAACGGAGCTAAAGAGTGTGAGCCCTCGTGAGGGTTGATTGCATAGACTTTCCTTTGAGGCGACTTGATAGAAGGAAGCGAAAAATCGTTTAGCAGGGTAGCCTTTGATTTCGTACAGTTCTTCTTCTTTTCCAACACTTGACAGTGTCATCACTGTAAGGTGAGCCTCACATGAGCTGCAAAAAAAAGAAAGCACCCATCGACTCTGTCGCCGTGTCACAAGAAACTAGTCCCAGACACATGGCGCGATCCGAATCGAGCAACCGATTTATCCAGAACATTCGCAAGGATACGACACAATTTTGGTAGCTCGTTTGAATAAAGCTTCAGGCAGGAATGCCATATGTTGTTTTGGTAGACGACACGTCATTTCAAGAAAAAAAAAAAAGCAGTGAAGAATGATGAGAAAAGGGAGAAAAACAAATGCTTGTGAAGAAAACGAAGGGTCGATCAGCCGTGAGAGCTCCTGTGGAACGGAAACGGAAGGAAAACGGAAACCAGAAGAAAATTAGGGGAGGCAAAAAAGCGAAACAGACACTTGAAATGTGACCTGTCAGGATATCTGCTGAGTTCATATATTTCATGAAGGTAATTTTTTTATATATAAAAACTGTGTGGGAAGCACTCCGCGAACAAGCTACCCGACAGAGGAGAGGCGCAGCGATGCCCTGTAGGACAGGTTGTGAGACATCCCCGTGACCCTTCACTACGTGTGGACGGATCGCCTCCCAGCAACGAAGCGCATCACTTTGGTGAAGGGGCGGTGGACGCGCGCGGCCATCTCAGCAACAGTATCCCCATGTCCGTCTCGCTGATGACGCCAATGCGAACCGACAGACTCTAGCAGCGCCAGAGTGTCCGTGACGTGCCGGCCCTTGCACCTACCTTGCACACACCACATGGCCGGTGTACGCCCACTCTCGTCCACGTCGTCGACGTGCTGCGCCACATTGGGGCAATCCGCCACACGCCGGTCCACCAGCAGCGCGCGGAGGAGTCCCACGTGGCCACCCTGCGCGCAGTAATGCAGAGCCGTCGCGCCCGCGGAGTCACGCACCCACAGAACCTCCTCCCCAAAGGTGCGCACATACCAGTCAAGGACGTCCTCGCTACCAGCTGCGGCCGCTGCGTAGAGCGCGGCGTGGCACCCGCACTCGCGCAGAACAGTGGGGAGTCCTTCCAACAAGAGCGCATCGGCCACGGACTCGCTTGTATTCAAGGGCAGCTGCCTGTGGTCCGCGAGGAACGTAAAGGAAGGCGCCGCGTCCGCGGCAGCAGCGGCCGCCAGCGCGAGAGAAAACGCCTCTGGCCTGAGTTGCAGCTCCGTGGGGTGGTGCGCAAGGAGCCAGGACAGTGTCTTCGTCGCGCCGACAGCAATAGCGGCGCCCGTAGCGGTCTCCCGTTCCTGGTGCGGAAGTACTCCTGGCAATACGCTGTACTGAAGCAATGGAACAGCGCGCTGCAGACGGAACATGTCGGCACTTCCAAAGGCATCCACCAGAAACGCCAAAGACTCTGTGGCGTCGCACATGGCGGCGCGATGAATCAGATAGTAACCCTCGTGGTCAGGGTACTCTCGGGCTATTGTTTCGACCGACGGGAAGCCGCTGCAGCGCGCTCTGCGTGAATGGGCACCTGGAGAATGAAAAGGGAGGTTCGTTGTGGGAGGTGCGTCTGGACGTCGATAGACGGGCACCCCGAGCGGCAGATTCTCCATGGCGAAGTGAAAAAGCTCCGGGCTGTCGAGTTCCGCCACGAAGTGAGCGAAGGAGTAGTATCGGAACAGGTTATGCCGTGGCGGGGCACGCGGTAGACCGCCCTCTGCAGGGCTGTTAACCGGTCGCGAGAGTTGCATGATCCCCTTTGGCGTTCCAAGGCCCGATGGCCCCGCTGCCGCCATTGGGCGAGCGGTTCCCTCAAGCCCGAGCGCCATAGAAGCAGATTTCGTGAGCATGGACGGCAGGTTTGGGGTTACGGAGTCTGACATCGAAGTCCCCACGGCCGTCTCGCGCTCATCGACCATTTCCGCATCACCCAAAAGCGCAGCCAACGCGCGCTCGTCGTCCTCTTCCTGGTCCATGTAGCCTGCGTCCTGCTCGTCCCCGACTTCCCTGTGGGAGGTGGGAGGTTCGTGTGAGGGTGTCCTGGTATCCGTCCACTTTGGTTTTGGATGGTGAAACTCTGCTTGGTGCAGTTTGCTGTTGAGGAGCTGCGCTTCCCGTAGGTTGGTGGAACGCAGAATGTCCGCGGCGACGGAAGATGGGTTCACCGCGGACGCCTCCATGACCATGGCCCACCGAGAAAGGATCTGATCAAAGAAAACGGAGGGTTTCTCCTGCATGAGTTGCACACAAAACGAGGTGGGCACGGCTGCTGGGGGTGGAGGGGGTGGAGGGGGTGAAGGGGGTGATAAAGCTGAGCGCGCGGGTGGTGGTTGTTGCACAAAAGATGGCGGCGGGTCAGACGGCGGGGAAGGCGGTGACATGGTGGAGAGCGTATAGGTGCCAGACCGCATAGCACTGTCACGGGTGCCCATGGAGCGAAGGTTGCGTTTCGCGACCAGCCCCGCAAGAAGCCGATCCACCTCCTTCCCCGCAAAGCCTGACTTATGAAGTAAATGATTTCGTCTCATTGCGAACAGCTGAGCTTATAAAACAAAGCGGAGATGGCGTCCACTTTCTACTTCCTGAACGGAAGGGGGAAGAGAACGAGGGTCTGTGAAGGCACTTGTGCTCGGCACGAAATCTGCTAGAAACTCCTTCCTGTGTGAACGGTTCTGTCAAAGGAATGTCTTCGGGTAGGTGCAAAGTGAAGAGGAAAGAACGATCGGATTCCGGCTTCGTTGCTGTTTTCATTGCTGAGTGGACGGTAAAGTGGAGTCCGTAGCGGGGAAACGACTGAATACATTGTACATCAGGTTTTACAACATTGGCTTTCTGACCCTGTGCCGCAACCAAAAAGACCTTCTGACCCACTGTGTTGTTACCCCCTCACGGAAAAGACGCGATCCAAAGAAAATCATTGCCGTTTTCAACGCCTGTCCATTCTACTTACTGTATATTTGCCTATTTATTCGTTTTGCTTTGTTTTTGGTTTTCGCTGACAATATTCATCACGGCTGGTACATGCCTGTGGAGTATAGAAAGAGGCATAGAAGAGCGAGCACCATCACGCGGCGCCGTCAAGGGTTGAGTCGTGGAAGAGAGCCGTGATTAGCGGAGGGGAAAAAAAAAACGAAAACTGCGTTGACAACGCTCACTGGCCAGGAAAGGGGGAACCGCAAATGAGAATGAGAAATGTACAGTCGGCTGAGCAAATGAAAAAGAAAAACTCAGGAAGATTAAGAAGTGAAAACGATACTCGTGGAAAGTGGGAGCACCACGTGGTACGCGTTGAAGCCAGTCAATAACTCGTTTTCTCAAAGAGAACGCACGAACCACGACGAATTTTACAAGCAGAAAAAAAAAGATCGAATAAGCACCGTACCGACAAATCGGTAAGATGATCATTAAAGATTTATATATATAAAACAAGACAAGACAAAATGTGCTATGCCCGTTGCATATGTGCACAAGCCGCTGCCAACCCACGAGAGCAAAGTGCGAAGCAGAAAGAGGGAGAAACCATCGTGTGTACCTTGTTCTCCTACGCAAGACGCTGTTGTGAACGTGCAATGGGGCTTCAGTATCCCTCCATCCCACCTCTTCGGATTCTACTTGGAGTTGATCGAGAAGGCGGAATCCTTCGTAGGGTCGGCACCTCTGTTGCGGCGAATCTCAAAAATGGTCGGGAGCTTTTCCACATCTGCAGCAAGGGAGTTGCCAGAGACAAGTGGGTGCGCCAACAGGTCGTGCGACGTAGGGCGTTGCTCAGGGTCAACACGGAAACACTTGTAGAGGAAGTCTCGCAACACTGGGTTGGGGGGAATGTTCTCAAGGTACCCCTCTGCAGAGCTCATGTCGCCCAGTAAGGAGGGGTGTTCCATGAACGCTGGCGGGCACGCAAAGAGCTCACACACGAGGCAGCCAATGGACCAAATATCACAGGGCAGTGAGTGGGGCTCCCCACGGTACACCTCTGGTGCCATGTAACGAAACGTTCCCCGCACCTCCTTGGTAGCATCCCCCTGCCGCGCGGTACCAAAGTCGGTGATCTTGATCACGTCCCCTTTCAGTAGGATGTTTTGTGGCTTAATGTCGCGGTGAGTGATGCCGCGGCCGTGCAGGTACGCAATGGCATTCAGCACCTGTCGAATGATTTGCACCACGGTCAGCTGAAACGGTTTCTTCTTTCTCTCCACAATAATGTCTGTCAGAGAAGCTTGGCAAAGCTCCATGAAGAGGTACACGTTGTCGCCCGTTCGCTCGCAGTGGAAGTAGTGCACAATGTTGACATGGTTGAGGCTACACATAATCTTAATCTCATTAAGCAACTGCGTGATGGCATCCTCGCGATCAACGCCAAAGTAGAACATCTTTACCGCCATCTTTCCACCAGTGAGGTCGCTGGTGGCCTCGTACACGGCGCCATACGACCCGCGTCCCAAAAGTCTTCCCTTGGTCCACGGCGAGTCTTGGCGTAACGTGAGAATGCGCTCGCGTTCCTGTCGTGCCGTCTGCGCATCCTTCTTCATGGACACCTGCTTTCCCACCTCAATCATCATCTGTTGCACATCGCGGCCTACAATGGGCATGCGAATCACGTGGCGGAACTCCTGTGAAAGCGGTGCGTTTGAGTTTGCGATGGGGATCACAATGGCGCCGTGGCCCCCGGACAGGAGAAGGTCACGCGATGAACTCAGCCAGTCACTGTCACAGATCACCACATCTACCTCGCACGGGCGAGCGGACAGACGCTGCTCTAGATCGCTGCGTTCCTGCACACTGGCTAGGGATACAAACATGGTCTTCAGGAGCACCAAAGAGAGGTTATGCTGATCAACCATATTGGTGATCGCCGTAACAACGTTCACGGTGCAGTTCACAATCGCGCGTGCCTGTGAAAGGAGTTGCTGGGCATGCCCGACACCTCCGCTGCCGGTCGGGTTTTCGTCCTCCTCAGTGTCGTCAAGGATGGCGGAGACTTGGCACGGGAAGTGCAAGACGACGCGGTCGTCGAAAAAGTACAAGTTGCCGCCGCTGCTGCGGAGGATAGACCGGAGCGCCTCCTCCAGCTCGTCAGGGTTCCAAGGGCGGCACCTGTCGCCTAACGTAAAGGTGACACTCATGGAGAAGACGTTGCCCATCAAGTTGAGCATCTGCAGGTTGACCTTGCACTTTCCTCCGCTCAGTGATGCCACAGAGCCCATTGCCTTGGGGACGAGTGGGTTAAGGCAGAGCGTTGGGGGAAACAGAGCATCCACACGGACGTCATACGAGGAATTCATCCCTGGGCCGAACGCGCGGCCAAGCAACTGCTCGACGTTCGTCCACTCCCATTCTGTCACCATATCGCGTGCCAGCTCCTCGACATGGTTGGCGTAGCAGCTCATCGTGAACCGTTGCACGGCACCAATCACAAGGCGAGCTTCATGGGACAAGGAGCTGTGCTCCATCAGAGTGGTGAGGGCTTCGCTCGCTTCGCTGACCTGGTAATTGTGCATGTAGTTACGATGGTCGCGTAGGTCATCCTTCATGTTGGCGCAAATCAGCATGTTTCCCACATGCTCGTTCGACGAGTTGATGATCGGGGTGATGACTGTGTAGAGGGACATGGGCGCCATCGCAAGGGCCCGGATTTTGATCTTGATGGGTGTGTTCCGTTTCGTCTTGCGCAGGAGCTCGTAAATGTCGATTCCAGGAGGAGACTGGACAAGCTCTGCTAGAGGTTTGCCAATGCACCCATCTTCCAGGAAGCCTGTCATCACTTCCGCAGCATTGTTCCACCGCGTAATCTGGTAATCACGATCAAACGCAATCATGACCACCTGCGCATCTAATTGCTTTCCGTCAATGTAGCCCACGTCGTCCTCGTACGGAATGGTATAGTAGCCCTTCTTGGTATGCTTTCCTTTTTCCAGCTTTGCGACACTTCCGGTGCCCGTGGTGGTGGTCCCACCGCCGCCATCACCTGCCCGGGACTGCGTGTGACGTGAACTGGGGAGCAGCGTCCCTTCAATTCGTCCGACTCCTCCCTTGTCCGAGTCACAAGGAAAGAGCCCGTACACCATGTTTGACTCAAACAATCGTGAGTAAAGCTGGTGCAAGGAGCGGGCGGTGATGAAAAAGTGAACCACAATGGTCACCGCGAAGAACAACAGGAGAGCTGCAGCAACACCTCCGATCGGTGCCCCGACTGCTACCTGCGGCCGCACAGCGGGCAGGACTACCACCGCCGTCGCCGCGAACGCGACAGAGAGACTAAACAGGATTAATGTGACAATGAATAGGGGTGAATTGAACGTCACGAGCTCCCGCTGGAGGCGCAGGCGGCACGGGAAACGAATACGTGCCTGTCTCATATGAGCGGCGCACTCGCTCGCAAGGCGTTGGCAAGGCTTCTTCCACCACAACGCCTGCGGCCCAATGGTGATGACATCTTCGAGAAAAAGACTCCCTAACCGATCCAGCAACTTTGGTAACTCTTCATTGACACCGCTTTTCCCAGTGTCTGGTCCAAATGACAGAAACGATGACGTGGGGACTGACCTCAAAATCTGCATTTGGCGTTGAATGAACAAGTACAGCATGCTGGCACGAGTGTTGTACTCCGTTCCTTTCGCCTCAATGTACAGCGCCTCCATGCAGTCGAAAAACTCATCAAGGAGGTCTGGGAGCCCGAGGACCGTCCGAATGACAAATTCCTCATCGTCCTCAGATGCTAAAATAGGGTGCGGCAACATTGAAGACGCGGGCCTCACGTCCTTGCGTGCGTACAGACACCACCACAGCCAGTTCCGAAACTTGGTCGCGGAAAAGATGGAGGTAAGCGCTTTTTAGTAGTTGGAAAAAGAAGGGAAAAGGGAGCTACAAGCGAAACACAAGAAAACGAATAATCAAGTAGACAAAAGATGAAACAGACGTGGTTCTGGAGCAACTGAAGAGGATTTAAATTTATGCAAGAAGAACGGTTTCACAAAGACTAGAGGTATATCGATCGACGCAGTTAAATGAAGCCTGAAAAAAAAAAAACTGACTTGTTTCGAACCCTGTTCGCCACCGCGCGCCCGTATACGAGTGGGAAGAAGCCAAGGCGTGGAGTAACTTGTAAAAACTAGTTTACGGCTGTTCCGGGTCCGTAGGTCCTCTCCCACCCACCCAAACAAAAACAAAATGTCTTTTTGAGTGATTCGTTGTGGAGAAAAGGCGGCCCCTCCACGAGGAATGCACCTGATAGGACGTTTCCTCTGAAACTAGCAAGAGGAAAAGGGCGAGTTGCTTCTTTTTAAAAGTTTGAGTGAAGGAAAGCTGAGGTAGGGTGCAGATGAATCGAGAGAGTGAGAGCGGAGTTAAGTGCGTAGACAAAAGACACAGTTGGTGTGATCCGTTTTCAGGGGAAGGTGCCGTCTTTTTGGTCTCCTCATTCCTACATCCAAACATGCGCCAGTGTAACCGGCGCCTCTGCTAGGGAACACGGTCACGACCTCTCCGCTCACGAAATCCTCCGTGTTCAACAATATGCTGCTATCATGTACTCCTCCTCGATGTGGTATTCTGATGCGTGGTTGGATCAGCGCATTCATGATGGTAAAAAGACGTTTCAAATGAAAACGTTTTGCTGTTGTGCCTAGTTCCATAGTAACAATACAATAAGTAAAGGTGGTGTGTGTGCTCAGGTACACTGAATCCACAAGTGTACATTTTGGCCTTTCCATATGCGTCCAAGGAGTGATATTATTTGCTTTTTATCTTTGACGACGGAGAAAGGAAATGCGTAAAGAAACGCGAATGGAAGAGATGAACTTTCACATCACACAGGAGTATTTTACATTTTCATTGACATTGAAAAAAATCATCAGGTGGTGGGTTGAGCGCGGTGAGCGAAAGGAGGACTTCGCGAATTGACGAAACGTCATCAAGAGTTGTGGCGCTCGTGTAGCTGTTCTCCAGCACAGATAGACCATCTCGCTCAAACCATTACAGGCAAGGACTCCCTCTTGGGAGATGGTGTGGGGCGCGACGCTGCCCCTCCTTTCGTCGAGCCAGATCGCTTCGTTTTGGAACCCAGCTGCTTCCCTGACCCTGACGCTGTCCGCTTCCCGCCTGTCTTTCTCGCTGCGGAACCAGATCGGCCGCGATGACGCGCGCCGCTGTCTATACTCCCCTGTGCAGCAACAGACCCCTCCTTTGCTTTCCGTCCGGCAAATGACCGCTTCTTATCCTTACTTTTCTTTGTCGCACTACCGCTTCGGCGCTTCCGTCGTTTTGTGCTGGAGGAGCGTCTTTGGCCTAGAGGGAGGCTGCTCTTCTTTTGCGAAGAGATGGTGGCCCGCCTTGGATGGCTGCCCCACGTGCTACGGTGTCTTTCTTTGCGCTGGGCGAGGTCAGTGAGAAATTCGGGGGGCAATGGCAGCCGCTCGCCCTCGGTGTCCTCTACCTGGCACCGGTCCTGCGGTACGGCGCGTCGCGTGTTACTGTCCATCGCGGGCAGGGCGGAGATGCGCTTGTGCAACGCTGGCAAGGCACCACCAGCAGCGGAGGAGAGGGACGGAACACCAGAGCCGCCATCTGTCCCACCGAAAGGAGAGCCCCATGGCGACGTGGCTGTCGCACTCTCCAGTGCGTACTCTTCGCGGTGGTCGAGGTAGTGCGACACCAACGTCTCCACCCGTGAGCCCACATTGTACGCGCCATCATCGTAACGCACAAGTTGGCTGGTGGCGTACTTGGGCACTACCGCACGCAGGGCGTCGTCCAGGATGTCGTCATCCTCATCCGTGGTGGCGTCATCACCTGTGATCGGGCCACGCACGTGGGGCCGACCGACATTGTACTGCCGTCTGCCTTCACGCGTGACCACTGGGACGTTGGCAAGCAAAGCGTCAAAATCCTTCGGCCCTTTCTCCGCCGCATCCGAGTAGGTGTTTGCGTCCTCCTCGGAGCTGCCTCCGTCGACGTCCCTTTCCTCTCGTCCATCGTCAGTGTCATCGTCGCCTGTGAAATCGTCCTCGTCATCCCGGGAATCCCCTTGACCGCGGTCATCCACTCCGTCGAGGCCGCGCTTGTCAAAATCGGGAAGATAGTTGGCCGGATCCCGTAGCCCGCGCTTCTCTAGCGAAAAAACAACCGTCTTGACATCTTTTTGCTCCAGTGGCTCATTCACATTAGAAAGCTCCCAGACCACTTCGCCATTCAACCGCACGCGGCGCAGCATGACGGCGGTGGTGCTGTGGTACCGGCAGTCGGGAGCACCAACGGGAACAAGGCAGATAGGAACCGGCGACTTCACCTTACGGACCATGTAGTATGCATTTTTCACGCTGTCAAGAGGAACATTTTTGGTAAAAAGAGACGCGTTCACTAAGAGACCAGAACACAGGCTCAGCTTTTTAAAGTTCACTTCGATGCCATCACCAGCAGCCATGGCGACACCGCCATTCACGGCACTGGCTTCAGGAATGCTACGGTACCGGGGACCGTCATCGGGGTATTCCTTCACGCCTCCAGCAGTGCCACTCAACGCGGTTCCCGTGCCAACGTTACTGCACGAACGACTCCGCGCACGGGTAGCGGCGCAAGTCTCTTCGTCTAAATTATAGTTGCAATAACCACTGGGAGCCAGCTCATTCCCAACCACTACGGCATGCGGCCGGTGTCGCACCCCTTTGCTATCTGTGGTATTGCGGCCCGTGGCAACATAGTCTGTCTTGTTGATATCATCGTAAAAGACGCAGGCGGTTGTGTCAAAAAAGAGTGGAGGGTGGACTGGTACGTTGAGGTCACTCAGCATCATGCCAGGTCCGACGACGGCGCTCCCTCGAGCCGTTGTGGCAGCGTCCACGGTTTCAGGATGGCCCACCGTTTCACGGCGAGATGCGGAGTCGAGGGATGTGTCCACCTCGCCCACCGAAGGCTTTTTCGACTCCTTGGGATCGGAAGTTGTGTCTACGCTGTGGCGAGGAGAAGCAGTGCTTGGGTGCAATGGTCGAAACAGCACAATCTCAAGTTCTGTGATTTGACGGTCCAGCAACGTCGACTCCCCGGGTCGAAGCACACGCACAGGGGCCTCTACCTTTTTCTCCGGTCGTACCATCTTTTCCAGCGCCCGAGGAAGCCACGGTACTCAAAGCCGCTGCCAGACACTTTCGGTTCTTCACCAACGTGAATGGTATTCCAGGCGCACGGAACAAGGAAAGGCAGGTTCCCTCAACTTCTCCACGCAGTCTCGCTCTCGACCACCTGGATCCTCACTACTCAGAGTGTCGACCGCGGCAGCGTGTTTGGCAATGGCTTGAGTGGCTTGACTTGAGCACGGAAGAAAACAACTGATCAAAGGAAAAGATGCAAGGTGGAAAGCAAAGCGTTACAGAAGAAGGTGAGGATGTGGCAAAGGTACACGGCAAAATGAGAGAGAAGGGCCAGTCCCCAGGTCGTGAATTCCTATGCGGGTAGATGCAGCAGATGCAGTTTCAGGGTTCGTTTGAAACGATCACCACATCGAGCCAGTGACAACAGTTCTTCGTGGAGCACGTGACAATCACGACTGCCACACTGCGTTTTCCTGGTTGTTTCTGGATGTCTCTGTCTGCACAGCATTGCCCTTGCGTGCTGCTTCTACTTTTCCTGTTGCAATTTCTTTTCTTCAGCAAAGAGATAGCTCGATTGTGGTTAGTGCAAAGTTCCAGGAGAGGACATACACAAGCTCCGTGAGAGTCGTGTGATGAAGATGAATTAGTACAAGAAAGGAAAAGTTTCAAAGAGAAAAGAAAAAAGAGAAAAGAGAAAAGAGGCGTGCTTGTGCTGTTTTGTACATCAATTTGCAAGTTTAAAAAAAGGTAAATCAGCAAAACTCCAGAGTGAATCAGTCGGGGAAAGGGAAAAAACACGGTTGTGACGAAACAAAGGAAAGGTTGTTCGTTGTGCGACGGCACTTGTCACATGAAAGAAAATGAACAAATGATCACCCCCACTATTTGGCTCTCGGTTCCCGAGTGCGACGGCGGGACTTGAGTCGAGAAACAAATGTGATCCAGTAATCAATGGTTTTTGCCATTTCATTTGGCGTCGGTGCCGCCGTGTTCCCTCGAAGGCCGGTCATCTCTGGCTTGAGGTACATGTTCTTGAACGTGGTGACGTGGTCAAGCACTTCGTCTAGCTTGTCAGCCTCCAGCATTGTGGGAAAGTCGCGAAAAATACACACCCACGCCTTATGGCGCTCCTTCAGCGCTGAGGGGTAGACCGAGTAGGCAATCTCATAGAGCCCTTTTTCCAAATCCGTCACGCATCGGTATACAGCAGCTGGCAGCACGCAGATATTCTGCACCGGCAGACTAGCCCCACTAATTTTCCGTGCGACGTTCTCGTCCATGGAGATGTGTGTACCAAGGTAATCGTTGAGCAACTCCAGTTTTTCACAACGCGCTTGCCCTGGGCCAAGCAGCACAGACGTGCGCTGTCCATTGGCGTCGAAGTTCCCCGCAATTGCTGGTGAACTGGATAAGCTGACCGAGATTCCACCAAAGCTGTCCTGGAACCTGTGTGCAAGCTCGAGTGCAGAGAGAAAAGCCTGCGTCTCGCCGGTGGGGCATGGGCTGACAATGTTCCATGTGGCAAAGATGTAGTCGCCAGCGATTGAATGAATCACGCCACGCCGTGCGTTGACAATCTCCTCCACGCCCGTCACTAGACTCCCCATGCGCTCAGTCAGCGCGCGCTGTCGCTCCTCACCCATCGCTGTCTTGTCTCCGCGGATGTGGGCGGCCGAGGCAACACAGAGGTACACCCCGGACGCCACCTGAAGTCCAACCTCCCCACGCAGTTCTTGAACGCGGTGCTCTTCCTCGGAGCACCCGCCTCCTCCAGAGACACCTCCATTGCCGAACCCTGACTCCTCCTTCGATTGGGCCACGTCCCCGGTGTCAGTGAAGGCAACGGCCTCAATATCACCAAAGCAAGTTTGCGGAATGAGGGGACGCACGCGGTCAACGAATCCCTCAATTTTAATGAGGAAGCTGTCCTGAAGAAAAGTGTGGAGATGGCTTTCCCCTTTAAGGGTGGAGATGTAGTGGGCGAATTGCGGAAACAGCTTTGCCTTGCTGTCCACTTTGTGGTACTGGGCGTGAATAGCAGCATCGCTTCGAGAAGCCTTTGCGGAAATGAAGCTTGGCACAAAGCAGAGTGACACGAGGGCGATGGTAGCGCTTAACGTAGAAAGTGCGATTGTCGCGCCAAGTTTCACCATCTGCTTTTTCCAGTAGTCCTTCGTCTGAGTGCCGTACACTTCCGCCAGCTGCGTCACTTGACTAAGTCCTTTTTGAAGTGTCGCCTCCTCAAATTCTGGAATCCCGCTCGTCCCCAAGGTGGGCAAATTCGTCACCTTTGGACCGTTCGCGACGAGTGCTGGGAGGTCCACCGTCGCAATACCGGGGATGTAGGGTGCGCATGTAGGGAAGTTATAGTCGGTCATGGTGCTTCCCATGTACACCCTGTACTGCTCGAGGCCCCAGCGCGCCAGCAACGGGGGGTACTGTATGGTAAAACGATTGAAGGCGGGTATGAGAGGCTCCAGGATGCACAGAAGACCTACTTGAGCTGCGTAGCCCTTGTCTGCCTGTTTTCCCATGAGCACGCGCAGGCCATCGATCATGACATAGGTCGCTCTGTTGTAGGCTGACATGGCAGCTGAGAATGCCCCGTCGTTGCCAGCGTAGCCATCGCGACCTTGCTGTATGTAGGATCGAATTTCAGGCATGTTGAGGTTGATTTTCGATCCTACCTTTTCTAGGTCGCGCAGTTTGCTATCGAGATGGCCGCACACTTCCGAGCACGGCTTTCCCAAGGAGAGGGCAATGGCCTCCTCTCCAGCAGCGGACACCGCTGTGGAAATCAAGAGAGCTGTCTTGGCATCTCGATGTCGATGTTCATAAAGGCTGTGTCTTGCTGCAGAAATGCCCAAGAGCCAGCAGCTGACAACCAAGATCGCGAGGAGGAAAAACACAATAACATAGAAGACGACGTACCGCCGCCCCACTGGCAACTTCGAAAACAAGCCCTTCCTCTTTTTCGGGGAGATGGCAGAATCCGCTGAGCCAGGCATTGATTCCTTGGCCTAGGAAGCACCGCACGAGTCAGAGAAGAAACTAGCAAAGTGACGAGGAAGACAACTAAGCGCGTGGGGGAAAAAAAAGGAAACTTTGCGACTACGAAGCCCAGCGAATGTCAGGAGAGAAACAAGAGTGTCATGAAGCCATATGTGATTACTTTCGTCATTATCGGTGCGATAACAAGCTGAGCTGCCAGCCAACATTTGGGGTTTCCTTTTTGGGAACGAATGTGACCCATCTGCCCAAGGAGACGCAGCGAAGCTGAAGCGAGGGTGAAACGGGTGCGAAACTGTGCAGATATGGGGATGGGCACCCACGCCCGTCCGCGTTCTAACAGGTTCGCACGAATTATTCGTTTCTACACCTCTCCACTGTGCCCCACACTCCTCATCCACATAACCGGTTTACTTTCAACATGCAACAGTGTTACACGCCGCCCGGTTCGACAACGCCGTATAGCGCTCACGTATCTCGTTTGTCACGCTCTCGTAGTTGACAGCGTTGACATTTGGCTTTTGTTGTTGGCGTTGTTTGATTTCTCAATATACTAATGCTCTCGAATGCCGGAAATAAAAGTGGGGGGAGCTGCTAAAACAGGTAAGAAGGCGGAAAGAATCCCTGTTTGGTTTTCAATAACGTAAGAAAAGGTAAGACAGAGAAGGTACTACAGAACCCTTGGTCCACGGACGGCCTTCTTGTAATGTCATCTTCAAACGCCCACACGCGCCACGGTGCGCCAGCACACACTTTGAAGGTGCAACGTGGGTGAGTGGTCATTTGAAAGAGGAGCAACAGGACAGGTCGCAAGGAAAGAAAGGTGAGTTTTTGAATTTTTGATAGTCGACAAAACAAACATCCTACAAGTAGAAGAGGAAGCTGAGGAAACCACGACATGTCTAGCTGATGACCTTGTTGCCGTCCTTGAAGTTCTCCAGGCGCTCGATGACAGCAGGGGTCTGGAACACGTGATCGGGGATCTCAGCGCCACGGTACAGGGACTCCAGAAGAGAAGCCGCGCCGCGGGGTGTCGCCTCCCACTTCATGGTCTCAAGCAGGGACTTGGCAAGGTAATCGACAAGCTCGACGTGGGGAATGACAACCTTGGCGAAGTCATCGTCGGGGTCAGCGAAAGCATCGAGCTTCTGGCCGTCCATCTCAACCTTAAGCTGGCCACCCTTATCGTCAAGGATGGGGTACGCCATCAGGCTGTACGCCTTGAGGAGACGGTGAGGGTCACCGAGGTGGGGTGGCAGGAAGACGCGAATGAAGGTCTTGTTCTCCTTGGAGATCTCACCAAGACGGCGAAGCACGTCGGCATCACGGGGGTCCATGGTGGAGGCGTACTGGGTGCGGACCTGCTCGTTGACCTCGGGCTTGCGCAGCATGCAGCTGTAGATCGTGTCGAGCGCGGCGTTGTCCCAGCCTTTACCGAAAAAGGTGCGGGCGGAGGCGACGGCGGTCAGAGTGGGAACGCAGAAACGCTTCATTTTCCTTGTTGCTATGGGATGAGACTTTTTTTAAGCTTCTTCTTTCGGAGAAAGTAGGACTGTCACGTGCAAAGGAGAAATAAAGAGGAAATGAAACAAGAAGTGAAGTAGAACACATCAGGAATGAAGCGGTGACCCTAGATCTCGTGGACTCGAAAAGTCACTACCGTGCCATATGCATCAATGTTCAGGGAGTGTAGCAGAAAGAAGCACCTCTGGCCGAGAACTTTCATCGCCACGTCCACTTAACATAGTCTCCAGACGTCCTGCGCGAAGACACAGAAAGAAAAGGCAACCCTTTACATATTGCCAAGCGTTGACAACTATGGAGTTTTTAGCCACGTAGCAGTCTTGACAGAGTTCACGTAGTTCTTTTCTTATTCTTATTGGGAGCAAAAGACATGGATGAAAATAAAAATGAACAGTAGGATATCTGACGTGGATTTGTTTTTGATGAGAACGATGTGATATCCTCAAAGATGGCGGAGATGTGTATGAGGTCGCAAACATTGCAAAGACAATATGTCAACAGACCAGTGGCAGGGGTGCTTGACCTCAGGTCAAGAGATGCCCACACCTCACAGACTGCATCGCTTCAATGGATTCCGGACGCACCCGCTATCTTTCACGCGTCGTCACGCCGACATCGTTCAGATGGAAGAGAAGAGAAAACGAAAAGATACTGCTTATAAAACAGAGGGCTGGTGCAGGCACCATTAAAAAGGAGTCTTGCAACATGCGGTGGACGCACAGACTAGATCGCGTGGAAGGTGTTCAAAATGAAACGAACAGCGACAAATGAGACGGAGAGACCGTCCAGTGGTGCAGACGAGAAACAGAAAGTGGTCAACCAAATCATCAAGGCCACTTTTACCCAGCCACCCACGGCCTTTTGGACTCTCATTGTTAGCGCTCAGCTGCTCCACTGGGGTACACCACGGTCTACGCAAATGGGGGGGGGGGCGACGGTGGAAGCACATTGCCGACCACTTGAGCCATTTGTTCGTGCATTCCAGGAGACCCCGGAAGCTCTAAAATCCTTCCAGTCGTGATTAGGGAAAAATCTAAGTGTGGTCATTCTACCTCATCCACCACAGAAACAAGTGGAAAGGAAGGAGGGAAAAAAGAAAGATTAGCCTGTTCCTGGTACGGCGGTGAGGACGGCTGAAGCAAAAATGTGTGAGAGCGCAGGAAGAGACACCAACGTTCCGTGGCGTACGGTGATTTGATTCAGATAGGAAGTACACGCCCTTGTCACAAATGAGAAAAGGATCTCCAGGAACCACATGTCAACAGGGACGGCAAAGTTGGAATCTACTTCTTTTCTCCTTCATGGAAGAAATTAGAAAGTTGAAACAACAGTTGTCCGCTCCACATGAACGTCTTTCCTCTCCCAAGCACATCTCACTCAGCGGAAAATTTTGACTTTTGAGGCAAGAAGGTTGCGTAGTACATGTTTGTCTCTACTTCTTCACCTTTGCAGTTACAGAGTCCACTCACAAGGGCCCTCGTGCGGAATCGCCGCCTTCATCACACCTGTGGTGGTGGGAAGCAGCTTCTCCCGAGACGGCGCATCGCGCTCACGGACAACACGAGAGCAGAGATTGATCTCAGGGTCGAGAAGGAAATCAAACAAGGTCGACGTCCAGGATTTCGTGCGGTACAGATCCACGTAATATTCGGGTGCAATAGTGTTAAGCTTGGCGATGCGAGTCCACGGAATGTTGGGGAAATCGTGGTGCTCCACATGGTAGCCAGCGTTCCACATAACCCAGTTGAGGATACCGTAGTACGAGAACGTTTCCTGGTTGCCATCGCCTTCCATCACAAAATGCTCTGAGATGAAGTGACCGGCCAGCGGATGCCACCCGGTACCCAGGATGACAGAAACAACAAAGTAAATCAAAGGCCACCAGCCCACCGTGAAGTACACCAGGAGGTTGAAGGTAAGCTGCACGGTGTAGTTCAGAACGTGGAGCTTTTCAAACTTAATCGTGCGGACAACAGTGGGGCGGAAGGCGTAGAAGAGCACCTGGAAGGTGAGGAAAAACAACTTGCCGGCGTAATTTGACAGGTAGCGACCTTCAAAACGTGTGGGCAGATCAGAGTCAATGCCATCCCAGCCGAGGTAACGGTGATGCTCCGCGTGGTACGTTTTGAACATCATGGCGTACGGAACGGGCACAACCAAGTTCACGAACATGGCGTACATGTCGTTGAACATGGGCGTCTTGAAACACAAGTTGTGTGTGATCTCGTGAATCGCAAGAAAAGTGGAGTGAGCGATTGTGCCACCGATAAAGTAGGCGATGAGAATAAACGTGGGCCAGCCCATGTCCTTGGCGCGGTATCCCAGGTACATCTGCAGGAGAATAAATGGCGTGAGGAGGCGACGAAGCCAAGGGTCGGGGCCGTAAAGCTTCTTGATCTCAGGCCCGTGAGCCTTAATCATCTCACGGTAGCGGCTGCGGTGAGTTAGCTCCGTGTCAGACCAGTAATAGTCTGTCCGGCCTTGGCGCTCGAACAGGGAATCGATGGAAATCTGCGGCATGTTGGTAGCGGGGGGTGCAACACAAGAGAGAAAAAAAAAAAGATGAGTCCGAGCTTCAACAGTAACAACACTAAGTATGAAGTGGCAATATTACCTGAGCAAGACAAGTTTCAAGTTTGACAGACCACCACAAGAAGAAGGGAGAAAAAGTGCAGCATCGTTCCCAGTATCCCGTTCTTTTCTAACGCCTGGAGCGTAGCAGGCGTTCACCAGCCAACTGTCAGTGACGTTTGCAACATCCCCACATGCTAAAGCTGTGACCAACGTCATGCTTATCAGTCTCACTAGGTATTCGTTGAAGATACCCTTTCACTTTATCTCGCATTCCGTACGTTGGCCCTTGTGGTTATAGGCAGACGAGCCCTTCTATTTATTTTCTTTGATTGGTTTTTGATGGAAAGACTGTGAAGATGCACATACTCATGCATTTATGCGGATATAAGGGTGCATTGAACAACAGAAAATGTTTTTTGAAGATGTGCACATGTGACGCCGCCGCACCACCACAGACGTGTACCTGAAAAAGAAAGGAAATTGGGAAGCATCAACTGAATCAACGTGACGTATGTTTCATCATGAACGAAACGGCTTGCAGTTCTTCCTACGGTCTGTTGAAGGAGGACATTGTAAGCCCCTCAGTCTGCAAATGAAGTACACATACTTGTGACACGGTTGAATTCCTTGATATCAGCGCTGTTGTACGTGAGTTGCAACGCATATTGATCCATGTTCCACGATTTCTCAGGGATTTACGGTAGGTTAAACGCCCAGAGCACTCACAGTCGTGCTGCTCACGTGACGGGTGCCTGTTTGAAGGGAAGAGGTAAAAGTGAAATTGCGTAAGCGATTGGGATAAGTGAAGTTGAGTGCAGTCAAAGGGGCAAAGTTTCGTTGGTGTCGCGCCACCGATCCAACCCGCGAGCGGAGTTGGAGAAAGCATGGTTGCACGCCAGGGAATAGCGCGTGTGACATAGTCGGGGAAAACGGTGGTCACAATCGTCTTGATATGCGCACGAGACAGCAAACAAAAGTATGAAGATTCGCTTGGAAATGGGACGAAGGAAAAAAAGAGGTACGTCTTCAGATAATTTTAAAAACGGGGGTTAACAGGAGCAATATGAGAACACGGAAACAAACTCATAATGGCCGGTTCTAACGCAGAAAATTAAAGTGCAAAAGCTCCCGGAGATGGGATAATTAGAATGGGCGGGAAGTTCGGGGTAAGTCTGCAGCCACAGGTTACCGAGAGTCTCACACGGTTCCTTTCAGCATAATGACGACGAAATGATTAGAGTTTCCACTCACAAGGACCGTTGTGAGGTAGCGCAGTAGGCATGACGTTTGCTGTTGTCGGTAGCCTCTTTTCCCTCTTGCCGGCACCTCGTTCTCTTTTCAGACGGCAGTACAAATTCATGTTGGGGTCGAGAAGGAAGTCGAAAAGGGTCCCAATCCACGACTCCGTTCGTTTCAGATCAACGTAGAATTCCGGTGCTATGGTGTTAAGTTGGGCAATACGTGTCCAAGGAATATTGGCGAAGTCGTGGTGTTCCACGTGGTAGCCCGCATTCCAAGTAATCCTGTTTAGAAACCCGTAGTACGAGTAAGTCTCCTGGTCCCAATTGTCGTCAAACACAAAATGCTCTGAGATGAAATGACCCCCGAGAGGATGCCACCCAGTGCCCCAAACGATGGAAAAGAAAAAGTAAAGAATGGGCCACCATCCCCATTTCAGTTGAATCACTGTCACTAGAATTAATTGGATGGCGTAGTTAATCACGTGGAGTCGTCCGAACGCCACCCTCGTCACCAACGGTGGGCGGAATGCATAGAACGCAACTTGGTAAGTGACAAAAATGAACTTTCCAAACCACGAGGACAAGATATTGGCTTCGACACTCGTTGGAATGTCTGTGTCAACCCCATCCCAACCTTGGTACCGGTGATGTTCCGCATGCAGCACCTTGAACATCATTGCGTACGGCGGAGGAACAATGGAATTTAGGAACATTGCGAAAATGTCGTTGTAGATAGGAGTCCGAAAACATAAATTGTGTGTCACTTCGTGGATTGCAAGGAAACAGCTATGCGTGATGGTTCCACCGACAAAGTATGACAACAACAAAAACGTCGGCCACGCCATTTGCGGGGCTTTGATCCCTATGTATAGCTGTAAAAGTACGAACGGTGTCATCAGAAAGAAGATCCTGTTGTCTGGACCGAAAAGCTTCTGAATCTCCTTCCCGTGGGACCTCAGCATCTCTCGCTTTCGGTAACGGTGTGTCTCTTCAGTGTCAGACCAGTAGTAATCCGTTCGGCCATCGAAGGTGAACCACCCTCGCTCATTTTGATTGGGGGACATCGTGTATTGTCGCTAAAGAAGCTAATAATGGAACTATTTAACTGCTGTGTCAACAGTGCTCACCTTTGCCAAAGTGCCTTTCTAGGGTACCAAGAGAGGGAAGGGGAAATAAAGGGTGACGGTGAAGATAGCACAAAAGAAGGAGCACACCCAGGAGCAAAGGCTGGTCCTCGCCCCAAAAGCAAGATTCGCAGGCCCTGCTACGGCCGGTCGACCGACGAGTAACTGCTGATAAACCTCCAGTGGCTTTCAAGGTCTCGCATGAAATATCATCCCTGCTAACCCCGTTTCCCCAGCCACTGCGGTTCATCTTTCCCTCTCTCCCCCTCCCCGGCCCTCCGTTTGTTTCTGACACTTTCATCAACAGCCCATCTCATCAGTGAGACAAACACACAAGAGCTCGCCGCACAAGACCGCTGCAAGACGACCCCGCCCACCTCATCAACGAACGCCCCTCACCGTGCAAACTATTCCCACTCCCCCCCCCCCCCCGCCCCCCGGAAAATGAGGGTCGACATAGCAACCCCAGAGAGGGACAAATAACGGAAGACGAACCCCCTCCCCTCCCCTTCTCCTTCAAATCGCAGCGCAACGCCCAAAGTCGACCCTTCTTCTTTGGAAGGAGCCTGATGACCCCATGACGCGGAGCAGTCGCTCACCCATGTTGGGAGAGAGAAAAGAGGGACGAAGGATTCCCCTGCCCGGCACCAACACCAAAAGGCAACCGCCCAACCAATACGGAGCACCGCACCCTGCCAACATGCCAGGACAAAGTTCACCATTTGCCCGACTGCGCCAGGGCACACCATCGTACGAGCTAGCGACGGCCCTAGAATCATGGCACCAGGCTCACGTCAAAGCACGCACGCTGGGTGTGCCCCTGGTGTGGCTGATGCCAGATCCCTTGAAATACCATGCCGACTCCACGCACGGGCGCCCCTTGAACGTTTGTGCGTGAAGACGGAGTTTACGCATACCAAGTCACATTTGCGATGCCCCACTGTGGAATGCGCTTCCCCCTGTTAACCCGGCGCTTGGGACCTCCAGGGAACACCTGGCCATGAGGCTGCAGGTTCCCCCTTTCCCGGAAAACCGAGGCCTCTCTGGAGACCACTCGTTGAAAAGCGAATGGCCGTCCTGAGAGTTGCTGGAATTGCTCCCACCGACTGTGCCTATGACACCCCACAGCACGGAGACTAGCCCTATCGTCTGCCAGCACTTCCACTGCAGTTAAAGTTTCAAAGGTTACGTATCCCATCTCGCAACGGAGGTTCCTATCCGCCGTGGGGTCACGCCATGTTCGCGTGCCAGAAGAACTATCCACCCTGATGTCAACAGAACGAACCAGGAACCTTTCCACCCCACCGAATACGTCGTCCACCAGCTTTTCTGGCCGACCACGACATCATCAGAGAAGCAGGGTGACAAAATATGACACTGTAAAAGTTGAGCTGTAAGCGAGAACATCTGGCTCGCACCCTCTCCACCAACAGCCACCAGTTACGCTTGGCCCCACCCCACGTCAGTTGCCTTGGTGCCCTTTCGCCGCCGCGCTCGCCGACGGCGTTTTCGCGCTGCGACATGCCCTGCGGCACACCGCATGGACTCAGCGTTCACTGGGCAACCAAGCAACGCAGCCTCCCCTTGCACACAACCACTGACCCAAGCCACGGGGCCAACCCCCTCCCCGGGACCACCCGGCTTCTGCGGATCAGCGCATCACGGTAACGCAGTCCCTGAGAGCCAGCGCAAGGAACACCACAAAGAACCCGACCAGGAAAAACTAGTTCATGCTCAGCTGCCTCTGTTCATCTGATTTACCTCGAGGCCAGCACACACCGCGTCATAGACGGCAGGCTACCTCCTTCTGGGGCGCTGCGTTCGGCGACACGTCGCCACAAAAACGATACAGCTGTTCGGCTCGGTCCGCGCGGCGCCGCGCTGAAAACCACCCGCGTTGTGACAGATGCGTCCGCCGCGTTCCGAAAGCAGCACTTAGGAGATAACGCCTAAGCTCACGTTGCGCTTGCCGCCGGCCGTTGGGGGGTCACCCGTTGGACAAAGCGGCGTTGTGGGTCGGCCACCTTTGGCTTCCCTGACGCTGGCGCCTGCCCACACCGACACCGTTTCAACTCCTCACGACACGACGGATGCAACTGGGGAAGCGTGGCCCTAGTCCATAGCAACCGGGCAGGTGTTTTGAACGATTTCGGCGAAGATCTGGAGAATCGCGCCTCCCCTAGCCGATCAGGAGGGGTAGGAGAAGAGGGGCCTCGTTGAGTGGCGCCACATGGCCTTCATCCCATTCTCTTCTTTTCGCCATTATCCCGTAGTGTCTATCCTATCCCTTCAAAGGTCTCCATTTCACTCCCCACTGAATTTTGAAGAAGTTTGAATTCCCACCCCACCCAACGACCCACCCTCACCGAATCACTGTGTTACCTGACCGTTTTGCTGTACGCGAGGAGCTGGGTCTCCCGAAGGCCATGTGCAACGAGGAAATGATTACGGGTTGAGGATGAGCCAACGCCTTTCTCGCCCGCCACCTGGGCGGTGTCATGGCAACTCCGCTGGATGCCCCGGTCCTGGAGAAAACGACGCGAACGGATCCACCAGACTACCAGAAAACGGCGATCCGCTTGAGCCCCTGAAAGCGCTCACTGTTTCGCCAGCTGGGCCTAAAAGGAATCATGACCACGTCGCGCGAAAAAGACATGTTGCGAGCGGTGGGGGCCCTGAAAACCCAGGCCGGCAACTGCGCCAAGGATGGGCAACTTTGGCCAAGCAAGGTGCCCATTGGTTGCCACCTCCTCTTTTCATCGGAGTTCACTGGCGGCTAAGGACGGGAAGCTGCCAGACTCGGTTTTAAGTCACGGCCTGTATATCCCCTCACGCAGTCACACACTTCCGTGGTACGCAGCGACCGCGCCCGCTTCCACAATAGAACGCACCACACTACTTGCACAAGGGCCATCTCCGCACAAAAGGGAAGCGCATAGACAGGCGACGGTGCTCCCTATGCATCTCCCAGTTTGCGTCTTACAATGCCGAATTGCTGGACGCTGCGCAGTCCGACACCATCCCCAGCAGCGGCTCGCCGACTGCCAATGATACCCAAACGACCCTTTTCTGCAGAGCACCCTGGTCCAATGAGCACTGGCGGTACGTTTGCGAAAACGGGACTCAACACAGCGCGCTCCCTCTGCGGCCGGTACACGGGGTCCTTCCACAGAGTTTCAGGCAGAAGCCCGGAACAGTTCACACCGCGCGCTAAAGAAACACTAGGGCAACACACTGCTCAGCCGGACTGCGTCGCGAACGGGGACGCGGCAACGGAGCCTGCTGTCTGGCGAAAGCTGGCAGGCCCACAAAAACTGGTGGGGCAAGCAGCCGGAACGGCGCGAGACGACGGATCGTGGGCACGTCGGGATTCCTCAACTGAGGAAGATTCTCGAAGTTTTGGACGCCATCGCCGCCCGCCTGCAGAGACGGGGCCGGGGCCCCCCCTTGCCTACGGCCTCTCGCTTGCTGGCGGCAACCGTACGGGCGCGTAGGCCACCCCCTCACCCACCCAGACGAAACGACCGCCCGCCCAAGGAAACGGAAAAGGCCCGCACGCAACTCTCCAACAACGGGTCGGCCGGGGGGACCGAACAGATGCAGTCACATCCCATACAGCCAAAGCTACACCAAGTCCTGCTGGGAACGAAACCCGACAAGACTTTAACCCCCCTAACCGCGGCGTTGCTACATGCGGATGTGCCGGTGTAAGCCGGGGGCACAACCTGGCGCCGTCCGATGTGTACAGGCGCCTGGGCCCCGCACGGTTCGCCAGCTCACTACTCATGGAAACCAGCGCCGACACGTCACTAGCGCACCGATGACACTTGCCCACTAGGTCACGCAGCGTACGACGCAGTAAAAGGTGTCACAGGGACCCCAAACATCCCCCACGATGACGCACGAGCACAACTTCCGTTTAGGCTGATGTGGACGCTCGCGGCTTAACGATCGGACATCCTCAGCCTACGGGTCCGCGGTGCCGCATCGGGCGCTCGCACGGGCGAGGCACCACCAACCGTACGCCGCGGAGTGGGGACTGGCCTCTCGTTAGTGGACGCGCGCGCCCCGGCACCCGCCGCACCAGTTCCTGGTGCAAGAACACACAAGGGTTACAGCAGCCAGCGAGGACGTCACGACTTCCTCTGTCGTTTCCGGCGCTTCCGATGGCGTGCCTGAGGCCGGGCGTGGCCAGAGGAAGCCTAGCGCCGCCCCCTTCCCCTCACGGCAGCGAAGGGTCACGGCTCTGATGCCGGGCAAAGAACCCTGCGTAACAGGTCATGAATTTGACGGCAAACCACCTAGAGCTCGCTCTTCCCCGTTGCCTTAGGGTCGGCTCCCAACTAACACGAGGGAACGACGCAGCGCGGCGCTGTGACTCGCACGCCCCCGCCTCCGTTTGTCATCACGGGAGGTTCCCGCGACCCCGCGGTTCCCCGCGCCAGCTCCGTAACGGGCTGCGCGGGACCCTGAAAACCCAAAGGAAGCCTTCGACAGTGATTCGACCCGCTGACGCACAGCAAGTGACCCTGCCGAACTGGACCGCGTGGTGGTCCCTCAACGGCGGCGTCGCGGCGTCGCGGCAGTTCATGAACACGGCGTGGGGCCTTCCTTGCCTGCGGGCCGTTCGATGCACCGCGCCCAGGCGCGATTCCATCGCGCGCGCCGTCGATCTGATGGTTCGGGGCGGCCTTCCCGCCCGCGGGCATCGCTGTACAGACTGGCCCCCGGCGCGGGCAGCGGGCTCGCTTGGGCGGTGGGGGGGGGGCAGACCTCCCATGACGAGGGCTGGCCCCGGCTAACGCCCGCCAGGCGTGGCAAAATGGCGCCCACTAGCGCGCGCCTGTGAAATGCTGCGGGGTCTGCTTCTAAGAGTGCAACGCTGCATTCCCCGTGTCGCTGGGCATCCGTGGCCGCTTCCCTTCGAAAGCCGGGCAAAGATGGCACTGGCCGCGTATTCTCCCAATGTGGGCTTTGTGGGGTATCGCGGTGGCCTGTGGGGCCGCCCATCTTGTTTTGAATTTCCGTTTCCCTTCGGGGTGCGTTCGGCGGCCGTTGGCGTTCGGCTCGTGGGTGGCGTGGTGGGCTCCATCGCCGTGCCCACGGCGGCCCGCGCGGACCCGCCGCCCCTGAAAGGCGCGAGCCCCGCACCGCCGCCCGAATGTCCCAAGGCGCTTTCGGCGGGGAGCATGGCCGGCACAGCACAGCGCAACGGCGATGGGGCGTTCGCTGTCTGAAGCCTCCCGTTTCACAGGAGCGGGCTTACCGAGGGGAACGTCCCGCCGTCACCTCGTAGTTCCCCACCTGGTCATCGCGCGCGCGCTGTGTCCGTCTGCCAGTGGCCCCGCGTGGGCATTAAGCCCGGCCAACGCATAACACGGCATCGGCCAGCCGCCCAGCGTCGCGAGGGCGGCCTTTTCGCTGTGCTCCGGAACCTTTGCTCCGGTGGGCGGCATCTGGCTGGGTGGTGGTGGGTCCCAAATGCGGCGGCCGGGGGAAACGCCGGGCCTGGCGGTGCGTGCCGCGCGGAGCAGCTGCCCGGCCCCGTTTCCGCAACTGGGGTTTGCTTTTGGGGGCAGCGGCGGCCGAGCAAGGGCCACCCCGCAGAGAATCGACCTACCTGCTTGAAAAGGTTGTCGGGGAAACAAGGAAGCGTTGTTGACGAGACGGTGGTGGACATGAGGGAGGGTTCGGCAAGAGCCGCTGTCGCTGCTAGCACCGCACTGCGCAGCACGGCGATGCACGAAGACGCACAACAGCCCATGAACGGTGCAACTTGAAGTTTGTTTTTCTGTGTGGTACTCTCAGGACGGAAACGGGTTTGGCAACAAAAAGAAGGGCGACAACGCAGTTGTCCATCAGGAAGGGGAATGTGTGAGTTTTACCTGCTCTTGAGGCAATACACAACATCAGTCGAGACGACGGGAAACGGGCCTGGTGGGTTCGTGATGATGAAGCGGAAGGAGTGGGAGAGGTCTTCGTGAAGCCGGTGCAAGGCTAACGGAAGCAACCGGCGCGCCAAACAGTACTCAATCGCTTGATTGTACGTCGTCCAATCAGGGTGAATTGCAAGGGACGTCACAGCAAGAGCGTCACCCCAACCAGAAAGCATTTGCTCCACTACTTGGTGGACCTCAGGGATGAAGTACGTTTCCTGCAGCGCGGTGTCGAGGATGTGGCGGCACACCACAGAGCCAGAGAGGAAGCTGGGGTCCATCACCCAGTCGGCTGCCTCGTTACCGTTGTCAGTTCTCGCACCAGAACCAACCAAGGGCACGTATCGGGTGTGGTCCAGTTCAACGGTGATGGGTATGTCGGGGGCCGTGATATCCCGACCTTCGCGAACCAGCTCGCGGATGGTTTTCAAGACCAAAATTGCGATGGAGTCTCCATGGTCGTCGCAGCGCTCGCCAGCGGAGAAAATCACCACAGCTGCCGCCTCGCTGAAGTTGCACTTCTGCAGATCAGACAAGAACAAACCGCAGCCCTTGATGACAGTCAAGGACCCGCTCATTTCGTCCTCCCACATCATCCTCAGGTACTCAAAGTTGGGTTCATTGGCGAGAAGGACAATGTGGTTGATGGGGCTGTGCTGCCTCGCTGGACGCATCGCGTCAAAGTAGTCGGCCGCTTTCGCGAGGCTAGATTCTGTGGCAGCCTCGCGGGAGCGGTTGGGGTGTTCGTGCGCGGCGGACAGATCAACATACACAAAGTGATTTTTCAGGTGAAGTGCGTTTGGCACCACCTTGATGGCCTTCGAGCGCTCCTCAGCTGCAGAGAAGCTACGGTTGCTTCCGGGACGGCCAAAGCTCTGATTCAGTGTGGTGGGAGGCTTGGTGAGACGAGGTTTGCCACCCTCTGTTACCGTGGACGTGGAGGTGTCTGACCGCAGGGACGCGTTCGAGAGAGAGCGACGCATACCGCTAGGTGACGCTGGGTCGCTGACAGAGCTGCGAGAAGGAAGTTCCTCCCCAGTGCGGGTGAGTGTGGTTTTTGCGGGTGCTGGTACTGGTGTGACAGAGCGCTGCTGCTGCTGCTGCTCCGAAGGCCCGATGGGAGGGACGATGGTGACCGTCTTCTGCGGACGAGGGCTCGCAGAACCAGAAGGAGGAGAGGCAGTCCCACCACAGGCGTCTTGGGGTTGAGGTGATTTACGCAGGGCGCCTTGGAGAGGCATCACCATGGATCCCGTTGGCGAGAGTGGTGGTGGTGGTGGTGCAGCCGCCCAGAGGGCTTTGTCAGTTGTGGTGGGAGTGCTATCCCTGGTCACCAACTGTGGGGACGACGTTGGGGCTCGGGTGGTCACAGGACTGGCGAGGAGCTCAGACGACGCCGCGATTATGGCGCTTTCTTTGGAAAGTGAGCTTGTGCCAAACGAATAGTTCTGCAGTCCGGCAGATGATGACTCCGGCGGTCTCCATGTAGCACGTAGTTCTGCCGCACCAAACGATGCTCCGTCAGCGTTGGTGGCAGCTGAAATGCCCACGGGCGGCTCGCTTTCAATGATGACGTCCGTTGCGCGGGTTTGCTTCGTCTTTGCCAAAGGTGTGGCAACAACTCCTTCGCTGGACGGATGGGAGCTTTGTGGGGCCGCGCCGGGAGGCAGTCCTGCCGCGGCGTTGACCGCCAGGGATGCGAGGGCTTGGTGCGAAGGTGAGGCTGAAAGCGACATGGACAGGCGCGGTTTCATGTTGTGTGGAAGCGAGGCCACGCCGCCATGCTTCGCGACGTGTTCTTTCAGAGCTTGATTGGTTTCGCTTCCGTCAAATCCCTGGGTTTCGTTGTCTGACGCAACCGGTGGTAGCGCATTCAGAGAGGCCTGCGCCACTTCCTTATGATCACAGATCACAATGACGCGCTCCACACCACTCAGAATCCCACTTGGCGCAAGTTCGACGACGCTCTCCCCAGGAGCACCTGCCGCGTTTGTGAATTGGGCGGCTGGCGCGGTACTGTGAATAGAGGCAAACGAGAGATTGTTCAGGTGTGTCGGGGAGGACGCCCCAGAGCGTGGTGAGGCGGCAGCCGTGGCCCTCGTCTTTGCTGATCCAACCCGTCGCACCACGCCAATGGTGGTGACGCCTGCCTTGTACATGAGCAGAGCCAGACTACGAAAGGAACGGTCACGCTGGTTTTCGGGTAAGGTGAGGACTTCAATGTGCTGAGCCAAGGAAGCCTCGTATAGGTCGTTCCACATGGGGTCAAAGCTGGCGATCTCCTCGCGCACAATGGCCACGTCCTCTGCAGTGCCCCCGGTGAGGGAGACCGCCTGTGCGGCGCCTGACAGCAGGGACTCATAGGAGTACATGTCGCGCTGTTTGGAGCCGATTTGAGCAAAGGCCTTGGCTACGGCAAGGGTACCTTGAGCCGGATCGTCAAAGTCCGTGTCACGCCACAATTGAACGGACGCCATGGGGTCGAACACACGGACCAAGTTGGCGATAAAAGGGACGATGCCAGGGAGAACGCAGCCTAAGCCAAGCAGGTTGTGATTCAGACGCTCCACCTCGATAATGTGCGCGGTTTTTGGCATGATCGAGCGCGTGTACCGCGAGCGGTGGAGGAGGACGTAGAGGGGCATGTGGGGAACGTGCTCGTGGACACACATGGCTTGGCGTGCAACGTCGTAGTCATCGTAGTAGGACGTGTTTGCGCCACCGCCGAACAGGAAGATGCCTGACGCACCACGCGCGTTGCAGCGGACAAGGTCGTTCGTGTTTCCAGGATCGCCCACCAGAAGGGTCACGGAACTCCGGTATTTGGGAGCATTCAGTAGGAGCAATATTTCGGCGGAGGGCTGATTAGGAATCAGGACAACAACGTGGGTATTGAGATAACACCGCTTGCCTGCGAACAGGTTCTCCAGCTGCATTCGAAGGTCGTTGTGAGAGAAGCTTCCCGCAAATATGACGTGGTTCACGCGCTTGAACCATGTTGCGTACCTGGCGTATCGCAAATGCTCCACGCCCAAGTTCGCAATGTATTCGAGCATGGGAACAAAGTAACTGATACCAACACCGATCAAAACAATCAGCAGCAGTAGTCCTGGGACTGTGTTAACGGTGACATCGCCGTACCCAATGGTTGAAAAGACAATCATCATCATGTAGAAGGTGTTGAAAAACTCCATGTGGTCGCCGCAAAACATTTCCACCGCTTGCAGCAGCCCCACACTGATGCTGATCACCGCCATGCACTGGATGAAGGACCGTACCATCTCCAATTTGTTCTCAGTGAAAAAGGCGCTGATTTGTGGGTAGTCGAGCAAGGCTAAGAGACATTCATGAAGCCACCATGAACGAAAGAACATGGGGACATACATGGTGGTCCAGCCCTTGTCCTGGGTAACTACTGCAGCGATGGCGAAGAACAGCATAGTGAAGCTGGTGGCGTACGTCATGATGGACGTGGGTTTGCACAGGTAGGCAATTTTGTTGTGGGTCGAGGACAGCAATGCTAACCAACTGAGCGCGAAGAAGATGGACAGCACGCTCAGAATGACGAAATTCGGCGTCCCCCAGACAAAATGCCGCCAGTTCTCCAGGCTTGTGAAGAACTGGGCCTTGAGGAAAAACGCCACGGCAGTTGATTCAAACGCGGTGCTGATGAGAAGCAACGTGATGGACACGTAGCTGTACCGCCGTTCGATAATGTCAAGTAGCTTTTGCACCGAGTGGATCTCGAAAACAGCTCCATAGTCGTACTGCTTTGACCACCGTCTGGTTGCCCCTTTCCCTTGAAACGCTGGGTTGCGGCTGTTTTCAAAGTTGTTCTTGATGTTCTCTTGAAAGCCCTTCACATTGGCAGTGACAGTGTTCTGGATACCTTTGAGATTGTCCACAATGACGTTGCTCTGTACCGAATCGCGAATGGTCACCCCCAGGTTTCGCACGCTGAGACCAAACTGACGAAAGTTCGTCTTGATGTTGTCGCGGAGGTTCACAGGCATCTGAGTTCCAACGTTGCGCGCAGAGGTCACCCCTGAAGAAACGAATGGACTCTGCCGGATGGCTGGGACGAGGAAGACGAAGACAGAAAGAGAGAGAAAGAGGGAGCGACGGCAAAACGCACGGCGGTCCCTAGATGCTCCAGGTGAAAGCAGTACCCACAAATTCACAAGAGTCACTAAATCAAACACAAGGAATGAAGAGAAGGAGCCGCCCTTGAAACAATTTCGAAGGTGAGCAAGGGAGAGTGTTCCAGGTTCTGTAAAACCGACTAAGAATTAGTGAGTAACAACCACACACGGGGAAAGGAATGCAACACAGAGGTGACAGCCAACGCAACACAACGGTCTTGACGCGAGGAACAGAAGGAGAGGTGCTACAACCGGCCTAACCTTCCGTTGCACTGACACACGCGAAAGCCAACGATGAGAACGCGCGCACCTGCGGAGATAAAGGGAGGGAGTGAAGAATCAAATGAGGGAAGGCAGCAATAGACGCGAGCCAGTTGTCACATGACCTACTGGGTAACAGTGGGAGAGGGTTGACTTAGGAAAGACACCGAGGTAGCTGTGTGCCCCCGCTCACGTGCTTCACCTACCCAGGTTCACTGAATGACTGCCTTTCGGCAGGCAGACGGAGAGAGAGAAAGGAGGGGTCACCCAAACCTTTCCAGAAGACGTACTTTTTTTTTTTTTTTTCGTTAATCGTGGAGGTACGACAACCCTTCTCAAGCAAAGGAAAAGGTTTCGACCAAGAAGGTAGCAACACAGGTACGTGTAGGGATAGCGACAACGAGAGACAGGAAACATGGAAGACGTGTTCGAGCGAAGCAAAAGGAAAAAAAAGAGGTACTGTTCGGGATGGTGAAGCGCAGTGAACAAAGTTTCTGTGCAAAGCAAATGCGACCGTTGTGGGGCTACATGGCGACTCCAGGCGTCAGATAAAAGATGATGTCAGAGTTTTGGTTGACGGGGAGCGCGTGTGGTGGGTTCGTGAGCACGAAGCGCTGGCCGTTCACTGACGGGCTTCGGGAGTCGTGGATGCGGCGCTGCAGGGCAATCGGGAGCAAACCAACTTTGAGACAATATGTCACCACGTCCTCGTATGTGTCTAACTGTGCGTCGCACATGCTGAGAGGGAGTCGCGAAAGCGCAGGCATGTCCTCCGAGTAGCCGCTGATCAGGACATCTATGACGTCAATGAACTCCTCCATAAAGTACGTGCGTTGCAGCGCGGGGTACAGCATCTGGCGGCTGATGGCGTTCCCAATGAGAAAGTTAGGCTCAAACACAAAATCCACCTCGGCCTTCGAGCGCAGTCGCACGTCATCGGCGTAAGGGGGAAACAGGGGAAGATTCGCAAGCCCTTCCAGCTCAACAACAACCGGAAATGTTGGAGTGCACTGGAGGATTTCCTGGATAGACAGCACCACGAGCATTGACATGGCACTTGTGGAGCCGAAACGGCTAATGTCACCTGCGTAAAAGATGGTAGCACCAGCACAATGTTGCAGGTTGCATTTGCGCAAGTCAACCGAATTGAGCCCACACCCTTCAATGTACTTGATCGGGTTAGAATTGGCAATGGGGTCCCAGTAATGCTCAAAGTACGGGGCAAAGCTCACGTCGTTGGTGAGCAGAACAATGTCGTTCATGGGGTAGGCCTGCCGCAGCGGACGCATGACGTGGTACATGTCGTGGGCGACTGCCGTCAGGTTCGCCTCTTGCGCGTAACGCGTAGCCTTGTCCTTGGCCTTTGCGCTGGACAAGTCAATGACAATGAAGTGGTTCTCAAAGTCGAGCGCGTCGTTGACTTTCACAAGGGACTCTGTTACGGCCGTCTTGCCGTCCTCGGAGAACACTGCTGGCTTCCCCGCTGCCCGTGCTTCCTCGGAGAAGGCCGGTTCGTCGCCGTCGTTTGTCGTCTCGGAAGGGTACGCTGTGCCCACTGTTGGTTGGGATTGCAGATATTTGGCACGCAGTTCGCGTTTCTTGAGGAGGTATTCGTCGGGATCAGGGGCAACAAGCATCTCCTCGCCAAAGGTGTATTGGTACTTGCGGGCAATGTCATTGGTCGCCTCCTGCGCGGCCTTCATGTTCCTCGCAATCATGATGAGTTTCTTTGCGTTTGGAATGAGCTCGCGTGGGTTGAGTTGAATTTGGTTGTGCGCATTCAGCAGGCCAAGCAGCGTCACGTCAAAACCAAAGAACAGGCGGGCGAGAACGCGGAACTCGCGACCGCGGAGCGCGTCGGGCACCTCAATCGCGTACATATCATTGCGCAAAGAGTACTCGTACTGCTCAATCCAATGGCGTGAGAGCGAAATGTCCAGGGGAAGTGGCTCGTACGTGCGAAGCAAGTTGAGGATCAGCGGAATGACCCCAGGGTGCGCCATGGAGAGCCCTAAAAGATGATGGACGGTCCGTTCAATCTCAAAGGCACTGGCGGCATAGGGGGCGATCTGCTTCACAGTGCGGCCGCGACGAAGCATGAGGTGCTGCGGGAGATCAGGGTCAAACAGACCGACAGCCATGGACTGGGCAATAATATCAAAGTCGTGGTAGTACGCCGCAGAGCGCGTGTTCCCAAAGAGAAAGATAGCGTCCGCGTGGTCAGCACCAGCACGCTTCAAGTCGAGGTCATTCTGTGGGTCCCCAATCAAGAGAATGACACGGTCCTTGAACCATGGAAGATTGGCAGTGAGCTTCACCTCGGGTGAGTGTTCCTCGGGAGAGAGAAGGACGATGCAGGTATTGAGGTACTTGCGCCAGCCAGCGTAGAAGTTGCGTAGGAGGATATCTACCGCCATATCTGTAAAATTGCCACAGATGATAACGTGGCAGCGATTCCAATCTCGCCAGGAACGGCGGTAGCTGGTGAAGAACTGGCGTTGTTGCCCAATCCTTGCCAAGCGTTGAAACATCGGAATGAAGAAGCAAATGGCAATGAGGCAGAATGCTGTCATGAAAAGACGTCCAGGAGACGTTTTCGGTGTGACGTCACCGTAGCCGAGCGTATCAAAGGCCACCACCATCATGTACAATGAGTTGTACATGTCAATGGAGCCGCCCGTGCAGTTTTCTACGATTTGAATCGTGCCAACGCAGGTGCACAAAATGGCAAACAGGCGAATAAAGAACCGCGCGATCTCGCGGTAAATGTCCACCATATGCTTTGCGATGAGCGGGTAGTCGAGTAGGATTAGCAAGCAGTCCGTGAACCACCACACACGCAAGTACATGGGGACCCACCCGTGCTGCCACCTGCTGTCCACCAACGCACCAATGCCAAGGATGATCATGGGAATGCTTGTGAGCGCGTTGACGAGGGTAAGCCACGAGAAGAGGTAGCGCTTCTTGTCTTCCTCAAAGAAAAAGATGGCTAACCATTCAAGAAAGAAGATGATGTTCAGCACAATCTCAGTGATGAACACACCCAGGTTCCACTTGAACGTGTACACGTTTTTGTTCCCGCTGACCTGCGACGTCCACACGTAGAAGCCCACGGAGACGGCCTCCATGGCTGCGTGCGTCAAAATGCCACCAATGCTTACCGAGCTATGCCGCTGGTTCAGAAATTCAACCAGCTTGCGCAGTGACCGGATTTTCTTTTGACTCTGTGCGTAGTGCTTGTCGCCGTAGAAAACCGGCTGGGGGGCCTTCCGGAATCTGTTCATTTCCCTACGCCACGCAAAAAAGAAAAAAGACAGAAAGTAAGATAAAGCCTACAGCAAGGCAATCGTCTGTGAGGGATGCCGGGGGCGAAGGTGGCGAAGGAAAGAGGCTGAGCGCTGGGGTCTGTGTTGCAACAAATGGAGATGTCAACGGAGAAAGAGGAAAAGGCGCTACAGGAAGAGGGGGTGAGTGGGGGCACACCGCGGAAGGGCAGGGAGATCACGGCACCCTTAGCGGAAGGCAGACAGGGGACAGAAAAGGAAAGAGCGGCGATGCACACACACAAAAAAAGGGCCTTTGAATGAATTTGGGGGAGGGTACAGCCGATTGTTGTGAAATGATGGCAGAGATGTAAATGTTGAGCGCAGCACTGCACCGTCTTCCATTGACGTGTTGTGCCACAGCATTTCCTGTTTTACGTTTTGCTGGTGTATGACAATATTTTTCATTTTCTTTTTCAGTTTTTCCGTATTGGCGTGTTTGTGTGTAAGTGCGAGTGTGTCTCTGCTGATTGTTTGGCGCCCACGCGTCAACGTGTGGACACATGTCATTTCATGTTCCCAGCGCTTTTCCTCTTTCCTTTGCGCCGCTTCACCTTCAACTTCTTGGGTGCCTTGCTCGAGGATGGGGAGCTGATGGCACGCTGAGGGGTCTGGGCCTCTGGAACTGCAACCGAGGCGGCCAGGTGGACCTCCGCGTCATCCTTGGCGGCCCCTGCGGAGGGTCTGCTGCTTTCCGGCAGCACACGTGCGGTGGGTGGTGAGGCTCTTGTGCCTGCTTCGGGTGCGTCACCGTGCGCCAGCAGGCCTATTCCGTCGGCTTCGACCACGGGGTTTTCCACGAAGGATTTGGACACGGCGTCAAATGTCTTGTGCTGAGCGTAATGTCCTTGGACGCGAAGCAGATCCCCGTCGCGGACCCGAAACAGCTGTCCTCTTTCTGCATCGGCGGGAAATAGGTGGCGGACCGTCACACGGTTGCGGAACATCTTGAGGTGGCCTGGCCGGCGCTCGCGATGCCCAAGGGTCTCCAATTGGAACTGCAACACTTTTTGGGGTGCGGGTCCTGGATTTGGGGCGTCTGGTTTGGGCTGAAATCCCTCCAGTGTTCCCATCACCACGGAGCCAGGGACAACGGTGCCCACGCCCGTCCAGACAGACAGACTCGTGCCAACCACCCGATGCGGCCGGTGAGTTTCCCAGGAGCGAAGCACTTCATCAGAGACGTTGGTGAGAATGCGGCCGTGTACCATGGCAGCGGGGTACGGTGTGGCGTCTTCTCCCTGACTCGCTGCAGGCTCGCTGCGGTTGCCTGCCGTTTTCTGTGCGTTACTCTCATCTTTTCCGTTTTTCAAGCGTTTAATGCGGCTGCGAATAGCGTGGAGCTGCTCCTTGAGAGCTTTGATTTCTTCCCCCGCGAGTGCCTGCGCTTCTTCCTCTGGCGTGGGCAAACTCACCAAGTGGCGTGTGCGTCGGTGCTGGTGAAGGATGCTCTTGCGCAGGAACCGCTTTCCGCATTCGGGACATATGAGGTCCGCAGGTGTAGAGGTCAAGCAGTCACGAGTGGGTGCTATCATGCGACGCGACGTGCTCAGTTCCGCCACGACTAAGGGGGCTGCGTTTCGAGGGGTGCTGGAGCCTGTCACGTGTGAGGTCATAGTTTCGTGGCACTGACGTCGGGCACGCAGAGCTGCGTGCCCGAGAAACGGCCCAAAGAGGCGCCACTGCCGCCGCATGTGCTTTGCTCGCACGGCGGTCTTAAGGGCGTTACACTGAAGAAGGGAAGGGTGGCTTGCGTGAACGATGGACCACCGGACTACACGGAGGAGCACGAGAGAGAAGGAGAGATAAAAAAAGAATTTGAGGCTGTCATCAAATGAGGTTGAGAAGAAGGTGTGAGGAAGAGCTGGACTTCCCGTACTCATCTCTTACGCATGGTATTTCAAGGAGTAACGAGTGGAGAGTGCGTGACAGCTTGTCGTTTTCGCTTACCACGAAGAAACCTGTAACTTTGTCGATTTGGGGTTGCTGGGATTCTTCGTTCGATGCTGGAATGTGTGGGTGAATCAAATGTTGACAGGGTCATGTGAGTGAGATGGTGCTAATGATAAAAACAACAAGAAGAGATAAGTGCGTAAGTTTTTCTTTTAGTGTGGGGCGTTTCGAGTTGCGCTTGCTTCAGCTACCAGGAACGACAACCACAGTCCCCACCGCGTGTGCAGGAGGAGAAGGGAACAAACAGAGGGAAGGCCTTGATCATCCATAGACCGCGCCTCGATCTGTCGTGTGCTCTGTGATCAGGTTCCTTTCACCGTAACGGAACCTCCCGTTCACACTTTCTACTTCTTCGCAGCGGACGCAGCTGCCTTCTTGGCTGCGGGAGCAGCGGGGGCGGCGGGTTTCGCCACCTCGTCCGACTTGGGGGATGACGAGCCGCTGCGCTTTGAGCGGTTATCGCAGACGGCGTCGTAGAGTGTCTTGGCAACAAAGACGGTGATGAGACCGACCACAGCAATCTTGAACGGGCAGACCATGTTGATGGAGAAAGTTTTTTCTTTCAAATGTTTTCTTAAAGGGAATAATGTGTGAGTGTGCGTTTACTGTGTGAATGGAAGTAGGCTAAGGAATACGGAGAGGGAAAAGAGGAGTATCAAATGCAGCAGGCCTTGGAGGCAGAGTTCTATGGGCAGGGGGTGGGAAAGCAGGATTGAGACAGAAAGAAATTCCACAGAGCGACGCCGTTGCGAAACCAATGAAGACAAGCACGGCAAGCGCTTTGTGTCAACCTTTTGTCATCCCTCGTCAGGCCGCTTCAATACACCAGCCGGGCCAAGAGAGGCAGACCCTCACCTGGTGTTTCCTCGTTCAAGGGTTAAGGATTGGTGCAAGTTGAAATCATAAAACTGCCGCCGAGCGCCGAGCAAAGGAAAAGAATCAAGCGATCTATAAGGGGGAAGCAACAGTGTAGCATGTGGCAGAGAGAGAGAGAGACAGAGAGAAAAAGAAAGGAGGAAAGACGCGTGTGGGGTAAGACCCATCGGTAACCCCCACCCATGTGCAGTCGCGTGCTTGGGCAGCCGTGCAACAGGAGGTGCCATCTCACCACAAGGGGGTCTTGGAGCGCTTTGCCTGCTTCGCCAGAAACTTGTCCCGACTCCACAGTGTGCGCATTTGCTGACCGCGCGACACGGGGTCGTCCTTTCGAGGGAGCGTGCTGCCGTCTGCGTCCAGGTAGCGCACGGCGTATGGGGAAAGCACCTGCCCCGTTTGGCGATCTGCTGTGCAAGGGTTGTAGGCGCGCGGGAAGACCTGTGGCTGCTCCTCCAACCGGCGGAGCCGTGCGGACGCCGTAGAGTAACAGGAGGCCTCAGCGATGGACGACGGGACGCCCTCACGGGTGCCAGGACTGCTTGCGCAAGCGGGAGCCCGTGACGCCGCGGTGTGTGAGCGGCTGGTGTCTGGTGCGAGGAGGTTAAAGCGGTAGCGCTGATCGCCCGTCTTATCATACATGACGTTCGCCATGCGGCGCTGAAAAGCGGCCGAGTACACCTCAACAGGAGCCCTCACCCCGTGACTGTGTGGAGAGGGCCCGGAGGAGGTGTTGACGTTGGGGTCGCGATGCTGTCCTGGGCCATGAGTGGATTGCAAAGGCATTTGTAGCACCGTCCCAGCGGACCCGTCCGCTGCGGCCAGGGCCTGTGCTCGGCGCACCACAAATGGCTGGCGCGACGACGGCGCCGTCGGGTCTGGGTACATTGCCTCACGGCTTCCGTTGAGGTTACTGCGTGTGGCGCTGGCTGTGGGGACGACAAGGTCAGGGTGGCGACGGTGTGAGTCGCGGAGGGCGCGCTCGTAATGCCGGATGTAGCGTTCTAGTCGCACCGATGGTTGCAGCAACGAAGCAGGACTATTCCCTGGTGCCCGCAGAGCGGCGGTGGTGGCGTAGGCCGCGAGAGAGTGGGGAAGGCGATCGCCGTTGCCGCGGTAGTGTGACGCGACGGTGTCGCGAGGTGTCGTGTCTGGCGCTGTGCCAGCATCACCAAGCCGGATGCTCCGGTCCCACGGCGGACGCTGGGAGGGCTGACGGGTATCTGGCTGCCGCCGTGGCTGCGCACTCTCACCCACCACACCGCCCGTCGCACCAATGCGTTCCCCTGCAAGATCCCCTACATCTACGGGGACATCTTCCCCATCCACAGCCCGTGCGCCTGCCCCAGCTAAGCCTGTGCTGGCGCTCGCGTTACTCGTTCCTGCGCTGGGTTGCACTCCTGCCTGCTGCAAGACGTCAAGTAGGTCAGCAGGGGTGTGGGACGGATGGCCCGTGCGCGCGAGAATGTCAGCAGCCTCGTGAATCTGATCCTGCGTGTACGCGTGCAGAAGTGTCTCTATCTCTTGATTATTATTGTATCCTCTGTAAGGAATGTCCTCCGCGTTCGTGTCTGTGGGAGCGCTGCTGCCACGAGAGGTGTTCGCCTCTGCCGCATGTCGCCTGGCGTGGCCGCTAGGGGTGCTACCCAAAGGATGGCTTGCGCTCGTTGTGGTGGTTGCAGAGGTGGTGGTGGCGCTAGTGTTCTGTTCGCGGCTCTGCAGACGGTCGTCATGGGCGTGATGCCGTGAAGAATGGGGTGTGCTCATGGTGCTCTCGCCACAAAGAGGAGGAGGAGGACCACAAACGTTGAGAAAAGGATACGATCTATGCAAGTGTGAAGGAGTAAAAAGAAAATGTTCCGAAGAATAGTGTGATGACCGCAGAAGTATCCAGCTACCACGTCCGCCGTTGAAATGGCACTGTGCACAGATGAAAAAGAAAGAGATCAGGTGACACGACAGATAGGAACCAAAGAAAACAGAAGCTACCTGGATAACCTAGTGTCAAGCGACATATAGATGTTCACAGAAGGGCAAAAAAGTAAGAAATGGAACCAAAAAAATACACAAAGAGACAGTGAGAGAAAGAGATAAGGCAATCTTTGTTATGTGTGGCATTTCGTCGCCAAGGATTCGTTCCGCGTGCGGCTGCCGCAAGAGCAACGGCACGCGGAAGGGGAGAGGTGTTTGAGAGAGGTTGGCGTGGAACACTCAAGAACGTGTGGTCACGTGTCTCAGCTCCGCGTTCTTCCCTTCTCCTCACGACGTCACCAAAGTGTGTCCTGCCGCGCCAATACACATCCCCTTTCTGCGAGGCTTTCTCCACACACTTGCAGCACTCACTGTTCCCTCTTTCTTGGCAAGGCACCGCTGGAGCAAGCGAGTCTGGTGCTGTCCCTAGAACTGGGGTAACGCCGAGCTGAGGCTTCTTGTTCTCCCTTGGCCCGCATTTTAAGGGTGCTACAGTGACTTGCCCCATTTCCGTCCGCTTGTGTCGACATTTTTTTTTTTTTTTTGTCAGTTACAGATAGCATTGAAGTTTAAAAGTGGTGAGTAAAGGTTTCGAGAGAACAAATGTTTCAGTCCTTTTTTTTTGCTTGTTTGTGTCACGAAATCTTACGTCAAATGAAAATAAAGAGTGATAAAGGAAAAGTCAGTATTAACTTAGCGTTGTAAAAAGAAACTGAAGCGAAGGGGACGAACAGCGGTTGACGTGGGACGTGGGACAAGGAAACGAGAAACAAAAACAAAGGGGAGTTTGGGTAGCATCGCGGCGACAGACGAAATGAAGGAGACGGGAACGCGATATGATCACATGCATGTAAAAAAAAAGGGGACCCAAATTGCAATGAGATAGCAAGAAAGCGTGCATGCACGGAGAACAGGGGAAAGAGAACGGAAAGTAGATGCTCCTTTATGGTGAGTTAATCGAACTCCGTTCTATAGGAAAGGTTTGAGAAACAAAAAGCAAAACCTGGCGGTTGAGGAACACTTGCGTTCTTCGACCGCTGAGGAACTTTCCGTTGCTCCTCCCCCTCCCCTTTCGTTCTGCTATACATGAGTTCGGTCAGTTCATTTCTTGCTTTTTGAATTGCCATGCTGCTTTACCCCGTAAGCGCATTTGCGGGAGTGCAAAGCCGCTTGAAAACGGGGAAAGCGAACAGGAATCTCGCTGCGAACAAGCGAAGAGAAGGTGAAACCACGTCGGGCTTCTTAAGAGTGGGACAAAGAATCAAAGAGGAAGGTGAGGAAAAACAAAGTGCCCAGAAAATGTGTGCGTGACGTACGTAAAGGGGAGATGACCGCCACGACGAAAAGGAACAAAGCCGTATTTTTTTGTTTTCTGTATTTTTTGTTTATATAGGACACACTTTTTCCTGTCCGCGTGGGGAGATCTTTCTGTCACATTTCCATCCATTCTTCCAGAAAAGGAAAACAAAAATTAAAACTTCTGAAAAGTCAAGGAAGCTTGGGCTGCAAGAAGGCTCCCCTCAGGTTGCCTGTCAGCGCGTCCGATGTGGCAGGATGGGACCAAGCGGGAGCATCGGTGATGGACTGTTACATGAATACAAGGGACAGTCTGACGGGGCCGAGAAGAAGGATAATGAAAACCAAACCAGAGGGATAAAGAGGAGAGAAAAAAAAAGACGTTGTGACCGCTTCTCGTCTTGTCATCCCCAAGGCTGTCTCCATTACGCCTCTGGTGCACCGTCCTCTCACGCGATCATTCTTGACGCCCACCCGCCAGCGTTCTTTTAGGGGGTCCTTCGTTGCGCTCATGTGACCCATGCCCCTTCGAACCGTTTTCAAAACAAGAGAATTAAAGCTTTTTTTTTTCCGCCTTCCCCCAACAGTATCAGGGACCACCACCTCCCAATGGTATCCGCGATGGTGGTGAGATGGTGTGTGTGTGTGCGTCTGTGCGTGCGTGTGGGGGCCGTGAGAACCAGAGAAGAGAAAGGAATCCCACCAGAGGGTCTGACAAAGGCGGGGTGACACAAGAGGCGCCAAGAAATGCTGTGAGAGAGGTTACCTCCCTGACAGCAAACGGCTCACCTCGTATCGGGCGCCCCTCTCGTTACCTTGTGAGAAATGCTCTCTTCTTTTTTTTTCTTTCTCACAGGCGTCCATCCCACGCGGTAGCCGCATGAACCAGCAGTTGTCCTCCCTCTTCATTTATCGAAGAGGAGCGTTGCGAGGCACGTGTGCTGTTGCCGTGAGCATAACCTTACTCGCCGAGGTAGGCGGCGAAGTCGACGGGGAGCTCGTCGATCTGGGTGTGGTAGTGGGCCTCAATGTCACGGAGGAGGTCAACGTCCTTCTCGGTGACGAAGTTGATGGCAACACCCTTCCTGCCGTAACGGCCACCACGGCCGATACGGTGCAGGTAGCTTTCCTTGCTGGCGGGGAGGTCGTAGTTGATGACGATGTTCACGTGGTGCACATCGATACCACGGGACACGAGATCGGTGGTCACGAGGACACGGCTGCTGCCGCTGCGGAAGGTGTTCATGACGCGCTCACGGTCGGCCTTGCTCATCTCGGCGTGCATGCTGCTGACGGTGTGGTTGCTCTCGTTGAGCTTCTCGGCGAGCCAGTCGACCTTGCGGCGGGTGTTGGTGAAGATGACGGACTGGGCAATGGACACGGTCTCGTAGAGATCCATGAGGGTGTCGAGCTTGTGGTCCTCCTCGACGGCGATGAAGAACTGCTTGATACCCTCGAGGGTCAGGGACTCGCGCTTCACGAGAATGCGGACGGGCTCACGCATGAACTTCTTGGTCAGCTCGAGCACGTCGTCGGGCATGGTGGCGGAGAAGAGGGCGACCTGGATATCCTTGGGGAGGTAGCGGAAGATCTCGTAAATCTGCTCCGCAAAACCCTGGGAGAGCATCTCATCAGCCTCATCGAGGACGAGCACGCGCATGGAGTCGGTGCGGAGGGCACCACGCTTGGTCACATCGGACACACGGCCGGGGGTGCCGACAGCGACAATGACGCCAGCCTGGAGCTTGCGGAGATCGTCCTGAACGCGGGTTCCGCCAACGAAGGTCTCGCAGAAGGTGGTGCCCTCGGAGAGGAACTCACCAATGCGGCTGATGACCTCGGCAGTCTGGAGGGCGAGCTCTCGGGTAGGGGAGAGGACGAGACCCTGGATCACCTTGTGGCGGAAGTCGAGGCGCTGGAGCAGACCAATGGAGAAGGCGCCGGTCTTACCGGTACCAGACTGGGCCTGGGCAATGATATCACCACCACGGGTGAAGGGGGCGATGGCACGCTGCTGAATGCTCGACGGCTTCTCGAAACCGTAGGAGTAGATACCACGGAGGAGGTTCTGGTGCAGGGGCATGTCATCGAAGGAGGGAATCGGGCGGACGCCGGGCTGGTCATCCACGAAGGAGTCCTGGTCCTGAGGGGCAACCTTGTCCTGCTGAGACATGATGGGCGGCGGGGAGTGGTTTGGGAGGTTAGGGGTTAAAAAAAAAGAGAGCGTTTAAGAAGGCTTGAGGAACTTTCGGAATGATGTTTTTTTGTTTTGTGATTTGAAACAGGTGTTGTGACACGATGTGTGAGAGGAGAAGGATGACAAGGGAAGGAGGGGAGCGAGACAGTCATGCGTGGTTGAGTTGTTGCATAGAAAGGAAGAATGCCAACGCACAGCCACCAGATCACGATGACATAGTCGTTGTCACTGGTTGCTACGTTTGTGAGGGTGCAGCCAGATGGTTTTCGACCGGACAGTCTTTGCTTTGTTTTCACCGTTTTCCTTCATCTTGTTGTCCTTACACTTGACATTTTTTTTTTTAAAAACGTTGTGTGCACCATCAGAGGACTGCATAGAGCGTGAGGTAGTAACGACAGCGCTTGACGATATCCTGCACAATAGCCCTCTCGGTCTGTTCAGGTAGGCTGGATAGCATGGTCTGGACTGCCGCTGGAGAGACGACGCCGCCTGGGCCAGAGGAGCCTCCACGTTGGCCATCCTCGTGCCTTGCCTCCGAGGAACCCTCTGCGTACTGCGCGGTCAGCCGCTGTTTCTGCGGTGTCACCGTGTCGAGATCGTCAAGGCCCTCCTGCCCTGACGACGACGCCAGTGGGGAGGAGGTGTCCGATGCAGAGGAGGCCCCGGATGCATCGCTGCTGTCGACTTCCCTTTCGTCCCCTTCGTGTCCCTCCGCGCCCATGGACCCCTCCATCATCATTTCATCGTCCTCGCCATCGCTCTCTTCGACGGGGTCGCCCTCTGCGTTCTCTGCCAGGACGGCCTGCCGCCTGCCCCCTTCCACGACAGATAAGAGGGCCTGCGCCATCGATGGGAGCTCCGCCACGCTGCGGGTGCCGTAGCGGGGCAACGACTCAAAAGACTGCCGCGAGTCCTTGACGGCTGAAGGAGTGTAAGTGGGCATCGGCGCCGCTGCCTTGGCCAGGAGGGTGCGCCGTGATGGGATGGTCAGGGGCGCCATGTCGCCTGCACCTGAGGCACCTACCACGACAAAAGGAGCAAAGACGTTGAAATCACCAATGGAGGCGACGCCGCTGAGGTGGCAGTACGACTGAAAGGCGTTGCCCTCACCAATGATGCGACCCGGTTCGACGGTGCACTCAATGTAGCTGCGCGCGGCGAAGTGATTGTACATGCCAAGGGAGACCTCCAGGGGAAGGGTCGCGACATCATCAACGGGCCGTGCGGGCCGCACGTGAATGGTGGCGTACTCCTCGACGGCACAGTAGTTGTGAAAGCTAAGACGGACGCCAGGAGCAGCGATAATGTGGGCCCCCGCCAGCACCACGCATCCAGTGCCAAAGGAGACAGCCCCTTCAACCTTTGCGTGTGGGCTAACGTAATAGTCCTTCACCCCTGGTGAAGGGGTGACCGTATCTGCTGACATGTTCTTTTCCGTTCTGTGCGCCTGTGTCCGGGGAAGCGGGTAACAATACCAACAATAGTTAGTGGTGTGAGAGAGAGAGAGGAAGAAGAGAAAGGCGGACGCTATAAACCCCCTCTTTTCTGCCTCTTGGAGGCGAGTCTTTCGATTTCGATGAGAGAGCTGACGCCTACACGCGTTTGGGAACTCTGGGAAGCCTGAAGACAACGACGGAGACAGAGAGAGAGAGAGAGAGAGAGAGAAATGTGTGTGTGGAGGGAACGGTGGTTGGGGGAAGGGTTTTCTTTAAAGGTGATTCCGAAAGACGTGAGTGGCACGGTCGGTCAGTCAGACGCTTCTGTACCATGTGTTCCCATTGACTCATCACATAGATCGCATGAATAGAAAGGGCCAACACACATGCGACAGAGAGAGGAGGCTTGAATTGACGGAAACAGTTCCGCGCACGGTAAAGTGCTCTTGTTTTCATCTGTATGTATTGGTCATGGGAGAACGTTGGCTGAGGCACGTGTGTAAGTGTGGGAGGTGAGGAACGCAAAGGGGATAAACAACGGTAAACCTGGGGAGCTAAGGCTACGCGCATGCGGAGGCATGAGGAGGTGCGCGGGGAGGCGGCCTTGAGGTTGACAGCAAGGAAAGAGAGAGAAAAAGAGAGAGAGGGAAGATATTTCACTACACCAGGACTTGAAACGTTGGACTAGAAACAGCGGATACAGAGGCAGGGAAGGGTATGCAGAACGGGAGTTAGAACGAGGGAAAAGCGTGGAGGCTGGATTATTTTGGGAACAGCAGAAAGAGAGAGAGAGAGAGAGAGGGAGAGGGAAACAAACACACACACACACATACACATGCACGCATACGTCCCCATAGAGGAAGAAATAGAGAGCGCGACGTTGAAAACGACTACAGGGGAAAGTGGACGACACAGTCCCTCCGTCTCCACACACGCGCGTGCTCGCCTGTTTGTGGAGAGGGGAAAGGAAAACAAAGAGAGAGGGAGAGAGAGGAGAGGAGAGGAGGGAGATGAAGGAGAGAAGAAAGGGGAACGAAAAATAGATAAAACTTGCTGCGCGGTTCACAGAGGGGTGCTTTACCACAGAAACACAAGGCACCGCTGTCTTTGCGTAAAATAGTGTTTCCTGCAGAGTTTCAAGCGCCACACGGACCAGGTGCGCCACAAAGCCTTTGAAAAATTTCTTGCGCACCACCTTCTTCTTCCCGTCATTGGTGCTTTATTTTGTGGTGCGTGACGCTGCGGTGGTGCTGGCCAGCGCGGTTTCCCGGAGACTGCTTGTTGTCGCAAGAGGCCCGTACTGGGTCAGCCACGGGCTCTGCAGCAGAGCAGCCGCCTTCGCGCGCTTGGCCGGGTCCCACTGGAGACACGAGAGCAGAAACGCCTCAAAGCTCTGTGCCTCTTCTTCCGTGTCAAGGTGCTCTCGAATGACGCGCTGCAGCTGCTTCCAGCCTTGCGTGACGATGGGGTAGTTGGTGGAGTCGGTGACCTCGCGACCATCGACCTGTACGGTGCCGCTGGCGCTTGCGCTGCGGACGCCAGGAAGCGTGGATGCCGTCTCACCGGCACCAAACGCCTTGCCAGGGCTGCTGCTGCGACTACCGGCGACATCCCCAAAGAAGATGCGAGTCGGTACGAGGTGACGGACTGGGTCAGAGGGTGGGTCAAGCAGGGTTGCGGCGGGGGAGGCCGTGGCGTCTGTATCGACAAGGGAATGCGAGCGAAGCTCTTGCAGGCTGGGCTGGCGTGCTGCGACCGTATCGCCCTTGTCTTTCTCTGGTGTTTGCGTGACGCTCGCAGCAGCTGTGTTTGTGGGGAGAGCAGCCGCAGAGGAGGTGTGCACGTGGCGCACTACCGCGCCGCCGCCCGTGGTCTTGGCAAGTTCTTGCTCAAACGTATCGTCATCGTCGTCGCTGTAGTGGTACACAATGGCATTTCCCGTGGTGTGGTTCAACATATCAGGGGTGGTGGCGTGGACAAAGCCATCCTCCAGCGGGCTGCCCAGGTGGTAGTTGCCGGTGGTGTCCAGCCGTGTACCTGGTGGTGCGTAGTACTTGCCAAGGCCGGCTGCACGGAGCTCCGCGTCGCGAAACCGTTGAATCGCCGTGAAGCCAAGCTCATCTTCCTCGTTCTCGGTCACGTTATACGCTTCGAGGAACATGAATTCCCCAGCGTTGTCAAAGAAAAGGTCGGTGTAGACTCCGCAGGGGGTGCGGTTAAGCAGCGCCAGTGGGGGCGGCCCGAGCAACCGCATCATCGCCTTCAAATGGATCGTGTCAAGATCTCTCTCGTACTCATCTTCAAAGTAAAGAGGGGCGTGCAGGAGCTCTTCCTCTTCGGGGTCAAACTCATCCTCGCCGCTGTCTTCGCCGCTGCTGTAGCGCCCACGGCCTCCGTACCGGTCTCTGAACTCGTGGTGATCCTCTAAGTCCTCTTCTGAGGATGGTGTCCGATACACGTCATGGCGACATCGCCGGCGACGCTGTTCCCGGCGCTGCTCGACTCGCCGCTGCATCGCCACCTCGTACTCCTCGGAGATATCGAACAGAAAGTGTCCCGTGACCAGTTCGTAGGCGACGCAACCGAGGGACCAAACGTCACACGACGGCAGAAAGTACATCCCGAGAATCGCCTCTGGCGCGCGGTACTCACGGCTTTGAATGGTGATGCCGCGTTTGTAGTGTTGGTCTCTTAAGATGCTCAGCTCGACGCCGGAGGGTGGGTGCTCGGCCTGCGTGATCATGGCACTCATGTGGGCGTTGAGCCGCGCGGTGCGGGCAAGGTTGGGGCTGTTCCCAAGGTCCATCGAAACCGAGCGGCGAGGCGACTCGAGGTAGCCCCGTTCCCCACCTGGTCGAAGCGGGGTCAGAGGATCCTGGTCGGACTCGGTCCCAGTGCTGTAGCGGCGACCGCCAATGGTTGCGCTGCGCTGGTGGAGGCGGCCGCTGTTCACGTACGGTTGTGTCACGTCGGAGCGGAGCTGCGCCGCCATGCTGTGGCGGTGGTGGTAATTTTCGTCGTCGTCCACGTTCTGACTGTCCAACGCGCGTGTGAGGAGGTCCGCATTTGTTGGACCCCGTGCGCTACAGCTCTGCACACGACTGTGCCGGCCCGCTGCTTCCTCCTCCTCTACCCTGCGCAATGTCTGCTCGTGAAGGCGCTGCCGATGGCGGCGCATGGCCTTGAACTGCTCAATCGGGTCCAAGTCAAGGACACAGTCACCTTCTTCATTGGCCTCGTCCACAGACGCAGGGGCGTCGCTTTCTGCGTCGTTGCGAGTGGCGCTACCGGAGGTGAGGCGACCGCCGCGGGCCCGACTGCGCCGCCCACTCCGCATCGTGAGGCCTGACGTTGTCTGCGCTAAAGACCCCAACTCCGTCTTCTCTTCCGACTCCTTTCCGGTGGCCCGCGTTGGCTCCGTGGGGGATGTCACCCCATTGCCCGGCTTCTCACGTGGGTGGAGGCGGCGCTGCTGCTGAGCCTCGACGCACGCCTGGGAAATGGTTTTCATGGTATCGATGCCGTCCCGCAGGGCCGGTGGCACAATGAAGGAGAGGCCGTAGTCGGAAACGCGGACTTCGTACAGGATGCGTGGTGCCAAAGACGGTGGCGGCGATACGGGCACCCAGCCCATCTCCGCTGGAGCCTGCTGCTGCTGCTGCTGCTGCTGCTGGGCGGATGGTGGTGGTGGTGGTGGTGGCAGTGGAGCCTGGCTGGGGTTAGAGAGGCTCAGCGAGGGGCGGCGGAAATGCTCCTCGGCGGGGGTGCTGTGCAGCATGCTGCTCTCAAAGGACAGCACGCGGTCCAGGTGCGAGTTGCTCCGATTTGGTGTTTCCTCGTCTTCCGTCTCTGGAGGGCCAGCCTTGGACAACGGTTCAGGGGTGTGGTGAGAGGGGGCTGCGGCAGCAGCGGCATACTTGGCCACCGACATACGACGGTGGGTGGAGCTGTTCCACAGCTGCGTGGCGCCAGAGACCTCGAGGCGGCTGCGCTGGAAGTCGTCCATTTCATCTGCGGTTTTGTCTTGGAGGTCGATGAAGAGGAGGTTTTCTGGTTTGATGTCGGTGTGCACAATGTGCAGCGCGTCCAGAACGGCCAGGCCGCGAAGTGAGGTGACAAGAATGGAGCGCACCACGTCAAGGGGCAGGCCTTGCAGGCGCGTCTCGTTGATGGCCGCGTCAACGCCAGAGCCCACAACGTCCATCACGATGCACTGGTGCGTGCCGTACGCACCCTCCACCGTGAAGTGGTCGCGCATGAGGGCGAGGTGATTGGCGTAGCTCGACGGGGAGGCCCCTGGAGCGGTGCGCGTGCTGCCAGCAAGCCCTCCCCAGAAGGACCCGCCTGTGGTCGAGCCCAGAGAGGCAAAGCGTCGGTGTGCCATCGGCGCACCTCCGGGTGACGTGGCGGCAGTGGTGCTCCGTCCCGACAGACGCTGGCTGCTGCGCCCACTGGTAGCGCCGCGGCCAGACGAGAGGCCGTACAGGCCGGTGTCGTCCGTCATGGTTGTTCCAAAGACAGGCTCCGCGCTGTTGGTGGACGCGTCGAGAAAGGACTGTCGCATGCGACCGCCCGCGACGCTCCCTGGGTGCTTGACGCCGTCCTTGATGTACTCCATCACACGGGACTCATACGACGCGCAGTTGGTGTACTCCACGCCGCAGCGAAAGACTTTAATGGCCGCGAACATGGGCTTTTCCTTTGGGTTGAAGAGTCTGCGAATTTTCTCCTCTCCGTAGCTCTTGATGAGCTGCCGTCGAGAGCTGGAGCACTGTTCAAGGTCCACCGCAAGCCATACACGGCTGCTGCGGCCGAGGCCCAGTTCGTGGATCAAGGTGTAGCGGTTGTTGAGTGTGTCGCCTGGAACGCAGGCGTAATGCCCGTTCTCGCCGAAGTTCCCTCCGCTGGCCTGATCAGCCTCCATCTCAGACGAGGAGGTGGACGGGGTAGCCGACAGCGATGGCGGGCGCAGCGGTGGCGTGGGAGAGCCGTGGGCCTGGGGCATCGACATGCTGGGACGCGCGGTGGCCTGCCCTGCGGCGCCTGGCGCAGTGTGTGGTGGGGAAGGCGAGGAGCGTCCGGAGCGTGGGGCGCTAAGGTCTGCTGTCGCCTGGCGATTCACCACGTCCATAGCCCCGTCGCTCTGGTCGTCGTTGTCCGAGTGAATGGCGGCACTTTTGTTTCGCGTCGCCGCTCGTGGGGGTTTGCCCGACTCGCGGTCCTGTGACTCGAGCACCTGAAGTAGTTTCTCCTTTTCCGACATGAACTCGGCGAAGCGGGGAATTTCCGGGACCACCGGAGGAGGCGAGGAGGTCGAGCGACGGTCCGACGGGTTCCGCGAACGCGAGCGTCCTTCCGGGGACTGAAGTGGCGAAGAAGTCGAGGCCAGAGGGCCGTCGCCGTCCTCTACAAGAACAGAATCATGACAAGTCGCTGCGGGCCCCATACTCGCCACCTCTCGCACCTGCGCAGGGGTCCCCCAGCCCGGGTAGCTCTGGCTTGCTGTGATGGAGTGAAACTGGCCCCTCCCTTTGTTGCCCTGAGCGCCACCGAACGCGGTGGTCGCCGCCAGGGGTGACGGGATACCGCTTCCCGCACCTTGAGTGCTGCTGCCGGAGGAGAGGCGGAGGAGGTCAGCGTTCACGCTCGTGCGGACGACCTCCGGGCTGCCGGGAGAGGCTCCCCGCCTGAGGCTGGATTCCCGTAGCGGAGAGAGTCGACTGGCCACGTCAACGGAGCTGCGTGCGAGGTCCAGCAGCGTGCCTCCGGTGGACTTCTCTGCTGCCCGCATTTGACTCCGTTTCGACTTCATCACCACCGTCCCGCCAAAGCCGTTGCCGCTGGCACCCACGCCGAACCCGACGCCGCTGCTTGTGAGGGTTCCCGAGGTGCCCTTAGTGCCTGTGTGAATCCAGGTCTCGTACCCAGGGGACTCGGTGATGCTGGTGTCTGTGTTACTGAAGGCGTTGAGACTGTTCAAATTGCTGTTGTGTCGGCCGGTGCTGGATCTGTCAGGCTTTACCTTGTACATGGTGCTGAAGCTCCGCTCCCGCGCCGCCGCCACGTTCTTCAGAACGAGCTCGATGCTGGTGGGGAGGGCCAAACAGCCGCTGATGCAGTCCTGTGGCAAACGCCACGGGTGCAGCTCTTCCATGTCATTGAAGAATAAGTGCTCCGGGCCATCCTCACCCCCGCTGGTCTGCGAAAGCTGTCCTCCAGCAAACATGTTTGCTGTGAATGTTCGCCCGAGGAGCTGGCAATGGATCGCCCGTGTCTGAAGGGAGAGGAGGGGGAAAAACAGCGAGAAAAAAAGTGAATAATGGAGTGAACGAGAGCGAGATGTGAACGGTTGCCGTGATACTGGGCGGAAAGAGGGAAAAAAGGGGATGAAAGGTGAAAGCGAAAAGAAAAGAAAGGAGAGTGAGCGAGAAAGGGGGAGAGGACGCCAAGTGAGAGGAGATGGAGGAAGGGTGCTCGCAGATGATCAAGCAACGTGGCGATGGGTGAAAGCAAAGGAAAGAACGTTAGATACACACGTGGTAGGTGAGAGGAACTATAAAACGTCAAGGGAGGTGATAGGAGGACTTGCGCACGTGACTCTGCTGCCAAGGGAGATGACCGGAGAGAGCCGAGATCAACTGGAACAACACCAACACAGGAAGAAGATTACTGGAGGATACTTTTTGTTTTGATGCCGAGAAGAGAATGTAGCAGGAGTCTGGCAAAAACAGGATGAAGAAAACACAAATGAACACTTCAATATAAACAGCGTTGGTGCTGGGGAGATGATTGAATGCTCACACAGCGAGCAGGGAGGTCGTTAGGGAAGGGAAGGGAAGGGAAGGGGGGGGGGGAGAGAGAGAAAGAGAGGGAGAAAGAGTTTGTTGAAGTCAGCCGAGCAAGGTTCTGCACGAAATGAATAGAATGGAAATAGATTGACGAACAGATACACAGTAGCGACACCTGAGGGGAAGCAAGGTATAATAAATAAACAAAAAAGCAAGAGACACCTAAACTGCAATCAACGACCTTTACTTCAAATCTCCTGCGATCTAGTGAAACAAAGAGGCGCGGAAAGCAGAGAGGGAGATAAGACGTCGTTCGTAGGGAGGAACAGTAGATGAAGAGGTGAGGGGAGCGAAAGCACGCGACCTTGGATCGAACGAACGGGGAAGTCCCTCGGCACACCGCAAGGAGCCACAAAGCCGCATGCCTATCCAGCACAAAAGTAGCCGGAATGGGGAGAGTTCCTCGCCTCCCTCCCCCATTCCCAGAAGATGTGTTCATCCACCACAAGGCCTTTTGTTTCCCCGTATCCAGGCATTCTTTATTTTTTTAAATCTCTTTCAAGGGTTTCCATCTTGCATTGTGCAAATGGGTTAGCTGATCTGTAACGAGAAGGGGAAACCATGCTTCCTCCTTTTTATTTTGCCTCCTTTCCTCACGCCGTTCGCTGCTGGGACTCCTCCCAGTCGAAGGCACCACGACGGTCGCTTGCCTTGCCGTGGTCCGCAGCCGCTGTCATGGACTTGGGCGGCAGAGGGTCGAGGTCCCATTGCAGACGCAGCGCATTTGCGGCATCCTCGGTGAACGGTGGCGTCCCGTGCGACTGCACAATGTTCTCAATCTCAAAGCTTGTCGTGAGCCAGTCGACAAAAGTTTGGAGCTCTGTCAAAGACCCTTGCGCGCAGACCTGGCGCCACTTGAAGCGCGGAACCACGTCGACCCGCTTGTGATTGCCCTGCTTCATGAACTTGAACCACACACGACACATCCAGCTGTTGAGCGGGTCGAGGTCGGCGTACTGCCCGTGGAAGAGATCAGTGCAGTAGAGCGTCTTGCTCGCAAAATCGTACATGACGTACTCGTCCGTGATGGCATCTCCTTTGACGCGAAAGAGAACAATGGAGGGCGTCAGCTGCACGTAGTCGGGGCTGCCTTCACGGGACAGGTCACGCACACGATGGGCGTCTGCGATGCGCAGACCGCCCTGACGACTGTCCGTCGGGTCTGCGGCGCCTTCGCTAGCAAAGCCCGCGGAGGACGTCACGGTGCGCGCTTGCTGGGACCAGAGAAAGTCAGCCGGGTCCTTTGGTGTGGCGCTACGGGCCGTTGGCGGCTCCAGTTGCTCCCCTTCCCGCCGTTGCCGCTCACGCTCCTCGAGCATCGCCATGATGCGGGCAGAGGGGGCGGCGCCACCCACGTTGGGCTGCGAGGCGTCGGCAGGTGCCGCTGCCGCCGAGGGCGCCACCTGGGGCTGCTCACTTTCGCGGCGCTGCTGGCGCTCCTGTTGCTTCCGTGCCTGCCGCTCCTCCTCCGCACGGGCGGCGGCCTCCTCCGCCTCCAGGTCCACCTCTGGGAATGACATCCCTGTAACGCCGTTTCCAAAGTCCTGCATGCCCGTGATGCCATTGTGGCCTGCCGTGGCCAGCGCTCCCACATCGCCTCGGGGAGTGGCCGATGGCGCGGGAACTTGGGTTTGCGCGGCGGCGTCCGCGAGCTTGTCGGTGCTTGTCAGCACGCCATCCTCGCCGAGCACGGGGATAGGACCGCTGGAAACGATGGCCGCGTCAGGGAAGGCGTCTGCCCACAGCTGAACCTGCCGCCAGGCGTGGCGTGTAGGGACCACAATGACCTTCACCACCTTCTCCTCCTCGTTGAGTTTGGCCATGAGGTCCGAGAAGGTGCGATCATTGGTCTCGATGGGGTTGTACGCCACGGTGAAGCCGCCGACGCGCTCCTTGAAAAGGACTGCCTCGTCTTGGTCCTCGTGCAGGTGCACCTGGGGTGGGGGGACCGGGGCGCTGACGGCGCGCTCGTCCATGCGCTGGTTCAGCACCGCCTTGAAGAAGCCGTGGTTGGCGCGCTTGTCACGCAGGCTCTCTCCCACGGAGGGAAAGAGAGTTGGTGCGTTGGGGGCAGGCGGCGTCATCATGCCCGTTCCACCCCCAGACCCCACCGAGCTGCCCGCCGTGCGGCTGCCCGCAGCGCCGCCGCCTCCTCTGCCTTCCACATCCCCAAAGAGACTGCCGCCGCTTCCACCAGACGCGGGGCCACTCATGCGACCACTCGAAGCGCCTCCCGACCCTGCGCCCGAGTACATGAAGGAAGAGACAAAGGCCCGGCTGGCGATGCGGCGCTTGTGCAGGGCCGCGCGTTCTTCCGCGGTCACCTCGCCCCCAGGTGCGCGGCCGTCCCCTGGCAACGACGAGGAAAAGGTGATGGTGGGCTCCCCCGGGCGACGGCTGGTCGCGTTGCCGGACGGCCGGAGGGATCGGTTGCGCTCTTCGAGCTGACGCTCCTCCTCTGCCCTTGCTTCCTCCTGTTCGCGCGATGTCTGCACGTACAAGAGCTGACCGCGCACGGGGACGTCGTAGTCCGTGACAATGGACATGGTGTCGTCCAGCTTGCTCGAGTCGTCCTTCATGTAGCGCAGCCCGCGCTGCACCTTGATGATGCCCTGAATCTCTTCCGTGATGTGGAGCTGCGGGGAGGGTTGGGAAGGGTCGCTCTGCTTTTCCACAAAGTACGGATGCGCGTAGACGTCGGCAGGGGTTTTATTGTGGAAGAGGATCGCAATCGCGGAGAGACCCTGTGGAAAGGGAAGGCGCCCGCGACAGAAGAATGCGGTCGGGTAGTGCACGTCCGTGATGTAGGTGAAGTTACGCCGCAGGTGCTCCTGCATAAAGAAAGAGGCTTTAGTCATCATTTTCGCTAAAGGTTTTTTTTTCCTGTGTCTGTTCGTCCTTGGAGTTCCCCAACAGGGACTCAGCGGGGTTGCCTGTAGGGCGTCGTCCCTCGAAGAAGGGAAGAGGAAAGAAAAAGAGTGCGGTAAACGTCGAGGTGGCTATGGTTTCTGCAAGCGAGATGCTCTGTAACGTCATTTTTTTAAATTTATTTTTACCGAAAGGAGGGACATAAAGAAGAGGAGGGACGTTATAGAATGACTGTGTTCCTCCATAGGTGCCATTGGCCTCGCCTTCGAGCCAGTAATATCAAAAAACAAAAGGAACAGAGTGTGAGCTGCCCCTATGTCTCCTTCCGCCGTCGCGGGCTTGCTTGCCTGGACGGACAGATGCAATAGGTGAGCAGTGCGTGTGCGTGTGTGGGTTTAGCGGACCACCAAGCCACAGCCCAGCGACGGTTTCTTCTCACAAACGCGGTGAATTGTTTCTTCACACACCACCACCACCATCACCACACCTTTATTCCTTTGCTGCAGATGTTGCTTCCTCTTTCTTACACACTGTTTATTGTTTCTGTCCAGCGGTACTCCCAGAACGTGGAGAAGTGAGAGCGCGGCAGGTAGGTTGTGCTCTATGCTGTATGCGTAGGAATATGTAACAAAGGAAAAATAATAAACAAGACGAGCCCAAGAGCTACGAAATCTCTTCACTACCTAGGCTTCCTCGTCACTCTCGCTGACTTCCTCTACGCCACGGCAGATGGCCACAAGAAACACCCACATGGCGAAAACATCCCCGGTGTAGCTCTTGACGTAGACCCCCGCCGCGAAGCTGACGTCGTCGGTGCCGACCTCGTGGGCGGCACAGGCAAATACTTGCTGGAGAATCTCATAGTACTTCTTGTCGGATGTGCTGTACGACGACGTGACGGGCGCCCCGACAAGACGCACACAGGGGCGCATTCGCGTGCGGCGTCTCGCAGCACTGTGCAGCTTCTCGCCCTGGCGCCTGGATAACGGGTGCGAGCCTATACCGCCCTCGCTTGCACCACGTTCATCCGTCGCATCGTGCCTTGTCGGTGTGTTCGTGGCGCCCGCGTTGCCTTCTGTCGCTGCCTCAGCCGCCTTCCGTTTCTTTTCTTTCCTTTCTTTTGCCTTGCGCGCACGGCGCTCCTTTGGGGATTCAAAGGAAATGCCGTCCACAGGGAGCCCAAAGTACTCGGCCAGCCGCTCCCGTGCGGTCGCCGTGACGGCAGGGTGCCGCACCGACCCGCAGGCGCACCTTTCATCTTCGGCGAGGACGAGCAAGTCTCGCAGGATGGCCTCCACGCTGCGGTGGTACGCAGGGGGCCGGTGGTTGCGCCACGCGAGCAGAGACTTGCGCAGGGCGGCACGAAGGTCCACCTCAATCTCCTTTGCCTTGACCCGGTCCGCAGGCGGGAAGGTGAGGACCTCCCGCTGAATCGACGTCAGCGCCGGCATGCACTGTGCGACGCGCTTGTCCTTTTTCGGATCAAAGCATGGCAGCCAGTGGGCGGGGTTGTTGAGGTCCCAGGTCATGCGATGGGGCAGCCCAGAGAGCTGAATGTTCGCCCAGAGCTGGTCGTGCGAGATGACGTAATGGATGTCTCGTAAAATGGTTCCAAACGGCCGTTCCACAGGGGCGATCCACCCCGTGCGGGGGTCAATCAGTCGCCACTGGGTGCCGTTATCGAACGCCCGCAGCACCATGATGGTTTGCGCGTAAATTTCGCCCTCGCCCACGACAACGTAGGTGGGGCTGCTGGGGTCCAAGTATCGGAGAAAGTGCGCGAGCAGCAAGGCCAGCTCTTCGTAGTCGCCGTTTCGCATGGCCAGAAGCTCGACATTGGTACTCCACACATCCTTGTCCTCCCAGGTCATGATGTCCACGACAAACGGCAAAAGAGAAACGAAACGGATCGCCTCGAAAATGTTGGTCACCGTCTCAGGCGGGGGCGGGCCGCCGTGAGGCAGCAGATACCGACAGGAAAGCACAAGGTCACCCGTTGAGCAATTCACAAAGGGCTCCACTTGCCGTGCGCTTGCCTGCGCGTTCATGCTGGTGATCGACTTGATGCGGCTCGCTGCTGTCTTGGCCCACTTGAGGGCCACCTCGTGCAGATAGTGGAGCTCCACGTTGACATTGAGCCGTCGCACCTGCGCGGTCAGCTCGCTCAGACTCATGGGCTTGGGCTTCTCACGTTGCAGCGGGGGCCAGAGGGACATGTAGAGCTGGAGAGTGGGCCCCGTGCTGCAGGACCGGTCGCTCGCGGCTGCTTCTGTGGGGTCCTCGCCAAAGGGGTTCTGCGCCGCCTCGGTGCGTGCGGCAGAGCTCGCGTCGTAGCCGAGGAGCCAGCGTGGGGTCATGAGAGGGAAGACGCCTTCCATCCGGGCCTCCGGGGCTTGGTGCAGCGAGTAAAAGGGGAGTCGCAGCGTGCCCAACAAGCGCCGCTCCGTGCGGTAGTGGGTTTCATGCGCCACAGCCCCTGTCGTGACGGTGGCGGGTGGCATAGGTATTTCCACCTTGTCATAGACGGAAATGACAATGTCGTCGTCAATCATGCTGAGCGTTTCCTCCTCGAAGTCGAGGGGCTGGAAAGGCATTTCGAGCGATTGGAACCACGTCGGAGAGGTGCCCACCTCGCACCGGGAATAGGCGTTCTCGTACACAAAGCTCACCTGGACAAACGGCTCCAGCATCGAGCCGTCGGCGCGCTCGGGTAGGTTGTTTGCCTTCATGACGTGCACCACGATTCGGCTGTCGCGGCGGCGGTTGAGCAGCTCGCGGTCAATGTCCTCGTTCTTTGGCCGTGCGACACGGCGGGGGTTGAACTGGCTCCGTGGCTTCAAGTCAAGGACGAGCTTGAGACTGAACTTGGGAATGGTCACGAGCTGCCCAAGTTTCTCCTCGTCGCTGATGTGTCGCGCAGGCTTGCGGGTGAGTTTCATGTGGCGCTGTCGATCCTGCCAGAGCTTGAGCTTGGTTTCCTTGGGCAAGGGGCTCAAGGCGAGCCCAGAGACCGACGAAGGCTCCTCAGCGTACGCGCGCTCGTCAAAGAGGGTGTCCACTCCATTGGCACCGCTGCCAGTGAGGGTGGCGCGCACACCCAGGTTGCTGTCGAACGCGTCGCGCCGCTCCCCAGCCTCCTTGATCAGGTCCCGCTTCACGGCCTTGAGGAGCGCATACCGCTCATCGTCGAAGAGGGGTATCGGGCAGCGAAGCAGGTTGGCTTCCACCTGGTCGAGCGCCTTGGACTGGCCCGCCTGGATGAGCCATCGATGGCGTAGGAGCAGCAACCGGTCGTCCCAGGCGGTACGCGAAAGGGCGCTCGCTGCCGTGCCGCCCGTCACGCTGCCGTGCGTTCCGCCCACGACGAGGGGGAGGTCCAACAGCATCTCAGGCGTGAAGTGGTTCTTGCGCTGCGGTGGAGGGTCGCGCAGCGTCATGCTCGTGCCCACGGCAGAGGTGGAGTTCACGGCCAAAGAGGCGCGGCGCCTCACCGACCCCCCAGCAAGGTTGAGGGATGACACGGCCGACGGTGTGTCTGCCGCACTGTCACGATGACGTGTGCCACTGATACTGGCAGATTTCATTCGTGTGCCAGAGCGTGCGCGGCGGCGGCGTCCGTGCTCCCGCTCAGCCGTTGCCGCCGCCGTGGTGGCCGATCGTCGCGTGCGCCTGGCTTCATTGCGGTCAATCTCCTGGTAGTACTTCTTGAGGAGCCGGAGCATGGGGGCGAACTCGGGGTTCAGAGGGTCTGCGGCGCCTGACATGAACAGCTGCTCCACCTGCGCGATGCTGAGGCCTTGCGCAGTGGTCCACGTGGTGGAGGCGGACATGACACCGGTCAGTCCCGTGCCCGTGTAGCGCGGCATAAAGCGCTTCTTAAACACAAAGGAGACCGGGGCTTGCAGAGGCAGCAGCAGGTAACCGCGGGTGAGGGTGGGCTGCAGGCGCACGGTGGCCACCACATTTCCCTTGGCCGGTCCGTGAGAGACGGCAATGACGTGCAGGATGATCTCAATCGGCTCCCGCAGCACGCGTATTTCAAAGGACTCGTTGAAGAAGGCAACCTTTGCCGTGGTCAGGGGCCGCGGCATGGTGCAGCCCACGTACTGCGGGGGCACCGCTGCACTGGCGCGGGCGAAAACTACCACCTGGAAGAATTGCAGTGCGTCGAGGCGCTCCTTGGAAAAGGTTCGCTGTGTCTGCTCGACAGCGTCGCCGTTATCGTCATGGCGGTCCTCTGCTGCGGTTGCCGAGGCTGTTTGGGGCTTCGGCAGGGCGTCTGTGCCTTCGACCACGGGCTCGTACAGGAGGACGTCGTCGCCCTCAACATACGGCGTCTCGGCGAGGCGGCCCAGACGTCGGAGATAAAATCGGAACGCTGGCGCGCGCGTGGCGCTGTGGGCGAGCACGGTGTTACACATGGTACTGAGCCGGTTTTCACCAGCGGCGCCTGTCGACAAGGTACCCGTGGCGGAGGACGTCGTGCCACCAAACAGCACGGACCCCGCAGCGTTGGGCACGGTGTTGGTGCCCTGCTGAAGTGCCGCCGATGGCCCTCGCTGCGTCGCAGAGTTGGTGAACATCGCGCTGTGGGTAGCAGCCTCTGCCTCGGCGTCGTCCAGGCTTGGTGGAGAGGAGGACTCCACGGAGAGGACCTCCATCTCTTGCACGTTGCGGCGTTGCGGTGTGGGCTCCGCAACCTCGCCGCCTACCATCTGGAGCAGCTCTGAGGCCGCTCCACCCGTCGCCACCGCCGCCGCCCCGGTGCCTCCGTTCGGCTGGGTACTGGCGTTGGTGCCTATTCCGGCCAACGTGGCCGCCCTCGCCGCGCGGTGGGACGCCACGACGAAAGGGACACCGCTGTTACTTGGGTCGCCATCTTGAACCCCGCGGAGGTGCAGCACGGCACGCCACAGAGCGATCATGGCGGTAAGTGCCGTCCGCTCCAGCTCCGCTGCCTTGTCGCGAAGGGCCTCCAGCTGCCCCTGCAGCACATTCACCGCTGTCGTGCGTACGCGCTGCTGGGCCAGGTGCGCGAGCTGCTCCTCGTAGAAGCCACGGTTCTTAAGGTTGGGGAGCAGGTTAAGGCGGAGCAGACGGTAGCGTTCGTAGTGCTGGAGCAGCGTGGCAATCAAGTAGGCCTCGGGGGTGAAGGGCACCAGCGCGTCCTTCTGCGCCGTCGCCACAGACAAGATGGACAGCGTCGCAGCCGAGGCAGGGCCGAACGCAAGGGCGTCCGCGGATGCAGCGCCATGGACGTCAGGCGGTGGGAGCGCCGTGAGACTGGTCGCTGTGCTGGGTCCCACTGTGGTGGAAAGGCTGTCGACTGCCATGAGGGTATCTTCGAGGGGGTCGCCCGTCATCATGGCGGCGCACCGCTGAGAGCCGGTGAGGAGGCGAGAAAAGCTCTCATCGGCCTGCTGACGACGGTGGCTCTGACCAAGGCTGCCGCCAGGCATCCCTTCCGGTGTCTCGGTCGCACCGAGGACCAGCAGCCCGGGCGACGGCCCCGGATGGAGACGGATGTAGTCCACATGCACCGTGAAGGAGCGACGTGCTTCCTCCGCGGGACCGGCTGTCGCCGCCGCCGATGCCGATGCCGAGGCTGCCGTGGAGGAAAGCGGTGGTGCCCACGCGTTGGCAGATTTGACGAGCAAATAGTCGTACAAGGGGCGAAAGTCCTCTTCCACGACAAATTGGTCGTGCACCTTGGGGGTCTGCGCGGCAAAGGCGCTGCTCATGCGGGCCGCGCGCTCCCCCAGGCCATGGGTGTGGTTCGCAGGAACGAACAAATCCGAGAGTACCGCATTGGTCATGATTGTGGCGTAGGCCTGCTCAATGGCCGGCGGCAGCGTGGTCCGCTGGGTGCCATCTACCCCAGAGCTGTTCGGCGCTCCCACGGCCTCGTACCAACGCCCATGGACAGGGTCCCTTAGCTTTTTCTCTAGCTGGCCCAGGCGATCTTCCAGGAAGTCAATGAGCTCGGCAAGTGTCTTTGCTGCGGCGCCACGCCGACGCCACAGAGGGATCTCGCGCTGAAGCAGAGGCCGTGATTCGTCAAGGGCTTCTTCGTCGGGAGGAAGGAGCGCGTGCTCTGCAGACGTGTCCTTGTTGGCGGTGGACACAGAGCTGCCGGTTCCTGTGTGCGCGGAGGTGTCGATATCTTCACGGGTGCTGGCATGGTTGCCGTTGGACGCAGTCGGCCGCACGTGGACCTCTACCGCAGTCGTTTCTTCGGAGGACTCACCGTAGCTTGTCGACAGCGCGCTCTTCTCCAGAATGGGCTTCATCTCCTGCGCGCCTGCCTCGCCCTCGTCCCTGTCCTCTCCGCTTTCGTGTGATGGGTCAGGGCCGTACACCTCGTACATGGACGCGGTACGCGTTCGCAGGAATCCCCAGTCCTTGCCCTGCTTCACCTCTGCGAGCAGTTGCCGTGCCTCCTTGAGGTCAGCGCGCAGCTGCGCCAACGCGGAGTCAACAGGGAGGACGCTAGGGCCGGCGCTGGAGCGGGCGGCGTTGTGGAAGAGAAGCAGGTCGCTGAGGCGCTGCACCCAGTACGGGATAGGGGCCGCCTGAAAGGCACTGGGCAAAGGCTGGAGGCCACCACGGGTCGAGGGGTCTATTTTTTTGGTCGTGTTCGCGAGTAGCAGCGCCTTCTCCGAGAGGGCCGCCGCGTCGTCGGGGTCGTAGTCGTAGCGTGAGTCTTCATCACTGCCGTGGTTGTCCTGTGTCTCTTGCCCTTCCCCCCCCACCACCACCACCGTGTCTGATTTACTGCCGCCTTCCTTGCGCGCGCCACGGTCCGCGCGGTGGTGGCGACGGTTGCCGCCGCGTGGCTTGTCCTTCTCGCCAGCTGGTTGAGTCGCGTTGGGGTCCCCATCCGTGTGCTTCAGGTGCCGTCGTTGCCGCCGCCGCCGCCGCTCTTGGTGCTCCTTCTGGGTGCGTGCGAGGAAGTCCTCGCGGCCCTCAATCACCAAGTGGCCTTCAGCGTCCCGGCGGATAGGCCAGTGGTGGCCATGGGGAACACCCGCACGAGAGCTGTCGCTCGTCTCGCCGCTGCTTGCATCGGTGGACGAGGATGAGGAGGAGGAACGCGATGTGACAGACGCCGCTGATGGCGAGGCAACGTCCAGCTGGGTCCTCTCAAGGCGCCGTGGGTCTCCTCCCGGAGGTGGGGGAAGCGCGTTGAGGTGCGTTCTGCTACCGTCTGCCATAGCATCTTCGCCGTCAACACGAGGAATAGAGCTGGCCATGGGGACCATGTTTGTCAGATCAAACAAATCGCGCTCGCCGCTTTGAAAAGGGTCGCCACCAATCTGGTTTCGCGCCACGTTGCTGTGGCGGCGTCGATGCCGACGGCGGCGCTCGCGCTCTGGTGCTGGTCCCTCTTGCTCCATGCCTTCTACTGGTGCCTCTGGTGGAGCTCCGTCCATGGTAGAGTATTGGGAAGGTGAGTCTACGCGTTTTTTTTTTTTAAAGTCTTTTCGGAAGTGATTCTATGATATGGTCTTCAGTTGGGGCGAGAGGTGCCACACTAAAGAAATCTATACGCGATCTGTATAAATTGTGGTTGTTCCGTTGACTTGAATGTATGTACAAGACCTTTTCTATAGCAACGCGCCACTTACTTTGGATGTCAACGATATGGCCTGATTAGTCGTGAGAGTACAGATAAGGAACGGAGGCTTGAAAGAGCATTTGTAAGGGCTACACATCCAAGGCGCGTACGCAACGCTAACGGTTCTCAAGAGTGCTCCATATCACCGTACGGGCGATGCGCCGGGACGCACCGCAATCCCTTCACTGTTGCCCCTGTCTTATTTCGAAGTTATCCGATTACGGAACAGCACACCATGCGTAGAAAACGAGAGAAGAATCAACGTATGTGAACAGGGGAGAAAAATAAAATGGGGAGGTCATGAGGAACGGCTGTTTGAGGGATGTGTCGGCCAATGTGGTGGTCACAACTCTTCGCCAAGGCTTTCCATCATAAGTTCTGCCATAGAGTCGTCAAGGTTCTCAAGCAGCGAGGGAGGTGGTGAAGGTGATAGTGGTGGTGGTGGTGCTGAGGATTGGCTACCCGGGAAAGATGCCGCTCCACCAGCAGGCATCTCTGCGCTGGATGTCCTCTTCGACAGGGGCGTCGCGTCCACGCTGGCCGATGCCTTGTCCTTCACCGGATCGCGACGAGTGCTAGTGTCTTGCAGCTTTGTCTGACGTTCCTGAAGGAGCTGCTTCTGCGCGTGCAGGCGATGAACAAAGTCCTTGTCGACACTCTCGCCGTAGTAGTGCCGCAAGCAGCGCAGTAAAGCATCAACTTGATCCGCGTCCAGCTCGTCGGTGCGGCGCCAGAGGGCGTTAAGCACAGGTGGCATAAATTTGATGTGGGGTGGGGCGGCGTCCGCATCATTTCCAGATAGGCCTGTGCCCGATGCTGTCTCTTGCTGGTTTGTTTCTGCGTCGGGCTGCGAGGGTGGGAACTGCATACAGAGGGACATGCAGACGTCAACCAACGTCTGCACCGACAGCAGTTCTTGACAGCAGCGGGCGGTGCAACACTTGGTCGCACACGCTGTCGCCACGGCCGCGTCGCGAAGGCCACTCGCGGAGAGCCCTACGAGAATGAATGCAAAGAAGCGCTTTGGCACGAGATCGACGGAGGCCAGCACCTTGGGGGACCACTCCTCGCGCTGACGCACCACAGCTGTGTCCGCCGCTGCGGTAGCATCTCTTACCACCTGGTACATGAGCAGAAACTGCTCGCGGCAGGCGTCGTACGCTCGGTGCAGCAGCCCCTGCAAGAGTTCCGCATCCCTTGCCTTGTCCGCTGCTGCTGTTGCTGCTGCTGCTGTCTCGTCGCTGGCTCCCAGCGCTGCGTCTGTGAGGGCGTTCAGCAAGGCGGGCATGAGCTGCACAACGTCGATGGGGTACAGCTCCCGCGCGGCGGCCGGGGCCCCTGTCGGCGAAGGACTCGCCAGGGCCACCAGTACCCACGGCAGCATGCATGCCACATCCGGGCCGGACTGCTTGAAGAGCAGCGTGCTCGTGAGCACTGCCACCGCACTAGGCGTCAGTTCTCCGCACAGGTAGCTGCCGATGTTGGCCCGCACGTGCTGGAGCCGGTCATCGGGCCGCTCAGACTCCACAGATACGCTTGCGATGTCCCCTTCCTCCGAGTGCACCGCCTCTGCAAGCGCCTCACTGACGGTTGCCCACAGCCGCCGCGTGAGAACCAAAAACAAGGGACGATCGCCTCCGTCCAAAGCGGCAAACCCGTTGAGGGCAGCGAGGACATCGGGCAGCGTGAGGGACTCCGCGGCGTCCGCCATCACGCGTTGGCGCAGGAGCTCCCAGACATCACGGAACACCGTTCCACTTGCTTCCTGGCGGGACCGTCCCATGAACTCATCGGCGGTGACGGCGAAGGCGGGCAGGAGCAGCTCCCACGGCGCCTGCGCGACCTCGGCAAGCATGAGGCGACAGATGCGGGAGAAGAGCGGGGCGTAGAACACGCGCGCTTGCCGCAGCGCTGGCACGAGCGCCGGCAACACCTCGAGCGCCTCGTCCTGCTTCTTTTCCGATTTCAAGAGCGTTCCGACGTGGCGAACCAAGCTGTGGAGTGCGATGGCATTATCAGCGAGGTAGTGGTCCCGCGTCGCGAGGACGGTGAGTAGGTCGGCGCACGGCGCGAGGTCGAGCTTGCGCACCACGTCGCGGGCGGTGAAGCGGGAGAACCACTTGTGCACGGCCACGCCGTCTTCACCAACGATTCGGGGGTCGAGCTTCCGTGTGGCAGCGACGATGCCACGGGCCAGCCAGCTCGGGTGGAGTGCGCTGGCAATGCTGGTGAAGTGGTTTAGCAACCGCCCTTGCTCCTTGACGGAGAGGTCCTGCAGCGGCGAGGCACACATGGCCGCGACAAATGCCGTGAGGCCGAGGGCTCCGTCGTGGCGCTTTAGGAGCTCAAAGGCAGCGGCGCGGTCTTGTGAGCCGATCGCAAGCGCATCCCCGCTCTCTTGGAGTGCCGTCTGCACGAGTGCCGTCTCCTCGTGTTCCGTCCCCGCTGCCTCCGTCTGCGCCGTCACACCTTCCCTTTGGGGCGTTTCTTCCGTGGCTGCTGAAAGGGGTGCCATCAGCTCCAGGGCAAGGACCGCTGTGCTAGCCATCTTGGCGTCCTGCAGGGTTTCTGGAGCGTGCAGGAGGCGCTTCAGGAGCACGCGGTGAAGGGGGTGGTCGGGGATGTACGTGTTGCGATTCAACAGCTCGTACACGAACTGCTCCACAAGGGCAAGCGGGAGAGCGTCTGCAGGATTTCCCTGCCGTCCTGCGAGTTGGGAAAGGCTTACGAGTGTTGTTGTGGCGGAGAGGGTGTACACCTCTGCCCAGCGCGGACTGTTGACTCTCACAAGCGCCAGCATCCACTTAAGCATGGCGTCAGGCGTGATATCCTGCAGTTCCTCTGCTGCTGGTGAGGGCTCCAGCTGAGAGTTGGGCTCGAATGCAAGCGCGGCCTTCTCCGTTCCGGCGTGATGCTCAAGGAACTGCCGACAAGTCGTTCCCACGGCATCGCAGAGCATCTCAATGAGCGGCGCGTACTCATCCGCGGCCACCAGGCTGTCGCGGCGAGCCTGTCGGCGGCGGCTGACATGCGCGTACAGGTCTGTCAGCGCCGTCGCCGTCGCCCCTCTGCGCCGTGCCCCTTGCTGCCGGTCTGAAGGCTGCAACGCCGATGCGGGGGGCTGGGATAGGACCCGCAGGAGCTGGGCACAGTCGCCGACGGTGAACCTTTCCGCCCTCATCGCTGCTGCTGTGGCCGGTGGGCAGCTGCCCGCGTGTCCACGGAGGTGTGGCTGCCACAGCGCTGCGAGGTGCTCCACGGCGCTCCCAGAGACGGCGTAATGGACGAAGCAGCGGGTAAGGTCCTCCAGCGCGGCACGAGGAGGGACAACGAGGTCACCCGGTGCCCTCTCTGCACCTTCGCTTGCCTGGGAAAGGGCAGCCGCAGAGGCCGCAAGCTCGGTCTGAAGGGCAGGGAGGAGCACCGTGTGCATGAGCTTGTGCAGGTGAAAGTGCCCTGGAGCTTGCTGCCGGCCCAGCAGACGTGCCAGGGTCATGGCGGCTGCAGGGCTCAGCGATGGCGCGGCCACCGCTCCTGGGGCCTCTGCGGAGGAGGAAGTGTTAGGGAGGGCGGGCGTGATGTCGTGCGCGGTGAGGGTGTGGTTCCGGGCCACCTGCTGAGGAGCCCCGCCCGTGCTATCTCGAGCGGCTGACTCCACTGCATGAAGCAGCTCCGCGGCGACGGGGCTCAACACGTCGTCACTGAGCGCCCCGCAGTGCTGCATGCGTGCCAGCGTCAGCACAAGCCCGTCGGGAGAGTCTCGGACCAGCACGTCGGCCAGCGTGCGTGTGCGCAACGCCAGCGCACGGCGCGCCTCCTTGTACGCTCGTTGGAATGCCTTGATTGCCTGCCGCTCCGTAGCTGCGGTGGTCACCAAGACAGCGGATTCCTTCCCGTCCTCGCCTGGCGTGCTGGGAGCGTTCAGGGATGTCTCCGCGTCGTGTCCATCCTTGCGCAGGGTGCGGGGCGGTATGTGCTCTATGGCGTGCCGAAGAGCCGGCATTGCCCGGTGCCACAGCAGCGACACAAGGGCTGCTGGGAAGGCAGCCTCGTACCGGCGTCCTGTTGTCCGCGTCGCCGTCTCCTCCAGCCACGTCAGGTAGCGGGCCAGGTCCTGCTGGGCGGCTGTGTAGGGCTGGAGGGTTGCCATGGTGACCGCGGCGTCTTCCCCTTTCGCATGCGGAGCAAACGCCTCTGCGGCGGTGAGCAGCAGTGGGACCGTCTGCTCCGCGAAAGCCGGAGGAGAAATGGGGCACCCACGGGTGACGCTCAGCTCTGCGCGGCTCGAAGTCGTGAGACGGTGTACGACAAGGTCGCGTTGCACGGCAGCAGCGGCGTCTGCCAGGGATGTTGACGGTGGTGTGGTGCTGACGGGCGTCGGAGCAGGTGTCGCTACCGTCTCCTTCGCAACCGGCGTCTGCGGTGGCACGTGCGGCGAGGGGGCTGGTGCTGCAGCGGTATGCGGTGCGGCAGACACGGTGGCGGTGATACCGTTCCCCAGATTGAGCGTGACCTCCGCAGGCGCCTGCGGTGGATGACGTTGCCGATGTGGTGCCTTTGCTCGAGAAGCCAAGTGCTGTTCGCGACGGTGTCCACCGAATCGTTCGCGAGATGCGTTGCCGCTGCGGTGTCGCCCTGCGGTCTGACATGGTACCAGGGACACATGCTCCATGAGGGCTGCAGCATCTTTGATACGGACAAGTCGTCTCATCATTTGGTTTCGTGTTGCTTCTTTCTGTGTAATGCTTCCTGTTTGTTTTCTCCGCTCCCTGCTCCTTCTTGAAGCGGATGCGACGCCTCGGAAGGAGGGCGTGCCTGTGTGCTTGCGTATGTGTCGTCTCGTATGAGAGAAGTGTACTTGATGAAGGGCAAATTAGTTCGCGTGAGCATGGCAGGAAAGGAACGAAGGACATACATGAATGGCATCACATGGGTGAGCAAATTCAACGTTGACGAGGCCTTGCTGTTGATGAGGAGTGGAAGGCACAGGTCTTCAAGGTTGAGTCTGTCGTGTGTCGTGTGTGCGTGTGTTGCATAAGTGATGAAGGCCGCGCCTCAGGGGAAGGACCCATGGGATGGGGACAAGAGGGGTAGAAGAGAGAACAGCATCAAACACCAAACAAAGAAGGAATCTCACACGCACGGCTCTCCTTATTGTTCTCTCCTTGCTCCTATCTTCTGTCGGTGCATCTCTCAGGAATCAGCAAGTTTACAATGACGCTAGACGGGCGCAGGCAAACCAAGAAAGGTGGGGGTGGAAGAGGGAGAAAGGACATGCTTGTGGCGCGCCCATGTCCCCGTTACGGAATCCACTCATTCACACTGAATAGGCACCACAAGTGCCACACCACCGCTGGCGGTCAGCATCGCAGACACCGAAAGCGCTGCAGCGTCTGCCGCCCCATGCTTCCATCGGCCCAGCAGCCGCTGAGCCGCCGGGCCGCTGCTCTCGAGGATTTCACCAACGGTGTTCCCCGTGATGGGGACGGCGTAGGGGCTACCCGCCTTGAACACGAGGAACACCTCATGCGTTGCTGCCTCCTCACCACTCGCCAGAGGTTCGCGGAACCGGAGAGAAAGCGTGCCTTCCCGTGCCGCGACGGCGGCGTCTTCGAGGAGAGACGGAGAGGCCCGCACGAGGGCCTCACGGAGCTGGGCGGGGGTCATGTCCAGACGGACCGGCAGCAACGGACGGGGCCCGCAGACAGGACAATCCGGTGCTGCGCCAAGCGGCTGCGAACCAGGCATCATCACTTCCGTGCTAACGCCTGCTCCATCGTAGAGGTAGTAGTTATTCAACGTGGGGGCGACGCCCGTAAGCCACTTCATCACCTCCGTCACCGCCATCCCCGCCACCATCGCGTTTGTGGAGCTCACAGCTGGGACGACATTCTTGACAACGCCGAGGGTGAATGTCTCATCAATCGGGGTGCCGCCGATCCCAAATCGCTGCTGCCGCTCACGAGCCCGTTCCGTGACCCACCGAATGTGCGCCACATTGTCTCCGTCCAAGGTCTCCCCCGTCGCCGAGTGTGCCTCTGGCCATTCCTTGAACTGCACGTACAGGACACAGTGCTCAGGCAGCCGCGGGATGTTCTCCAGAGAGCACATGGGCACCTGCTTGCGTTTGTTTCCGTACATCCACATCATGCACTCGAGGCAGCTTGAGCTCGGATTCGCCATGTCAATGAACTTCACGTGCCCTTGTAGCCCCTCCGTACCAGTTTCCAGGATGGGGATCGCCTCTGTGATGCGGAGCATGGCAGGCTGGCTGCTGCCGTCCTGGTGATCGTCCTTCACCACCTCCCATGTCGCCAGATCCGCGACCTTGCGGTTCATCCAGCGCCGGGCAGGAACAGAGTCGAGACCCATGACAATGAGGTGAAAGCTACGGTAGAAGTCATCGCTTTGGTCTTCTATTCTGCCAAAGATGCCCTCGACGGTGATGCCGGGGCAGCGCTCCATCACGCGCCGCGCTGCGACGTGACTCTTTGGCTGCCCAATGTCTTCTTCTCGAAAGAGAAATTGGCGATTCAGGTTCGAAAGCTCAATGGTGTCAAGGTCCACAATGGTAAGGTGACCAAATCCGCTGAGGGCGAGCAGGTGGAGCAGCTCACAGCCGATTCCACCCGCACCGATGATTAGAATTCGCACAAAGTCCCATTCCGTGTTTTCCGCGTCGTACCCCGCCGTGGCAAAGGGCGGTGCATGCCCAAGGAAAGCCTTGATATCGGCGCTTTCCTGGATGCACTGGAGACGCGTCTTGACAGGGGCTTGAGAATGCGACATTGGCTTTGTTTTCCGTCTTTTTCTTTCCCTTAGGCCTCTTGCACGTTGGGTGCTGTCCGTTCACGAACGTTTGGTTGATAAAGTAGCGATGGCGCTGGGGGTGGGGGGTGGGTGGGGGAGGAGGCAAGAAGATAACGTTTTTGGGCAGAGGACTAAATGGGTGAATGGAGCGCTTTTTTTTCTTTTTTTTTCTCTGTTGTGCTCTGTTGGGGTTAGTGTGGGGGTGTGCTGGAATGAAAGCGCCCTGGCGCGACGAAGCAGTACGTCAAGGAGGAGAAGCGGAAAACAGAAGGTGCAGGAACCATCCACGATGAAGGAGGACGGGGAGGGGGTGAGAACCTTGTCTCATGGGTGCACTCACCGAATGAGACATGTCGCAACACAACGGATAGCTGCAGACGTTTTGTTTCCTTCTCTTTCTTCTCTGTCTTGCCACACTTCCCTCGCAGAAGTGTGCGCTCTCGACCGCATCAGACTCTCTGTTCCATTAACGATGAGTTGACAGCGTGCATATCGTAATATCCACGGAGAGGGAGAGAAAAAAAGAAGAAGAAGCTCACACTTTAAAGGAGGCACTGGTCGTCGCCGATAAGGCTAGAGGTCAGTTCACAAAGAGGAACATTAGGCAAAAAAAAGAAGAATAAATATTGATGCTGAATAGCAGGAAGAGTGAAACAGGGAGGGAGAGAAGAGAAGGATGATCACGTGCGTGCTTCGTTCCTCGGTTTCTTTTGTAGTTATTCTCAGCGTGGGATAGCTTACGGTGCTTCACACAGTTTGCCCACGGCGTCTCGCGAAGTGGCTCTCCGATGTGAGTTGAAAATACAACAAAAAGAAAAGAAGAAAAAAAAGCGATCAGAAATAAAAATAAATCATATGCAACGAGCAAGATTTTGAAGCATAAAACAAACAGCGAAGGGTTCTGGTCACGACAACAAAGGCGGCGTTACTGGTTCACTTCTTTTGTTGTTCCTGTGTGGTCCAATTGTGAGGAGGAGGACATAATTCAATACCAGAGGAAGGAGAAACATGAGAAAAAAACAAAGGACAAATGTCGTTCGCTGTGACACCAACTCGAGCCTGTCTCACGCGATGGTGACTTCACCAGGGCGCTCCAAGCCCGTCAGCGCTGGGTCCTCGCCACAGAAGAGACTTCCTGGCCACTCTCCATGCGCCACCATCTCGCGGTGGTTCTGGCATGTGGCGCACCCGGTGCAGCACAGAACGGTTGCAAAGAGCTTGAAGAAGTCTAAGCAGCTCCCGGCGTCGGAGGACTCGCCTCGCAGGTTGTAACGCTCAGTGACACGGTAGCGCACATAGAGAGTTTCTGCCAGCAGTGCCAGACCACCGGTGATGAACACGTCACAGCAAAACACGCTCAGGCACAGAGGAAAGTTGGGTGAGCTCCGATCATTGGTCAGTTTGTTGAACTGCATCGATATCACGAGCGGGTGGCAGAGGCACACTTCAAACGCGTTACGAGGGTCGATGGCGCAGTCGCAGATCCCAGTGGTCCATTCCTGGCCGCCGGCAGGCGCCTCGGGGCCGCTCCCGCCGGCCGGGACGCCCGTGACAGGCACCTCATGGGGGTCCTCCAGGGACTTTGGTACCGTCTTTACTTCCACTGGTTCGCCGAGAAGGCCCCCGTTGCCTGTGTTGTTGCCCTCGGTAGGGGTTTTGTTGAAGGACATGGTACGGTCTTTTTTTTTCTCTTCTTCACTGTTTCAAAGGAAGGGAACGTAGACTTGAACGGAAGCCACGCAAAAGGATGAATGAATTAATGACTAGAGTGACGAGAGAAGCCAACGTCAGGAGGCACAAGATAGATAACAAGAAAAAAAAAAAGCTGCGCGAAAGGAGTGTCAGCGACTGGAAGCTACACGTGTAAGCATTCACAGAAGAGAAAGAGTGAAAACGGAGGAAGGACAGAGCGATCGTTCACCACGTCACAGAGGACAACGGCTCCTGTTGCCAACTGTGGGAGTATCGATCAAGAGCGCAGGATAAGATGCCATGTACGGCGTCTACACCGTGCGCGTACCATTCTTGTGCAGAGAGGGGTGTAGTATGAACCCATCATTACAATTTCATCTTTTTTGAAAATATATTTGGTGTTGCGATGGTTGACGCTATGTTGGCGAGAGTTCATCTTCAGTGAGGCGACGTGAATGCAAACAAACAAACAAAAGTGTGTTGAGTGCAAAATGAGAAAGGGATAGGAGGGGAAAAAAAGGGTGTGAATGCGAGATTCGTAACGTGGTTGAGAGACGTGCAGGGGATGGCCAAGGAAGGAAAGAGAAAGCGAAAGATGGATAGAAAGATGGAGGGAGGGGAGGGGAGTCATGAGAGAAGAGGAACGTGGAAAAGGAAAGAAGCACGAGTGACACGAAGGAGGGGGGGGGGAGGAGGTGAGGCCAAAGAGAGGGCGGGCGGTTGACGACGCAACCTAGCTTCCATCACCTTCAGGCGGCCCTTGTCTCTCCTCACCCTCTTTTCAATCCTTCGGCTGCGCCACATCGCCCATGAACGCGTCTTTCTTCCCTTCCTCCTTTTGGATATCTTCGAGCTCTGCTGTGATGTGACCATGCCACCTGTCCCCGTTGGCCTTCCGCCCCATTGGCAGGAGCTTATTTTCTGTTCATCGACACTCTGCAGCTCGACCACGACGACTACATACATTGATGAGCGACATGATGCAAGTTTACTAAGAGCAAAGCACAAGCGAGTAGCGCTTTAGAAACAAGAATTAGAAAAAAAGAGGAAGTCGTGAATATGTTGCGATGAGAGGAATGAGTGATTGCCGCTGTCCTTGGAGAGAGAATCTAACCGTTCGCTACTGCATAGTGACTTCCCTCAACAAGTTAGACGATTTAGAAGCCGATCCCACAATGCACCCCATCAAGTAGCTTGCGGGAAGCAAGAATATCGCGCCAAGAAGAAAAAAAAAACAATAACAACGAGAGAGTGTGTGAGGGGGGTCCGTGGCTACCAGGGAGAGAAGCACCGGACATAACCCTCTGTTGCGCCAACGTCCCTGGGCGGCTCGCTCACGAGGTCAGGGTAACCGTCGGGGTCACGTTCAAGACGGTTTCCCGCTGGCTAAACACAATGGGCCCGGTCCATTCCCCCTGCGCCACCAATTCACGGTGGTGCTGGCTCATGGCACACCAGGTGCAGAAGAGCCCGGCGCCAATGTCCAAGAGCGTCATGAGAACACCCCCCGTGCCACCAGTACGGCTTGTCGTGCTTCCTGCTGCGTTGTTGTTCTCTCTGTTGCTCTCGTCGCCGTCGTTGCCAGTGGGCGACGCTACCCCGGGCGCTCCCCATATGTTGTATCGCTGCCGCAAGCTCCGCCGCACGATGATGGTGTGCAGCTGGTTGGCCATCACAAAGTAACAGGAGCTCGCCCAGCAGCAGTCAATGCAACACAAGCCGCAGCAGAGGGGCCAGTAGATGCCACGCTGGTCACGGTACAGCCGGTTGAACTGCGCACTTGACGTGCAATAAGGGCAGAGAACCGTGTCAACGCAAGCAGGAATGTCGCGTTGGCATTCAAAGAGCCCCGTGCTCCAATCCTGTGAAGGCGTGGCCCCCTCACCTGGCGTCGTCTGCTGGGGCTGCTGGGGCTGCTGCTGCTGCGTGGGCTCGGCCGACGGTGGGCTCAGGCCCTGTTGCTGGAGAATCACCTCCATGGGCAGGCCAGGGAGGGCCTCCGGGTACGCTGTCGCAGCGGCTGCCGCCGCCACGCCGCCTTGCAAGCCCTGCGCTCGGATCATGTTTGGGTAGGCACTCCCTTGTGCGAGCTGGGAGTCCCGCTCACGGAGGTAGTCCGTCTGCTTCTGAACAGAGAAATCGGGCGCGATGTGGTCGGCCGCGTTGCCCTCCGCACTGTCTTGGAAGTTCCCGTCCTCGCGTCCTGGGACCAGTGTGCGGGTACTGCCATTGCTGTCCAATTGGCTTCGCACAAACACAGTCGATTGTGGGGTAGTGCCGTTGCGCGCGCTGGCGCTACTGTGGGTGTTGCTGGCATTCCCGCGTTGCACGTCCGTCGTCAGCGGGGAGGCGGGGCCTGGGCCTGGTGGGGGCGGAGCCGGGGTGGCCGTCTGCTCCGGCAGGGGGCTCAGGGACTGGCCCGGGTTGCGGTCAGATTCCCTTTGCTGTTCAGCGTGCGGCGTCACCGACTCCGGAGCCTCTCGGGCGGTCTGGAAAGACGACGATGGCACCGCCACCGCGCTGGTGGGGTGGGAGGACCCTCCTTCCGCCGAATCGCCCTGGTTGGTGCCGGCAGCGCTAATGTTGGCCACCATGGTGACAGGCTGCGTGGGACGTGAGGCAACAGAAGAGGCGGCGGCGGAGGAGTCCTCTGAGACTCCCGCGCGGTCCCCCCAAACCGCCGCTCGTGTGGAGGAGGTGGGTTGCGACATGTCCATAGAATGAACGGAAAAAAAAAAACACAACAACAACACGGTAAGATAAAGTAAGCGTAGAAAATTATTTACGTGTACAACGAGATAAATAACAACAATCAAGAGATTGACGGCGCAATGTCACCGATACTCACCTCAAATGGAATCAACGAGGAATCAATGCCCGTTGTCGCTTGTACTTATTTTCTTTTTTTAAAGGCGCCAGGCGGGTCGTACACGAGACTGCCTGAGTCATTGACATCATGTGTGGTCCACAGAGGGGAGTGGTTGTCGTTATTGTGAGAAAGAGGGGAAGTGCGTGTGAGAGAGATAGAGGTACGGTATCAGCAGTACATCCACAGAAAGACAGAGAGTGTGTCGCCTTACCTTCCTTTCCAAGCAATGAAAAGGAAAGTGGCATCACCAAGGGGACACGTGCGTCCTTCGCACCTGTCTCGGGAGACTTTCTTAAACCAGCCTTCCCGTTTACCCAATCAGAGGAGAGTAGGTGTCCCCCACAGTGATGGAGGACCTCGTGGCGTCGTCCCGTCATCACCGCATGCTTTCGTTTTGGTGAATGTTCCCTTCCGTGCTTTCTTTTCCAAGCGGAGTATATAATTATAAAGTTTTATCATTGTATCTAACGCAGGACAGGTGAGTGGATAAGAAGCACCACACCAAAATTCTCACATGGCCGGGAGTACCAACGCTCTTGTTGACACCCGGCGCCAGAGAAGGAAATAGGCAGGAGAGAACAGTTAACATTCAACAAAGAAAGAAAAAGGAAAGTAGAGAAAGTGAACGGTGAAGAACGCGACAGTTTCGAATTTTCAATGGTATGGGTGCACACCTGAAGGGGTGGACATCAGTCAGCCACCACACGGTGATGTACCGCGGTGTGCTGCCTCCATCGGTCTCTCGGTGATGTCGCCATCACGGGCCTCCTCGGGGCCTCATCGTGTCGTGGCGGCCTTGTAGACCTCCTCGCTTCGGCGGAGCAGGTCCTGAATGACGTCGTGAGAGGTCTGTCCGGCTGCGGCATCGGAGATGGTGGAGGCAGCCAGCGCTGCAGCGGAATACCGTCGGGGGTTGACGGCAGCGGCGGCGTCGTCTGAGCACAGAGGTGCGGGTGGGGGTGGAGGTCCCGGGGGAGGACCGACCGAGGGCGGGTAGAGCGGGCTGAGCCGCAGGGAGGCGGCACTCGAGACGGGTGTCCAGAACAACTTCTCATCTCTTTCCGTCGTACAAGTGTGACTGGTGGCAGCACCGGCGGTGGCGTTGCGCTGCTGCTGCTGCTGCTGTTGCTCTCCTTCGTTGGCGCGTGCACAGCGGTACTGCTGCTCCATGCGGTGGAGCTGCGCGAACAAGAATAAGTCCTGGTCGCAGGGCGTCTGCGGCTGTGGTGAGTTCGTGTTCAGGTAGGACATGGGCGAGAAGGCAGCGGGGGCAGAGGCGCAGGAGGAGCAGGAGGCGCGTGCGGGGGAGGCGTCCATGCGGTGCCCTGACTTGCGTTTCTTGTGCGTCGCACGGCTTTTATGCCGGCCCGTGCTGCCCTGCGCCTGCGCCAGGAAGTGCAGGTAGGCGTCCTTGGCCATGGCCTCAGACATGTAGTTCCCATAAAACGCTTCTGTGAGCAGCTTGTGTGACAGCTGCCGCGCGGAGGATGGGACGGCGGGGGTGGACAGGGCAGATCGGTCGGAAAGAGAGGAGGAGGACACAGCTGGTTGTGGTGGTGTGGTGCAGGGTGTCAAGCCTGCAAAGGTCTGGCTCACCCGCACATAGTCCTCGCAGGACGGAGAATCCGTAAAGGAGCGAAGACGGCCCAGGCTGTGCCGCGTGCTGCTGGTGTTGGCAATAACAGGAGCGGGACGTGAGGCAGTGCCGATGCTGCCAGTGCCGCCGTTGGGGATCACAGGGGGCCGGCCGCTGCCGTTTCGCAGCGACGGTGCCGGTGACAGGTGCGCCGAGGACGAGGAAACGGACGTACGGAGGCGGTGAACAAAGCCTGCGTCCTGTGCCGGGGTCGCTGGCTCTGCTTCCTTGTCTGTGAGAAACCCAGCTGGTGCTGCCTCAGACAGGGTCGATCGAGATGGGGGAAGGGCATGGGCGTGCCCCACATTGCTTGCCCGCCGTGGCCGAACCTCCTGCTCACGCTTTTCCTGCCGCTCGGCGTGCGACATGCGCCGTGCCGTGTTCACCATGGCTTCGGCGAGCCCAGCATCGTACACGGCCACGTCGCCACCTGTTCGGGCAACGGTGTTGCTGCTGCTGCTGCTCGGCCTGCGTGCGTGCGCCGTCGGGGAGGTGGACGGACTCAGCTGGAGCGGGTCATGCACGGTGGCCCGGCGGCTTCCGGTAAAGACAACCGATCCTCTCATAGCGTCCCCACTCCGTGTGAGAAGGCTGGCGCCAAGGACGGAGCTACGCGGCCGGCGGTGTCGCGATCCAGGACTCTTCGTGTCTGCCATGGATGTTGCGAGTGCCGACTTTCCCTCTGCTCCTCCGCCCGCGCCAGCTGTGGCGCTGGCCACATCCCAGCTTTGGTCTGCCAGCCTCAGAGACGCACCCGTGGTGCGCCGCGCCATCGCTGGTGTCCCCTCTGGTCGCCACGTAGGAGACTGCCCCTGTTCTAACACCGCTTCGCCGCGTGCGACACGGCTACCGTTGCTGTTGCTCCGGTGCTTCTGGCTGGTGTCGACCGTGTCGCGACGCGAAAGATGCGAAGGAGGGTCGTTCCTGTTGCTGTACATGACGCTGACGTTTGCGCTCGCTAGGGACCGACTACTGACGCGACGGCTCGCACCTTGGCTGGAGGGTGAAATAGGGATGCGCAGTCGTTCACGGTCCTCGCGCTCTTCGCTTGAGTTCATAGAACCACCCGTGGTGAGGGGGGAGGACAGGCGCTTTTCTCGCAGATTTCTGTACATGGGCGAGGGAGAAGCACCGTCATCTCGGGTGCGTGCGCACTGACGTGCCAGTGGGGGTGGTGAAGGCCCGGGTGGGTGCGTGCCACTGCGCGCACTGCCTCGGCTACCGCTACCGTCCAAGGGAGAATGGGGGCCGCCGCCGTGGCTACTGCTACTACGGCTGCGGGAGGCACCCTCTACGCCAGCGGAGATGCCGCCAACTGTCATGTCCCGGCTGCGCTGCAAGAGTGAGGCGCGGACAAACGCTAGTGCGCTCTCTGTGGTTGCCATTCCATGGACGGGGCAGAAAAGGAAAAGTAAATAAAGAAAGAGGTGACAAAGTGAACTTGAAGAGCAATAGAACGTGCTCTTACAGAGAGATGTCAAAGGGCCCACACAGAAGTATGAGAAAAAAAAAGCGGAGACCCACCTGTGCGCACGTAACGAAACAAGCACGCTTCAAGAAGAAATAGCAACGCGCAGCTGAAGGGGAAGCAGGCAGCGATGAGGAAAGAGTGAAAGGAAGAGATAGAAGGAGCGCCAACGTACGTGAGGGTACGAGGGAAAGCTAGTGGCGGACAGGTCCAGGAAAGCAATAAAATAATGAAAAAAAGATCGACAGATGCGAAATCCCGCAAGGGAGGAAGAAAACCAAAAATCGATTGTGTGGTGAGGAAGGATGCAGACACACGCACGCACGCACACAGAGCAAGAAGTAAGACAGTTGACGAAAAGCGAGGAGTGAAATACGGAGGGAGAACAGTGCAATGACACACCGTTCGTTAGAAGGTGCTTGCCGTCTAGAGTTAATACAATGTGGCCCCAGTGCGCAGAAAGGCAGAGCGGGCAGGTGAACAAGACAGTCGAGGAAGGATGAAAAAAAAAAGAAGGCTGAAAACAAAAGAAAAGCTTCACGGTGAAACCAGTGCCTGCAACGAGTCAGTGTATCGCTGTGATGCTGACCGAATGCAACTAAGGCTAGTGCTAATGTTCATGTTAGATCCGAGTGGAGAAGGAAGAGAGGGAGGAAGACAGTATTCCCCTTTGGAAAACGTGTTGTCCCAGGAAACCCCGCGAGTGCACTGGCTCTACAGTTGGACTGCTGCAGTGGCACTGCAAGCGAGGGGATTCGTCCTCTCTCACCCTGCACTGGTGGCGCACTCCATGTTACATTTTTTACCTTGTCAAAGTTCTTGTGGCCTGTCGCCAAAGTCACATTGACGTTGGTGTGATTCATGCTCTTTTTTTTCTTTTGTGTATTGTTGTGTGAGAGATCACACATGGCTGTGCACCGAGAGTGCGTGCGTGCGTTAGATCCCAGGACTACAGAAAGCGCGCACACGCACGCACGTGATTACCGCCTCATGACGGGTTTACCACGTCCTTGGCGTACCCCCTATGATAGGAATGCCATGGGCGGCTTCACCGGAGGCGGGGCGGCCTGCGTGTCTACCTTGACGCCAGCCTTGGTCAGCTGCTGCACGTTCTTGATGGCCTTTTTCGCGCCGCACTCGACGAGGCGCAGGTACGGGGCCTTGGCAAGCCGAAGGACATCCGTGACCGCCGTGCCCTGCAGCGACAGAATCTGCAAAAAAGGAACATTCACAAGGTACGGCAGCGCTGAGTTGCTGACGCTGGTGTGGGCAACGGAGAGCACTCGCAGCGCACGGAACAGCGGAAAGACGTGGAAGCTCGCAATATCGGTGCAGAAACTGACGTTGAGAGCTTGCAGGCGCGGGCAGTGGATCGCGACGGCTTCCAGGTGGTGAGCCGTCACGCGTGTGCCAGCGAGGCTCAGCCGTAGCAGCGACGGCACGCGAAGGCAGGAAAAGTCAGAGATGCTACGGCACCCATTGAGCGCCAGCGTGTGAAGGGCAGGGAGCAGCGTCTCGTCTGCTGTGTCACCGTCCTCGTTCGTGCGGGGCGTGGCGGCGGGCCGCCGTAGCATGGCAGCCAGCGCCTCTGTCGTGAGTTGTGTGCCAGAGAGGTCCAGCATGGTGATGTTGGGGAAGCGCACGGATCCGCGGGGTCCCATCCCAATCGCGCGCACCGAGCTGCACTCTGCAAAGGAGAGGCTGCGCAGTGGCGACGTCGCGTCCGTGGAATCGCTGCCAGGGGTCAAGGTGAAGACGCCATTGGCTGCCGCCGTGCATACGTCGTGCATGTAGCCGAGCTGAAGGTCTTCTAGACTCGCTCCGCACGTTGCGAAGAGTGCCTGCTGGTCCTCTGCTGTCAGACGCAGCGCGGTGCATCCTATGAGCCATAGCCGGCGCAGCGCCCCACACCCCAAGTCTGCGGCGACGCCCTCGAGACCACCAAGAATCCCTGCAAGGCTCCGCACCCCTGTACACCCCTGCAGGTCCAGATGCGTCAGCTTCTTCAGGCGGCCCAGGTACTTGACCTCCACAATGCTGGGGCAGCGAGAGAGGCAGAGCGAGGTCAGGCTGTCCGCGCCGCAGCGGCCAATCACCTCCACGGCAAGGGACGCCTCCAATTTGGGCAGGGCGTACGCGTGCAGGCAGCGCAAGGAGCCTTTGAGGCGCACAAGCGCACTGATGTCCGTGATGAGCTTGCACTCGCCCATGTTGACGTAGGCGAGCTGGAAGTACGGTGCGGTGGCGGAGATGAGCGTTCGTAACGTCGCGTTGGTGGCGTCCGAAGCCGGAAAGGCCAGCGCACGAAGATGTGGAAGTGCCCCTGCCGCGGTGCCGTCCTCCCCAGCGGCTCCACCCGCCCCGCCACTTCCCTTTCTCAGTTGCCGCATGGCCTCCTCTGCGATGGGGTCGGTGAAGCCCGTGCAGCCAGCGAGGTTCAGCACCTGCAGTGTAGGGCCTGCCTTGGCAACCGCATCCCAGAGCAACGAGGACAGGGGGAAGCTCACGAGTTTCACGGCGGTCAGCCCGGCAAACGTGCGCGAGGTCGGGAGTGAGGAGAGCAGGCTAACACAGTTGTAGATGGCCAGCGCGGTGTAGGTGCGCTGCCGGGCGACCGCGGCCTCTGTCAATGCGTTTGCTGCTGTCTGCTGGCCGTGCGTGGCGTCCCGTAAAAAGAGCTGGAGGCGCGTCGTCGGCTTGCTGTCGTGGTTTGCCCCTGTGCTCTCCTTGGGGGCGGCCGTGGCAGGCTCGTGGCGCGCGGGCAGCCACCACTTCACGAGCGGCAGGTACTCCTCCAGCAGGCTCGGCGGGGCGGCGGTGAGGGTGAGGTAGGGCTCCGATGCCACCACCCCGAGCTCTGCCAGCTCGGCGATGCTCTCCTTTTCCTCGCGCATGAAGAAACATCCGCGGCAGGCTGGGCGTGTCTTGGTCGCTGCCGCGGGTGTGGTCTCGAGGCTCGGATCGTTGTAGAAGAAGGCCGCAAAGCCTGCCGTGCCGGGGCCCTCCGCCGCGCGCCGCGCATGGCGGTGAGAAGCGATAAAGGCGAAGGGGAGATATCCCTTGCCGTTGGGGGTGGCGTAGCGCGTAGGTGCGCAGAAGTCGCAGATGTGCGCCATGGCCCCCTCGAGAGAGGGCGAGGGTGGCGTGGCGAGGCTGGGCATGAGTCGATAAGGTGTAGGAGAGAAGAGAAAAGCTTGCACGCAGCTGGAGTCTGTCGATTCGCTTCCTCCTTTTTTTCTTTCTGCTTAGTTGGGGGACTTTGAGAACAGGGTTGTTGTATTTCTTCTTTAGCTTTGTAAACCCAGGAAAAACGTTTTCTTTCTTTTGCCCGCGCGAGCGCGAGTGTCTCAACCACTATTTTGAGACAAATAAAACAGGGATGACGTTAGACATGAGGAAAGGAAGAAGTGAATTGGATCGATGACGACATCATGTCTCCATTGGAGTTCCTAGGCCGTCTTCCTTCCCTTCTCTTTGCGGAGAAAAGAAAAGCAAGCGAGCCCCTCCCCAAGGAGACACCCATGTTGTCTGGGCGCAGTGGTGCCACAGCCCATGTTGTTTCTATTCCTCGCTTACCCCCAAAAGCTAACGTTCACGTGCCTTAGCCGTTGTAAAAGGTGCCTCGTCACGCGCCGGCCGCCTCTCCTTATGGACGGGTGCGCACCACTGAGGGAGGGGTGCAGGGTGCAAGGTTAGAGACCAAAGAAACCACGTTGGCCTTGGGTGCACACACAGAATAGGGCACCCCACCCACCGCCGTGCGCAACTTCCCTTCTCACGTTGGCCGCTTCCCTCTGTTGACGCTTGCACGTGATTCACGCGTTTGGTGCGGAGTTGCCGTCGTTCACGTTTCCGCTCTCTCTATTTTTTTTTTTAAATCGTCATGACACTTTTCGCATGTTTGTCCATTGAAAAACAAAAACAAAACAAAACAAAATATAAAACGAGGAAATGAAACATGGATGGAACCTGTCTCGCACCCTATTTCACAGAACCAAAAAAGCACGTGGGGCAGGCAGTCTCCTTGGCGGCGTAGGACGCTTGGGAAGGCAGTGCGCGAAACACCGTGGGGGTGGGAATGCATGTATTCCTTCACGAGTACTCGCTGCCATGAAAGTAACAGACACACACACACACACACACACACGCCATACAGGCCAGAGGACGAGCCAGTTGGGCATGTAAGCTTGTCCTCGAAAGAGTCTTAGAGAGAGAGAGAAGGTAAAGAATGTGCTGGCGAGAAATAGGGCAACGAGAAGATGAGCAGAACGAAAACGTAACCATAAAGAAGGAAAACAAAGCAAAGCACGCAAACAGCTACCGCTTTCGTTTGGGACAGGTTTGTTAAAGAAACCCTACGAAAAAAAAGAAGAAGATGTTTGTAGAAAGGGTACAGTTGGCTTGCCTTGTTCTTTTTCTTTGCCGAAAGAAAGTAAAACAAACAACAACACAAACTAAGTCTTCGGTACCTTCGAACGGCTTTTCTTTTCTTTTTTTGTTTGAAAGCGCAAAGGGCTGAAACATGAAGAAGAGGAAGACGATGAGAGAAGGAGAGAGAGAGCCACAGCATTCCCCTCAGACCCTGAGGTGAGGCTGCTCACCCCAAGGGGGACGGGAGGAGCGCTGCAGAAGTCAAGCGAGACGAAGAGAGGAGGGATAGGAGGGGGCGAGGGGGCGAGGAAACGTAAGAAGAATTCTGATGTAGACGCGAAAACGCACACACAGACAGAAGGAATGAAATAAAAAGAGGGTAGGGCAGGGTAGGGTAAGGAAGGGGTAGGAGAAGGGAGAAAAGAAAAGAAAAAGAAAAGGAACGTGGGTGGGTGTTCGTATCGATAGGAGAGAAGCGAACAACCAAAAAATGAGGAAGCGGATAGCGAAGGATATGGCACGTAGTGTGTTGACGGTAAACATCATGATTTACACACACACACAGACGAATGAATACGTAAACAATAACAAAAAAAAAGTGGGTGGGGAGGGGGAAGGGGAAGACAAGGTATGAGGTGTATCTCAGCGTAAACTTGTCTTGAAGAGACGAAACGGAGAATAATAATAATTACGAGAAATGTACTTAAGAAGTTCTGTGAAGGAGAATCTAGCTAGCAAAACAAAACAAAATGATAACGAAAAAGAAGGAATAATTTTCTGTGAAGAGTTCCCTTTCTATTGCGAAGCAGAAGAGCGGGATGATTTTTTTTCCTTTCAAAGTACTCAGAGTTTCTGAGTGCGTTATTCGCTAAGAGGAAGGAGGAGTTTGTGAGAAGGAGCAAGGCAAGAAGAGAGAAGGATAACATGTCTTGTGAAAGAGAGAGAGAGAAAAAAAAAAGAGAGACCAAGGTAAGTGAGTTCATTATGAGCCACAAAACGGAAGAAAAGGAATAAGTCATCATGCACAACATAGGAACACCACGTGAAGGGAATAGTGAGGAGTATCTGACGGTCATCAAAGAGGAGGAAGAAGAAAAGGGTGCGGGGAAGCACCTCCATGAGTTGGACGGGCTGCGGGCGATTCTGCGTGTCTTGTGTGTCATTTCACTGTATTTACATCCTTCACATGCTTGAGAAGGAAAAGAGATGAGAGGGAGCGGAGTGGAATCTTCTGTGTTTCACTTTTTTTTTTTTTTTAGGGAACGCGCGCACCTATCGTGTCCTGGATCGCTGAGCAGAGTATTTCGAAGAGAAACTGGATCCGTACGAGCGACGACAAAAAAAAAAGAGAAAACAGCATGCGCGGGGAAGTTGTGGGGCTTGCATGAGAGCGTCCGTGAGCCACGAGTACCGTGTTTCGATCTTCGCATTTCCCTCTTCTCTCCAGAAAAATACTGGAAAACAACAACAACAACAACCACCACGACAATCGCTCACACGGACTGCATGCATCGTGACACGCTTCCGAGACACGAGTCCATCATGGAGTTGCAGGGCAGGAATGATCGATTCCCTAAAAAAAAAAAGGAAGAGAAAAGAAAGGAAGTGTTGTTGTGAATTGACGGAGAAAAGGAAAGCTCTGCAAAGGAGAGAGAGAGAAAGTGAAAGGCGAAAGAAAGAAAAAAGAAGAAGAAACAACAGCAACGACTGTGTGAGTGGAAGTGAGCTCGTGGCGGGAGAAGAAGACAAGACAAGACAAGACAAGACAAGACAAAGAGAAAGGGAAGGATACTTTGTTCGTTTACGCGTTACACACACAAACACACACATAAAGGGAGCTGTCGTCTAGGGCATCAGTGATTGTCATTACAGGGAGACGAGGGGATATAGACCGTCTTTGCGCGTCACGAAAAGGAACAGGCTGGAAGAGCACACGCACACACGCGCACGTTTACAGAAACGAAAATTGACTTGAGAATAACAACGAAAAAAGAAAAAGAAAAACACACGATCGAATGTGATAGAAGGAGAAAGGATAGTAATAAGACTGAGCGTTCTTTTTCGAATGCATTCAAAGCGAGGCGACGTATGCATGGACAAGACCACAGTCAGTGCGTTGTAGAAACAATAAAAGAAAAAAGAAAAGCAAAGATGGGCACGGAAACCAGAAAACGGTGCGAGGTACCCCCGACAGACCCATCCCCCATAGACCCATCAGAACAGCTAGGACAGCTGCTATGTCGTGTCATGCTGTGCTGCTGCGAAGGCTGAAGGCGTGAGAGAAGCGGGAAGGACGGTGCGTGTGTGTGCGTTTACCGAGTGGTGCACGAAGCGGTGGCGCGAAGCCCATCACGAGCACAAGAGAAAACAAAAGGAAAAGAGAAGCGGAAAGAAGAGGATGCTTGTAGATGCGCGTTTCCACAATACCAGCGAAACCATAGTCACAAACGAAACGGATGAGCGGTCAGACTTGTGAGGTGAGGGGGAGGAGTCTTGCACCTGCCCACATGCGTTGAGAGGAAACGAGATGGAAGGACAAAAAAAAGCAAAGGATAAGCGTGAGCGGTGGTTCTGAAGTGCAGTGGAGCGTGAGAATATTTCCCTCCTTCTTTCCAAGGAGTAAGGGAGATGTTAACTATTACCTGGAAGACGACATTCTGTAAGAGAGGCTACTAAAAAATAATAATTGTGGAACAAGACAATAACGTTCGTTGAACGAGAAAGGTGAGGATACCAACGTCGTTTTTTTCTTTCTTTTGAGCCTTTCGCGGCCGTGAGTGGATGAGGAGGATACCTTTCCACATCGCACAACCTTGAGAGGGTCAAGCCAAATTCGACGCCGCAACACACGGACTCGTCAGAAACGTTTGACGAATGCATGAGAGTCAAAGAGAATTGGAGAAAAAAAAAGAAAAGGAGGGCGTCTCCCCCAGTTCTGTGACGGACTGAAAGAGCAATGAGAACATGAATTGAGTTAGTTAGCGGAGAGGGGGAAAAAAGAAGATACTGCAAATGGGACATGGACATCACGAAGCAAGGAGTGAAGGGCACAAGGAACGAGAGACAATGAAAAAAAAAAAACAAAAACGGTTAAGCGTGGTGGACATTAACGAGGCAATTCGGATCTTGAGCCTTGGTGAAGACCCAAGTAGCGGAACAAGAGAAAAGAGGCGGCGTGGGAGCGGAGGATGCTTCCCACACTGACTGGAGCGGGGGGAGGGGGAAGATGGGACAACAGGTGTGATCACCCAAGGGAAAACGGAAGAGACACTGGGAGAAACAGACATGCAAACACACACACACACACACGCAAAAAAAGAAAAAAAGAAAGAAAGAAAGAAGGGAAGCGTTGCAATGAGGGTGGAGGTGGGAAAAAAAAAAGAAAAATTGAGTGTGCGAACGTTCATGCGAAAAAGCGGAAAGAACAACAGCGTGAGTGTAACGGAAAAGCGAAACCTAAAAAAACAAACGAAAACAGGAATAGATGAAGAGACAACCTGACACAGTTTGAGGTGCCGCGGCCAAGGCTCGTTTTAGGCACGCCATTCTTCACTGGTTTCGTTCTCTTCACAGCAGTTCGCATGAGACAGGATCGGAGAGCAGGGCAGCAGCAAAGCGGAGCTGTGCAGCAGGGGCGAGTCCGGCTAGCAGCACCCCTGCCCCTGCCGTGACCGTGGCCGAGGAGGCCCCACTGCCCGTGCTGTCATCCCGACTGTTCTCGTGGTGGCGGCCCGCAGGAGGGCGATGAGGGAGGGAGTTCTTCTTGCGCGGTGCGCTGCCGCTGCTGGCGCTGCCCGTGGACGTGGGGGTGCCAGAGATGGCCGCACAGGACGGCATGCGATCCTCGACGAGGCGACGCAGACTCACCCAGAACCGCTGGGCGGCCAGACTGTCCTGGGTGCTGATCCCAATCATACCCGTGATGCTACGTTGGCGGTCCTCATCGTTGTCACCGGCGTTGTCGTTGCCGTTGTCGTGGTGGTGACGGTCACTGCTGCTGCCACCGCTGGTGGCCCGGCTGGTGGGGGTAGTGAGGCGAGCCCCGACAACACAGCCGAGCTCGTTGCGCAAGCACGCCTGCACCTCACGCAGCCGCTGTCCCTGGTGATGGAGGGCGTCCAGATGGCGGTAGAGCTGCTCCGCCACACTGACCAGCTCAATCTTCACTCGGCGCACATAGAGCAGCTCGGCCTCGTCCTCGGGGGAGAGACTGCGGTCGGGGTCGCGGTCACGGTCACGGTCGCCATCGGTGTCGCTTCCGCTGCTGCGCGGGGCGGCGGGGGGAAGGGCGAGAGGCGAGACCCCAGCTGGCACAAAGGGCGACGGCCGCAGCTTCGGCACCGCTGCCGCCTCCGTCCGCTGTGGTGTTGCCATAGACGAGTCCGCGCTGTGGCTCGACTGCGAAGGCGGCGGCGGTGTAGCGGGTGCCTCCTGTGAACCTTGGCTACCGCGGGCGCGCTGGTACCGGGCGACGGTCCGGCCCGTGACCATGTAGACGTCCAGCATCAGGGCCAGCTGCAGCAGGCGCTCCATCAAGCAGCACGCGACATCGAGCCGCGGGAATGGGATGTTGACGGCAGCAGGCCGGGCGGAAGCTGCGGCAACGACGGCCGCGCGACGCTTCGGGGCGACAGAATCGTCCCCTTCCACGGACCACTCGCGCGTGGCCGCATCCTCCTCCTTTCCTTTTTCTGGCTCCTTCTCCTCTGTCTCCAAGTCGCTGCCGCTGGTGGTGCGAGCGTATTCCGACCCAACATCGACCGCGTCCCCGGCAAGGGCAACGATGACGCCGTCCTCCCTCGCGGTGCGCATGGCCTTGGCGCTGAACTGCTCGCCAAGCGGCACGGCGCTGAAGAGGGCGGCCCAGCAGGGAATCACCGAGCGCACCAGACATGTCGCACTCGTGCGAGGACTGCGGTTGCTGTGGCTGCCACTCTCCTCCTTGCCCGAGACAGGGGAAGCAGCACAGAGGAACTGCAGCTGCGTAAGATCGCGGGCGTAGGGATTGACCGTGTCCAGCGCACGCTGCGCCAGACGGGCGGCTGCGCGGCCATCGCCCTCCTCGTCGTGGTGCACGTGCAGTGCGACGCAGTACACAATGGTTTCGAGCTGCAGCAGCAGAGGGTGGGGCTCCGCGCCATCGTCGCGGTCGTCGGCGTCGCTGTCAGAGGTACTGTGGCTGTTGATGTCGCGGGTGCGGCGCGCGCGATCGGGTGCCCTGACTAGCGGAAGCAGGTCCAGCGCGGTGTTCATGGCTGTGTGAAACATGGGTTCCAGGGTGGTACGAGCATAGTTGGCTGCGGTGCTGTGCAGCTTCTCGCGCATCGCACGAATTTCTGCCAGCCTCTCGTTGCTCCAGCAGCGGCCTGTTCCCTTGAAGGCAGGGGCGGGTGACTTGCCACGCTTGGCTGCGAGGCTCGGTGCAGGCGGGGGAGGGTAGAAGAAGCACAGCACATTGGCCGCCAGCAGGCGAAGGCGCTCCGCGCGTTGCGGGTTGCGTTCTTCGTTGCTGTCGCCGCTGCTGCCGCGCGATGGCACGGTGGACAAAGGTGGGAGGGCAAGCGCGGCGGCGTTCTTGGACGTGTGCGCCGTGCGACCGCCGCCAGAGAAACCCGCCTGCGTCGTGGCACTCGCGCTGGCACCCGTCAGCGGACCCACCGAGCGCACTGACAGCGCCGCTGAGGTCTCTCCGGAGCCGGGTTTCGGCGTGGCGAAGTCCGCCACCACAGGAGATGGCTTCTCGCTGCGGACGACCACTTCCTTCTCAGGAGCTGTTTCTTCGGCTGCTGCTGTCACGGCTTGTGTCGCCGCAGCGAGGGGAGCAGCGGCGGCGGCGGCGGCGGCGACCAGACGTTTCGCTGGCTCTGAGGCGGGCATCCCGAGGGCATTCCTCAAGAGTTGCACCACATCCGTACGAGACTGCTGCTTCTGCTGCTGTCCTTGCGCGGGCTTGCTGTGTGTCTCCGCAAGGGGCGTCGCGGTGGCGGCACCCAGCTGCGGTGTGGGGCTGTGTTGCACGCTCGTCGCCTCGCTCACCGTGTGTGGGGTGAAGTGGAAACCGTAATGCAGGTTCACCTCATCAATCTCCGCGTGCGTGAGGCCGAAGGTGCAGGGTTTGCCCGTGACGGCGTCATAGTCGGTGCGGTAGCCGCCCGTGATGGGCTGCCGGCACCACTCCACGGACAAGTAGTATCCGTTCGGCATCCGGCGCCCTTCCAGGTGGCACTTGGCCATCACCGCCTCGGGCTGGCAGCTGTACTCCACAAAGCCAACGTAGAAGGCGTGCTTTGCGCGACTGCGGGATTGCTTGCGGGTGCCACCGGCGGGACGGCTCGGCCTCGTCGCGGGGCGTGTGAGGCTGCCGGAGTGCTCGCGGCTGCCGCGGCTGGTGGCGTGCTGGTTGGGGCAAATCACGCGCACGCGCAGGACTTGGCCGAACTGAAAAAACAGTTTGCGGATGTCGACGAAGCTAAGGGTCTCGGGTAGGAACTTGACGTGCAGAGTGCGGGCGCGGCGTGCCTCCGTCGCATTGTAATAGGAAGGGTTCGCCTGGTCTCGCGTGCGGCTGGCGGCGATCGCCTCGAGCGCCTCCAGTGCGTCGGTGTGCAGGGAGACGTGAAGCAGCTGGTGCACGCGGCGCTCGACCGTGCCCGCGTCCGCCACGACAAGCGCCCTGGACGACGTCTTCTTGGGCATCGGGCGAGCCTGCACCCGCCAGGGCTGCGGGGACTCTTTTTTAGTTGTGGCGTCTGCGGTGGTGTCGGCCTTGCTCTTCTTACGTGAATCTTCGGTGGTTTTCTTTGCGTGCGAGTCCCCCTTTGTCGCTGCTGCTGCTGCTGCTGCTGCGCCTTCCAGCGTCGGCAAGGGGAGTGACTGCAGACCCGAAGAAGGGACGACAGAGATGGAGGAGATGTCGACCGCGTCTTGTACAGCGGCAGCCGTAGTCTTGGTGCCGCTATGCGAGGTGACAGCGTCAGACTTGGTAGCGTCACCTGCTGCCGCCGACAATGGGGACAGCGTCACGCAGGGCATCTCCCCTGTGGCTGCTGCCGCCGCCGCTTCCGCGGTGGAGGCCGCAGCGGCGTCGGGTGCCGTGTCGTCTCCACGGGGCCCGCCAACGTCAACACTGCCCTCCGTCGTTGGGTCCGGTGGTGGGGTTGTGGCCTCCTTCGCCACTGCCGCCGGTGCGGTCGGCGCAGGGGCCTCGACGGTGCCCGAAGGTGTTGCTGCTGGGATGGCTGTCTTGTCAGACCTCGGCACGGACGCCGCCAGCGAGGAGGCGGACGCCCGCTGGCGGTCCCAGACCCCTGGCGCCGCCACGTACACCACGGCTCCCGGCAGCAGGCGCAGCTGGCAGCACTTGGTGCGCAGGTCACGTGGAGGCAGCAGCATGCTGCGGCCTTCGCCATTGAGAGCGGTCGCCCCCGCCGCGGCCGCGAGGGAGCGGCCGTCGAGCCAGAGCTCGCACATGGCGCGTGGCAGATGCATGGCGCGCTCAACAAAGGCTACGACATCGGCCAGCGACGCCTCATGGACCCAGTCCCCGTGGTTCATGACGTACACGTGCTTGTCGTGCTCGTTAAAGAAGCACAGCACGGAGCAGGTGCCTGGGACGGAATCGTCTTGTGCCGCCTGGCACGCGGCGTAGCAATGACCTTCCTCTCCGCAGAGGAGACAGTGATCGTCGGCGTAGGCGGTGATGTTGAAAGGGGTCAGGCGGCCACCAGACAGGCTGCTGCTGTCTTCGCTGAGGAGGGAGTCGAGAGGTGGGGTGGGGGCACGCGGCCCCGGCGTGTGCGCCCCTTGAGGAGTGGTGGTAGGGGACCAGGCGGCGGCCGCGCTGGCGGCTCCAACGGCCGCCGCGCTTGCGCCTTGCGTCGGGCGGGCCCCAAGGCTCGGGTTCCACGTCTCCGATCGCAGCTGCGGATACGCCGCTGCTGCAGGCACAGGCTGTGATACTTGACCGTAGGGCATGGGTGCCATCACCTGCAGCAGGGGCTGCTGCGATGGTGGGAAATGCCCGTATTGCTCCTGCATACACTGCTGCTGGTAGCGCATGCACTGGTAATAGTAGTGGTGGAACAGTTCCGCGTCAACGGTGGGAGGGGCGGCGCTGCAGGCGGCGGAGGGCATGCCGTACATGGCCTGCTGCGGCACCATCGGCTGCGGGGCAAGGGCGGTGGCCATATGCGCAGGGCTCGCCGCATAGCTGTGGGCGGCCTCGTGAGGGTAGCCGCCTGGCACGCTGACAAAGTCCGAGCCACCAGTGCCGCTCATGTACCTCGCATTGTTGTTGATGGTGGTGGTGGCCATGCTTGCGTAACGGAATGGCTCTGGCACCCCTTGCAGAGGCTGCTGATGCAGATGCACCTGTGACCAGTTAGGGTACAGGCAAGCCGGTGCGGACGCTTGGGCGGTCGTATTCTGTGTGAGAGCGGTGGCGAACATCTGGGAACGCGGTGAGGGTGGAGCGGCACGGCTTCCCTGGATGCTGTCGGTTGCCCCTTCCGGTTTCGGAGAGATCCCTGACAGCTGGTGGAAGCCTCCTCGCAGGCGGCCCACACGTCCGCGGGAGGTTGCGCCGTCTCGGCCCAGAAGGCCACCGCTGCGTGCGCTGCTGGTGGCGGTGCTGCTGCCGCTAGGCAGAGGTGGGGTTCGGTTGAGCCCTTGTTCGTTCCGCATGGACATGGTCTGCTGAGGCGTGTTGTCGTCGATGCCGGAGGGCATGTTGGGATTTCTTATGAGTTTTTTCCTCTTCTCTCTTGCTTTGGACAGTCACTTGCAAGTTGAGAAAAAAAAAGGGAAGATGAAATAAAACGTTAAGTGGGTTTCTTGTAGTTTCAGCTGTTGTTTGTTTTCTTCTCTTGCAAACGAAGCAAAAGGGGAAGGATTAAAGAAACAAAAAGTCGCGAGTGTATATGGGTGTTAGAATCGAGCACGAAAACGAAGGGAGAAAAAACACACGTAGAAATGATTCAGTAAGAAATGCGAGTTACAGAGACAAAGAGGAAAACAAGCAAAAAGGAGAAAGTAAAGAATAAACGGTGATTAAGAAGAAGTTGAAAGAGAAGACAAAGAGCCGAGACGAAGAGAGACGAAGAGAGACGAAGAGAGACGAAGAGAGACGAAGAGAGACGAAGGGAGAGGAGGATAGAAAGAAAGCTCTAACGGTAGACGGGTGTCAGTAGATAAGAGGAAGAAGAAAAAGGAGGAATATCGAAGAAGACCTGGAATAAACAAACAAGAAGTGCAATAGCACAAGGAATCGAAAGAGAGAGAGAGACAGAGAGAGAGAGGAAGGCAGAGAGGAGTGTACCCTGTGAAGTGCTTACCGGTTTTCCTTTGGATTCTTGACAATGCTCTCTTTAAATTCCGCTTTCTTTTCCCGTTCGCGCAAAAGAAAGAAAGAGGGATTACGGGGAGAAAGACAAGAAATATGTAGAAGATAAAGAAAGAAAAGGAAGAGCCTGTTGGTGTGGTGGGGTGATGGGCAATGCAGTATGATCTTTCGTTTACAGGGAAAGCCTGCGAGAGGGTGTGAGCGTGTGAGGTGGATAGGTGGGTGGGTGGGTGGGGGGGGGGGTTAAGAAAGAAGGGAGGTGGGGTGGGGGTAAGGGGACGGGGTAGTGAGAATAAATCAATAAATCGAAACAAACGAAGGATTTGAGTGAACGTGGGGTGGGGGTGGGGGGAAGGTGTTTCTGAGAGAGGTTAAAAATTAAAAAAAAAGTTGGCGGAAGAGACGAAGCACCGCAGAGCGGCGGTGAAGGTTGTTTCTGAAGATTTGTGTTTCTCTTCTTCCTTCAAGAAGGATTCTGACTGCTTGCACGAAGCGGCAGTTCGAGGCGTGAGGTCTTCTCCCCCTCTTTCTTTTTCTTCTTCTGTCCACTGGGAACTAGGTCTCTTTGCAGAACTCGTTGATGGAGCGCCGCACACAAGAACCAAGAGCGACAGAGAACCGAAAGAACGAAAGGAAAAGAGGCTGTCTCACGGTGCGAAACGCTGCTGAGCAGTGGTTGGTCTTCTGAGAGTGGACACTGATGATCCACAATGAGAGAGAGAAAGAGAGGGAAACGGGGGAAGAAGTGTGACCGAGAACGGATGAGCTGTAATACCGAAAAGTCCCTGCCGACACCAGATCCAGTCTGCTGGTGGTGGTGTAACGTGGAAAGTTGTTTAACAGCTTTTCTGTCACGATTGAAGATTCTCACTTTGTGTTTGGCTGAGTCGACGTCAGTGCGGTAAGAATACAGCCGTGTGTGGTTCTGTCGGTTTTCGACGTAGCGCGAGAGCGAAAAAACGAAAAGAGAAACGTGCGTCTGGAATATATCTTGACGCGTATCTTATTCTGCTTATTCTTTTTTTCCTTCTTCTTCTTCGCTACTCTTTCTTATCCGTGTGCTTCGTGCTTCTGTCGATCCGTATTATCTGTGGTCACTTCTTGTCGAACGGCTCTTGTTCTGCACTCAGGCTGCTGGGCAGAGGTAGGCGCGAGTCGAGTGGATGAAACCCGATAAAAACTGGCGACAATGAACCGTAACGGATGGGGCGGTGTGTGAGACAGGATAGCAAGACTCGGGGTGGAGTGGGTGGGTAGCGTGAATGACAAAAGGAAAGAGTGTCAATCACGAAGACTCCAACGAAAAAGAAAAAAAGAAAAGGGAAAGGGAAACCAGAATAAAAGCTCGAGATGCGAAAGCAAGCGTATCGTGAAGAACAAGAGTGACAGATGGACGAGGGCTTCTCTTTATTATCGCTTTTTTCTTTCTTTCTGGATTCGGGTTCTGGCTTTCGTGCTGCTCTTTGTTACGAATTCCCCCCTTTTCTGTTTTCTTTTCTTTCTCTGGATCTGTTTGCTAGTGTCTGTGCGGGGTGTGATCGTACGTGTGAGAAGGAGAGTTCAGTGGTTGAGTTAAATTCTGTCGGGGACCGCGTCGGTATTTTTTTTTTTCTTGTGTTAATTTTTTTCTTTGTGTTACTGAAAACTTTCTGGAAGGTATATGTCCAATAAGAGGGACTCGAAGACTAGTGATGCGGGAATAAAGGAAGGAAAGATACTTGTTTCTTTTCTCTTGTGTTGCTCTGACCGGTGACGGGTGAGATTAGTCTGCTTTTTGATTCTGTCTTCCTTCAAGCAAGCGAGCGCTGTACTAAAAGAAGACCGATCAAGAAAAGATGAAGAGGAGTTTTCGTAAAGAAAAGAAAAAAAGAAGAAGAGATGTGGCGCACCGAACTGGTTCACGCAGGAAAAAAAAAGAACAAAGGTAAGCTGAAGACTCTGTTGTGTAGATGTTGTTTTTGTTTTTGTTTCTGAGAGAGAAGCAGCAGTCTTTTGGATAGGGAGAAGGCCTAACAATCTGTTTCTTCTTCTTCTTTTTTCCGTGTCTGCACGTCTGATAACGCGTACGTGAAAGTGCCTATAGACGACTAAGAAAAGCACGGATTGCTTGTTTGTGTGTGTGCGTGAAGAAGCCCGAGAGGGATAGAGAGAGAGAGCTAGCTTCGAGTGAAGAGTAGTTTCGAAAGGGTGAAAGCGGTTAGTCTTTACGTTTTTTTTTGTTTTTTTTTTTTGGTTTGGGGACAGGAGGAAAAGGTATCGTGGGTTAGCGGCGAGAACAGGTGCGAGGATAGCAGAGAGAGAGCGAGAGAGAAAGAGAGATCAGAGAGGTCAGAGATGAAGCCCGAGATACGGAATACTCAATATTCTTTGTATCGTTTCACCAGCCATGTATCAACCAGCCAAGCGCTCTTCTGTCGTACGAGGCACAGTTACTGCACCACGACGCAGCGGTGCAGGTGGAGATGCGTTAGTCATGTACTCCTCCAACTGTTTTCCCCTTCCTCAGTGTTTTTTCCTTGCGTGCAAACGAAAAGCGTTTTTCTTTTTTCTTTTGTGATGCGGACACATTGTGCGCGAGAGTCATTGCGACGTAGAACAGCTCAACGAGCGTGTCAGAGGGAAGGGAATGGAATAAATACCGTGTGTGTGTGTGTGGAAGAGGAAGATACTGTATCATTTTTTCTAGTGGCGGTGAGAAAAGAAAAAGAAGAAGAAAGCGTTGGTTCCAAGAAAGAGAGAAGAAGACAAAAGCAAAGTCGAAAACGATACTCGGTGAAGCATAGTTATCGTTCTCTTTCTTTTGATGCGAGACGCTGTGAAGTAAGAAGGGGACAAAAGGTAAGGAAACGTGATAGCCCCAGCAAGAGGCCCTCATTTTTTTTTTTTTTTTGAGAGAGAGAGTTGAGCTTATTTTTGTGAGATAGCGGCCATGACGTCAGCCCGTTCTTGTGCCCGGTACTGCTGGTGTTCCTCGCGCTTGACCAGCATGTTTCGCAGTGCTGCCGCCACCTCCGGTGATAAATCCGCCGCAGACGCCGAGGAGGCAGAAGACGAAACAGCATATCCGGAGTGATGCGCGGTGTGAGTGTCCCGTAGTGCAGCATCCTTCCTGTCGGTCACCGAGTGTGCAGTTCCGTGCCGGTGGCCGTTGCACTGCGCGAGCTGCTGCTGCTGCTGTCGTTGTTGGAGGAGTTGCTGCCGGAGCTTGTGGGGAAGCAAGCCGTTTCTTTCTAAAATATAGACCAGCTCAAGGACAGCGACCTTTCGCTTGTTCACCCACCGGCGCTGGCGGCGTCTGTTGCCTGCTTCGTCTTGTGATGCGGCATGGGCACCGTCCATGACGTTGCCGTAAGACGTACCACCCTCTGCCGCATCAACCGGGAGTGACTGAAGTACCGTGAACTGAGGGAGCTGCGGACAGAGAAAGAAGAGGGCGGCGAGCGCGGCGGGCGCGGGGCGGGCAGCCGTGTGCAGCCCCACCACCCATGCGCGCCAAAGATCCGCCAAGCGTGTCGGTGCAGGTAGTGTGAGGCCTGCGCCAGACGATGCCGAGGGTGCGTCGAGGTGGTGCTGCTCCCCGCGCTTGCCCACAAAGTGGAGTGAGGTGGAGAGGAGAGCCGCAAAGAAGCCCAAGGCCGCCACGATCGCAGGGAGCATGAGCACCACCGCCCCCACCCGCACACCAGCCGGCGAAGAAGGCGGTATGAACACAAACAGGGCTCTCGCATTCTCCACCATGAGCCGCACGCTCAGCGCCACGACAACCGACAGGAGCGTCAGCATGTGCCAGCCTGTCGACGCGCCTGTTGGCATTCGCCTCGTGGCCTCCGCGGTGGTGGCAGTGGCGGTGCTGCTGCTGGCCCGTGGTGGGTCTGAGGCAGCTCCCTGCCCATGTACTGTCATGGTGTGAAGACACGGCCCGCAGACCGCGGAGGGGCGACCAGGGAGGGCAAGATGCGGATGCGGCTCCAGCGCCGGCCAGCCCCAGTCCTGCAGTGCAGCCACAAACGCCAAGGCGGTGGCCAGCGAGGCGAAGAGAATCGCCAGCAGTGCCCGGGCTACCGTCGCATGGGTGAGGGTGCCCCCAGTCTCCGTCGCCGTGCCCGATACAAGCATGTTCGCACGCTGCGCATAGGCTGCCAGTCGGCGTTCGCTGGCGGTGCGGCCGCCACTCACAAGAAGGCCCGCCAGCACAAAGGCCACGGCCACGAGTAGCCAGCCCGCGAGGAGCAACGCCCAAAAGAAGAGGAGGCGGAATGCGTTGAGAGTGGGTAACCGACGCCGTGTCATCTGTTTGGTGTCGCTGCCCTTGGCAAGGGCTACGGTTGTGTGGGCGGGGCGCTGGCCGTCGTCAACGCAGGCGGCGAGCCAGCGCGTCGGTGGTCTGCGAGGCTGAGTGAGGAGGCGGGCGATCGCTGCATCAGCGTACCGAACGACCCAGGCCCTACCCCTCTTCTGCGTCGCCTCGTCGCTTCCGACGCTGTGAGAAGGTGGCGTCTTCTTTTTCCCTTGCAGGCCCTGTCCTCTGTCGTCTTCCCTCTCGGCGACGGCAAGCACCTTGTTGGCGTCGAGCCAGCTGGGAAAGTAACGCGTGTCAGCCGCTGCCGCAAAGTTGCCGAAGGAGGCGTGTGGCAGCGCAATGGACAGCGCCGCCTGCTGGTACATGACATCGAGCAGCCCGCACACGAGCCACCAGTCCAGAAGCAGGGTCACCGCCCACAGCAGCATGGACGCGTCAAGAGAAAAGACGGCGTCGGGCGCGAGGTAGGGCGTCATCGCGGCCCAGTGCGCTTGCCCAGGCCAGAAGCGGTGCAGGAGCGCGTTGTAGATTGGGGCGGCGATGGCGAGGCCAGACACAAGGCCCCAGGGAATGAGAAAGATATCGGCCTTGTGGACGCCCAGGCCCACGCACGCGGAGCCGGTCAAGACGGGCCGTGCCCTCGTTCCCCACCACTTGCGAATGCGGAGACAGACAGCATTGCCCCGAATGAGGCGCCCCATGCCGGCCGCTTCCTTGTTCGTCACCTCGCCGTCCTCGAGGCTAGTGGAGAGGCTCGACAGCGGAGTGGTGGCGGTAGTGGTGTCCGCCTCGTGCACTCCCACCATCCTCACGTCCCCAGCCCCGGTGCTCGGAAGGAGGGCTTGACTGGGGTGAGGGAAGTGAAGCTCGCGAAGGAGAAAAGCGCGCTGCCCTAGCGTCTGAGCCCCGAAGCACGGCAAGCGCAACAGCCCGTAGCCCAGCAGGCGACCGACACCATAGACCACGACGACGGTGAAAAGGGCCATGCATGCAAGCATCACGAGGAGGCGTGTGAAGGCCATGAAGAAAGGGGAGCCGTTCCAGTTCGCGAGGCAGACATTCACCACCGTCCATGCAAGGTCAAAGCGGCACGCCCCTGTTAGCGAGTGCGAGACATCCAGGCCGGCGGCCAGACAGTGCGCAGGAACCAACGACAGCGCCACCGCCACGCGAGCCAATGGACCCTGCAAGACAAGCCGCAGGCGGTCCGTCGCGGTCGAGGTCAGCGGCATTTGCGGCACCGTGGCGAGGGAGGCTGCCGACGGCAAGAACGGCTGCGTCTCGGGCTGCGCAGCCGTTGCGGGGAAGGCCGCCGTGATTTCCTTCTCCGCAGCGCGTGGCGCCGTGCTGGCCAGTGAGCTGTCTGACAGAAAGCCTGAGGTGCTCGTCACGGGAGGTGGTGCACTACGGGGCTGGGGGCTGCGACTGCGACTGCGACGCATGCTGGCGAGTTGTGCCGTGGAGGTGGAGGAAGCAGTGTCCGATGGCGAAGTTGAAGATGAGGAGAAGGAGGAAGTCGGCATGGAGGAGGTGGGGCTCGCGGAGGCACTGCGATGCCCTGTCGCGGCCTCCCGCCTCACACAGGCGGCCACCATCATGGGGGAGGGCAGGGCTGCCATTGCCTGCCGAGGCCGTTGCGGTTGCACCGTTCCCTTGTCCTTCTCTACGACTGCTGTCGCCACGGGAAGAGGCCTCATGGACGGCAAGGGGCGTGCAGCAGGGGCGTGGTTCTCCTTCTCATTCCACTCCGCCAACGTGTCTACGCTCGCTTCAGTGGTCCTGAGCCGAGGGGCGGGGCTGCTCGCGTGACGCCCCCCGTCGTTGCCGGTGTGACTGCGCACGCTGAGCGCCACAGCACTCGCGGTCCTTTGGCCGTCCTTGGCAGAGAAGGATCGAGAGCTCGACCCGGGCAGCATCGGCACGGCCACCGCAGAGGCAGACGCAGAGCCGGCCTGCGTCCCGGTCTCGGCGGTCGTCGCGAGCGGGACGCGGTGGTGGCGGCCGGGCCGCATCGGACACGGCGATGGGGAGTGCGTACCCAGACGTGCGAACGAAGGCGCTGCAAGCGACGGGGACAGGCGTGCCACCGATGGTGACGCTGGTTGCCCGGCACCTATGGCACGTCCCATAGGGTCCTTTGGGCCCGCCTTGTCATCGTCGCTGGCATCTGCGGGTTTGCCCAGGGGCACCGTCAGCGGGCGGACGTCGGGACTGTCGCTGCTGTGGCGGCGTAGAAGGCCAGCCCCTGCCATGTCTGCGTGCTCCGGCCGCGCTACGGACGGTGAGATGGATGTGTAGGAGCGACCCACAGCTTTGGGAACCGTGGAGAAAGGAGCCGCAGGGATCGGCTGTGGACTGGTGCCGCGACGGTGCGAGCGCTGGCGCACGCCGCACAACGCACCGCCGCCCCAGTCCTCCTCGCCCTTGACGTCCTTCGCAGCCACGGTCCGCAGGCTTGCCTCCACATGGCGTGCTGTCGCTTCACCCGCCGTGGCTGGGCGGTGTGGCACCGGAGAGGTTTCTTTCGTTGGCATGGCTGACGCGTGGAAGCGAGCCGTGGCGGCACTCTCTCGTAGCCCCCACATGTGCTGAGGGAGGTCCTCCCATCCATGACGCGGCGCGCCACAGGGCAGGGGAGTGGGGCCGACGGCCGCTGGACTGCAGCTCCGCAGTCGCTGCCGGGCGCTGCCCTCGACCGCGGCCAGTTTAACCATGGACGCCTCCGTGGACGTGGCTCGCGCATGCGTCGCGGTGTTCCTCGTCTTGCTCTTGTTTTTCTTGTGCCGATGCGTACTACGCACGGCGTCCAGCGAAGGTGCTTCGGAGGAGGCCGGTGCCGTGCTGGTAATGTCGCTCGAGGTGGTTGCTGCCGGGCGTCTCTGCTTGCTCATCATCGCCGCGACATTCTGCCAGTCTGCTCGTAGGGAAAGAGAGGAGGAGGAGGTGCCAGAGGTGTGGCCGCCCACACTCTGCTTATCCGCACAGCTCACGACCGGAGACACGGGGACCTTTTTTTCCGCCGCGGTGCTCCCTCGAGTTGACGTCCGAGTCGCAGCGGCGTCTGCCGTGGTGATGGGGTCCGCCGTTTGTCGGTTCATCTAGATGGAAAACACACACACAAAAAAAAAAAGAAGAGGGAATGGATATAGGGTAATAGGGTCGAGACAGATAGAGGTGTGAAGAGTGTATATACAAGTTGGGTCTGCGAGAAAGACAAACCAAAGGAGGATATAGATATCAAATGGAGGCGAAATTCGAAAGTGGTGTAGAGAGAGAGAGAGGGAATGAAGGGGAAGATATAAGGAGAGATCTAGGGTTGTAACATGGAAGACTGTGAGAAATAGGGAGAGGTTATACACGTAAATGAGTTGAACAGATGTGAAAGAAAAAAAGGAAAAAGACAGCGAAACGGGTGAATAATACAAAAAGTGGAGCTCCAAAAATCTGTGATGAAGAAAGAGAGAAGCAACAGCAAGATGTATATGCTATTCACCGTAATCGCTGAATTCACTACGTGTGTGCGTGGGTGTAGGAATAGGAAAAACAAAAGCAAAATGATCCAGTGGTTTGCCAGAGAAATCAAGAGAAATAGGTGAGGAATTTGGTGGAGGTGCTGCTTCTGCCCAAACGACGAAATCCATCATGAGGGAAGTGTAATGAGTGGAGTCCACGCACATAGACACTTTTTGGGAACGTTCTGCGTTTTCCTTTCCCTCCCAAAAAAAGTCCTTGCAGTCTTTTACTCAGTTTCCTTTTTTTTTTCTCCAAAGTTCTCTGTTTCGTGTGAGATCACAGCACAAGTGATATTGCATCACTCCTTCAGCGGAAGAGGGAGGAGAGGGGGGGGGGGGATGGGACTACTCGACGCACTCTCGGTCCATTTGCGAGATGTTTTTTTCTCTCTCATCTTCAAACGCTCCCTCTGTCTGTTAGAAGTGGGCAGACGCATTCACCTTTCCCGTGCCAAAGATCAACGGGGGAAGGGGATTAAGGAGCGGTAAAACGAAAACTGTATAGCTGGCAAGAGAGAGAGAGCGAGAGAGAACGAGCGAAGGGGAGTAGAAGATTTGAGGACTTCACATGTTTTACGCCGCAACAAAATTATGCAGGAAGGAAAGAAGAGCAAAGAACGAGAGAGAGAGATACGGAGAGGTAGAGGGGGGGGGGAAACCATCGTCAACAGCCAGATAAATCATAAAGAGAAGCAAGTTTGCCAGCCAAGCAGCCGTTTGGTATCGCGGCAACAGAAAAAAAGGATACCGTGGAGAGAGAACAAGAGAGAGGAGGAGGAAGAAAGGACCTGTCAACAGAGGTACAAGGAGGCTCTTGCACAAGACGACTGAAAGGCGAGAGAAGCACTCCAGGGCTTTCGTTGGCCCGTTTGGTGTCATGTCAACGAACTCGTAGTAGGGAAGAGCAACAGGAACAACACACGCACGTGCAGGCGTCATGAAAGAGAGAAAGATAAAACGATGGGAAGAAGCAAAGCAGAGCAACTCAGAAGCAAGGTGTTGGCAATGAAGAGAAAGAGAGAGAGAGAGAGAGGAGGCGGGTAGTGAGAGGTCAAACCACAATGATGACGAAGCAAGAAGCGGAAGAGGAAGGAAAAAAAAAGCTGTTGGCGAAACAACTCGCAAACGGAAGCAAGAGAAAAAGAAGAAAAACCTACTGTAGGGAGTGCGTGACCACACATGAAGAAGAGGAGTAAACAGGTATTGGAAAAGAAAGAAAGGATGTAACAAACAGCTGCGTGGGTAGGCTTGACTGAAAAAACAAAAACAACAAACGACAACTCATGAACGCGAGAGTTGAAGAGGAGAAAGGCAACACAAGGGCCATCCAAATCAGATTGGACAGCGAAGGTGTGCCGACGTGCACATAGGTGCGGAGGAGGGGGGGGGGTCTTCGATAAGAGATGAAGTCATAATGAATAAGTGGTAATCCACAGCAAGCGAGGGGAGGGGGGGGGGGGGAATAGGGTGTCAGCGGGCTCGCGGTTATAATGGCAATGGGAAGGGAAACAAGCAAAACAAACTTTGGTCAGCGAAGTGAGCCGCCACCCCTCCCAGGGGATCGTTCTGTGAGTCGGTAAGAGAAGACACGGGAGCTGTCAAGCCAGCGGACGCCACCCGCCATACCCAGCGCCGACAGCAAAAGGAATCGAAAAAACAAAAACAAAGCGCACAAGTGGAGAGGCAGCAATACACAGCCTTAAAAAAAAAAAAAAAAAGAACGTGAAGATGCCTCCCAGACAACACCCCTTTTCGCTCGAGCTTCGGGATCATAGCCGCCGCGGCGGTCGCAAAGAGTAGGAGCGATTTTAATAAAAAAGAAGAACACATGCACACGGCTACGCCCGTAAACGTCCACGCTGCATTGCAGGATTATACGAAGCAATTCATAAAGCACGCGTATAGGAAGCGAAGAAACCAGTGGAACACAACACAAGATGAAGTCTGCGACAAAAAAAAAGAAAGAAAGACGGCGGATGGTTGAATTCTGAGAGGTGATAAACAACAAGTTGGACGAAACGAGCGTGAATGCCCTTTGATGAAAGGGAGAGAGAGAGAGAGAGAGACAGAGACAGACAGATAAAGCGGAGCCAGAGACAAAGAAGGGGGCGCCATGCCCGGATGACCTACATCATCACAAATTCACTGGAGGAGCTCTCACACAGCGCCGACCCCGTATTCCGCGCGCCGTCAACACTGAGGTACTGCTGTGTGTGTTCTTCCGCATCGGCAGGACCTTCAGAGCTGTTCGGTGCGGGGGCTGTCGTGTTCGTTGCAGGCCGTGGTGGTGTGGACGTGGTGGAGACGGAGAACATGGCCGGGGTCTGCGCTGTCAGTGGGGTGAGCGGGGTGCGGTAGCTAGACGCCTCCCATGAGGTGTCTCCTGGCTCCAGCAGGACGGCCTCAGCCTGCGCTGCGTCTCTGCCGTGAGCTGTAGACGGTGGCGGCGTTGGCACCCCTTCGCTGCTGCCGCTCCCGCCCTGAGCCTGGTACAGCGAGGCACTAGGCTCATGCTGACTGCTGCTGGGAAGAGCACTGTCGCTGCTCGCGCCGTAGCTGACCGGGCGATACCCCAGGACATCCTCCTCGGCAATGCGAGAAAAACTGCTGCCGGTCTCCGCGGTGGTGGCGGTGAGGGGCCGTTGCGCGGCTGAAGAGAAGCCGCCGAGGCCGTGCGTGTTGACGTGGTTGTGGCTGGAGGTGCTATCAGCGGGGCGTGCCCGGAAAGGGTTAAACCATCGTCCCAGACCACCCCCACCCCCGTTGTTCCCGTGGTTAACGTTTCCACCAGGACTGTTGACGTTGCTGACGCTGCCATTCAATGAGGTGACGCTGCTCGGGCGAGAGAGCACTGACCAGCGGCCCAGGGTTCCATTGCCACCACTCGGCCCGGGGGTGGTGAAGTTAGATGGGTGAAGCATATCCAAGCTTGCACTCGATCCCTGCGCTGTCCACGGCTGCTGCTGCTGCGTGTACGTGTAGCTCGCGCTGTTCGGCGTCAGCATTCCAGGATCTGTGTGATGATTGTTGGTGTTGGTATACGCGCTGTGGGCGCCAAGTCTTGCCAGTGGCAACGGCTGAAGTGGGTAGGCGGCCGTCGACGGACCACCTGCATCGTCGTCACTGGTAGTGGTGGTGCACTGGGAGGAGCCATGGGGGTTGCTGCCCTCGCGGTGCGAGAGCGGATCTCCGTTCTCGTCCGCGTTGCCGCCATTGTTATTGCTGGTCCCGCTGCTTTGAGGGTTGTGGGGGAGGTGGAACACAATACAGACCACCAACTCGGCAAAGGCGTCGAGAAGATCTATGCTAGGCATTTTTTTTTTTTAAAAGGTTGGTGTGTCCTTCTTTTTCAAATTAATGTTTTCCCTGGGATACCGGTTGCTTTCTCTCGGTGATCGGTGGAGTGCTCGTTCTCGCAACGAAAGAAGGAAGCACGGAAGGCAGATAAAGGACACAATGTTCTTCTTCCCTTCACTCTTTAACCGTTTTGCTTGGTGCGAGTAGCGGGTGGGTGTGATGGGGTGGTTTCGGAGAATCTATTGAGTGTGAAGAATGAAGTGAGACGAGCTGACGGCGAATATAAAAAAAGTAGCAGATACTTCACAGGCTAGAGAACACCTCGCCAGTCTCAGGAAGGCCGAGCGGTGGTGTATAAGTGAACAAGGTTTTTTTTTTTTTTTTAAAAGGAGGGCAGAGGACTGCAAAGAGTCTGGAAGCACAGGAGCAGTGAAGGATGCGCTTCAGCAAGCAGTGGATGTGGAGAGACGGTGAAGTCAGGGGTTCGAAAGGGGAAAAAACCAAAACGAGTTAGCCGCTATGTGGAAATCACAACGGAAAAAAAAAAGCAGCAACATAATGGAGAAGAGGAGGGGAGATGTGGGTAATTTCAAAATAAATAAATAAATAAATGCGGAGAGCATGTTTTGGCAACGGGCACGAGTGAATGCTCCTCGCGTGTACTGAGGACGTCTCTGGGCCCCGTCACAGTTTTTTCTGTTTATTTCTTCTTCTTGCTCAGCCCTTGTGCCAGCTTCCTTTCGTTCTTTTTTGAAATTTATTTGGTGAAGGGACGTGTGCTTTCGTGCTTCAGATGTGAGATTTGCGTGTGTGTGTGTGTGTGCGTGAGAGAGAACCAAACAGAGAAAAGGAGAGCAGAGGAGCGCACCGTTGCACCAGCCTACACCCATCCACCTACCGCGGAACCCTCGCCCCATCATCGACGACAACGCCTCCGTTCGCAAGTGCCTTCTCCGCCGCCACCTCGTCGAGGACCTTGCGAAGCTTCCGTGGCTGCAGCAGCACCAGCGCATTCTCCGCGGCGTCGTAGTGCGCCAGCCGATTCGACGTTAGCTCACCCCGCACGCTCGCCCAGAAACCAGCCGACAGCAGCACGTCACGCTTCTCCAGCTCGCCGCGAATAGCGTGCACCGAGACGTACACGCCTTCCCCGTAGGCTTCTTGAATGTCAATAAGCTTGTACAGGTGGCTGCGGAAGTTGTCTGGGAGGCTCTTGAGGACACGACGGATCGTATCGTGCAGGGGCAAGGAGGCGTTGGAATAAGATGAAGAGCCTCCGGCATGGCCCCCACTGCCGCCGCTCGTGCCACCCGCGGCGGTCGCTTCCGACTGGGTCAGTAGCGCCAGCGAGTCGACCGTGCGCATCTCGTGCACGCGCGGGAGCAACAGCGAGCGGAGCTGCATGTGCACCAGGTGCATGGACTCGAGACCCGCACTGAGGCTCGATGCGGCACTATCGGCGCTGCTGCTGCCGCTGCCGCCGCCGCTCGGCCAGTTCGGGTCGTCGTACGATAGAAGGATGCGCAGCTGCGCACGAGGGTGACCGTGATCGTGGCACAGCTGCTGCATGACGGCGATGGCCTCGGCATCGAGCAGGTCCGCGTTGTGCAAGACCAGGATCATCGCCGCCTGCTCGCTACACTGTGCGCCTGGAGTGGTGGGTAGCGGCTCTGTCGTGGCACCTGGGGCCGTCGACGGGTGTGTGAGCAGCTTGTGGGTGAGGCTGGAGGGTGTGGCGAGCCAGCGGACGCAGCGGGTGCGCTGGTAGACGGGAGCCTTGGCGAGTAGCTCTGTCACGTGTTGGCGGGCGGCTGCCGATGCGAAGCCGATAGTGGGCTCCTTCACAGTGCACAGGCGATGGGCCAGGGTATTCGATGCGGGCAGATCAGTCCTGCCTTCTGTGTCTGGCTCCAGCACGGCGGGCAGGGCAAGGCGTGGAACGGCGGTGCCGCTACCCGAAGTCGTTGTTGTGGCGGCGACGGCCGCGTCGCACCATTCCAGTGGGGTGAGAACAAGAGGGCTGGCGCGTGCGGTGTTCTCCTCGCAAAGCACCGCCGTCGCTGCCACTGCAGCAGGGGGAGGGGAGGGCCGTGCGGTGCCAAGTTCACGCGAAGTATTCAGGGCTGAGGAGCCGTCGTCGCTGCCCTTGATGGCTGGGACAGGAGAGAGTTCGCGTAGCACAGAGGGTGAGCGGCTCATGTCTCTTTTTCCATTTCCCACCTCGTGATGGGCACCATCCTCGCCGACAGCTTCATCCACGTTGATGATGGAGGTAGGGGAGGCCGTGACGCCATTGGTGTTCGTCTCCAACTGCCGTGAGACGGAGCGGGAGCGGTGGCCATCGTTGTCGCCGCGTAGATGGACCTCGTCTCGGAGCCGCTTGGTTCCTGCCAAGACAGCTGCATCCTTGGCGTCTGAGGGTCGCCCGCCCCTCTGTGCACCGCTTCCGCGATCCACAAGAGGTTCCATGGTGAAGAGGCCGCGGCCGGCCCTCGACTGCGCCTTGAGCCTTCGCCCCACGTCCCGCAATTGCCGTGCGACAGAGGGACAGGCGGGGCCTGTAGCGCGACCGCGGCTGGCATCTACAGTGACCACCGGAAACGGGAGCAGCTCCGCGCTGTGCGCCACGTGGTTGAGAAAGAAGAACTTGGAGCCGAGGCCCCCCACGGCGACGGAGCGACCGTGCAACAGGTGGTCCAGACACAGGGCGAATTCCTCCGAGGCAAGGCCGTCCGGCCAATGCACGGGTGTTTCCTTTGCTCCCACCGCATGCACGAAGCCTTGCTGCCTATGGGAAAAGAGCAGACGCCGATCCACGAGTGGGCTGCTCGCGATGCGATGGAGCACGTCCACGACAAGCAGGGGCTGGGCGTGCTGGGACGGCACAAAGGTGGCGGCGGCGAGTCGGTGGCTGCCCCCGCCCTCATGGCCTGGCACCGCCGTCAGCTGCGTCGTGGCCTTGCGGAAAACATCGGAGAGGAGATAGAGGGCCACGCCGTGCACATTGTGCAGGCCGTAGGCGCCATAGGGAATGTGCAGCGCGAAGCGGCGCGGCGGCAGCCCTGGCAAGGAAGGTGGGCAGCGCCACATGAGCACGGGGGTGATGCTACCGCTGATACCATGACCGCTGCTGGCGCTGCCACTACCACCGTGACGAATGGGAAGCGGTTTCACAAAGGCGGGATGGCCCTCGCGCGGGTAGGCGTTGATAGCACACCACACACACGCCTGCTCAAGACGTGGGTTGACTACCGAGAAGACCGCCGCACCGCCTTCCTCGCAGCACGGACGCGTGGCGGCCCGGTGCGACAGACGCATGAGCGGCCGCTGTGACAGGCCTGCGAGTGCGTCCGTGCTGCCGCTATCTGCGGCGGCCTCTTTCTCATCTTCATCCGCCTCCCTGTCCAAGTCAAGCACTTGGAGGAGGCTCGGCTTTTGTGGTGTCGTCGTACTTTCTGCGCCTAGAACGGAGCCAGTCCCTGCGGTGGATGAGGCGTCAGGCGGTGGCGCTGGTAGCGGTGCAAGGGCTCCGTGGAACGAAGCCACCAGTGGCTCGGCAGAGGCCTCCCGCCGCTCCCGCTCCTGCTTCATGAAAAAGTATCGCTGCTGCACGTCATTGTCGTAGACCAGACGCCCGCGTTTGCGCACGCGCAGCTCTGGTGCGGGCCCTTCACAGCACCACTCGTGTAGCAGCGCCTCCTCAAACTTGAGATAGCCCTCTCGGCAGAGGTGGCAGCGTGGGACGTCGTCGCGCCAACGGCGCTTTCCACGTCTGTGCGGAAGGTCACCCTCGCTTCCGTGACCGTTGCCCGCGCCGTGCTTGTCACGCACCCGCATACCAAGCCGCACGCCCGGGGTCTGAGACTGGCTGGGCACGACGGCGGTGGCGGGCGTGCTGAGAATGACCGCCAGTGCATCGGCTGTTGCACCCATCGGGGAGGCCGCGCCACCACCCATCGCAGCCCTCTGGCGCCGGCGATCCGCGTCTTGCTCGTCGGCGTGGTGCGAAGGAAGCCCAAGCAGCACACGCGGAATGCCGTGGAAGCAGCCCTGACAGATGGAATAGGTGCAGTACGTGCAGTAGTAGCCGGGCGTGTTGCGGTATCGCGGGGCACCATGGCTGTTCTGACACGGACGCCAGTGCAGGGACTTCAGGAGCGCGTCCTCCTCGGCGGCGCTGAGGGGCTTCAACGCGTGCTCGTCTGGAGACGTTGACGGCGAGGCCCCCGACATCACCTCTTCCTCGTCGCTTTCCGTGGGCGTCAACGACGACAGGGATGAAAGCGAGGAGAGCGAAGCGGTGCTGGCGGGTTGAGGGATGGCCTCAGAGCCGCTCGCCTCTGCGGGCTCCTCGTCACGTTGTGTCCCGTCCCTTTCATGTGATGGGGAGAGGGCCACAGCGGAGATTTCTCTCGTGGTCCCCTCTTCTTCCTCTGCCACTTCCCTAACCTTCTTGCCTTCTGCCGCTGTTGGCGGTGGTTCACTTGTTCCGCATGGTTCGCTGTTATCGGAGCCTTCTGCGTCATCAGACGCCGTTGCGTGACGCGGCGTGCTGGCTGACGTCTCTGCGCGAGAGCGTGACGGCGCGAACAGGGTGCGATGGTGTGGCGCCTGGCCTGGCGTCGACCCTCTGTCATGGGCACTGCCGCATGGGGAGAAGGGTGTGGAGGGGCCCCGCCGCCGCCCCGACGCGGTCAACGCAGGAGGTGAGACGGAGCGCTCTGCCGCATGTGCAGGAGAGGCTCGTGCCTCTTTTTGGGTTTCTTCCTTGTTCTCGTGGCCTTCTCTTGCAACGCGTGCTTCTGCCTCTCGCCGTGGCTCAGGGGTCAACAGAGAGAGACGCGTGGCGTGCGGCGGCGCTAACGGTTTACTGCTGCTCCCTCTTCTCTCCAGGACAGGCAGGGAGCTGCTTAGCCGACAGCTAGGCGCGTCACGTGACAACGTTCCGATCGAGAGCGGTTTGACGTGAGAGGCTGGGGAGGCCTGTGGTGTTGCGTGTCCCGTTTCGGGGGAGCGAAGGAAGGTGGGTGTGCTGCCCGATCGAGAGGGTAGGGCTGGGGGGCTGTGCATCGCCACAGAAGGCGTTCGAGGCAGCGGCGGCGTAGCACCGCATGGCAGAGACACATGCGGAGTCTCTGGTTGTACGGGGCTGTCTGTTCTGCTGACGGGCTGCGGACTCGGTGTGTGTTGTGGTTGGGATGGTGGTGGTGTGGACAGTGCCACCGGAGGAGTGACAAGCTGCGGTGCGGGGGGTGCGAGGTCGGGTGGCTGCGGTGCCTGGCTTTGCGGGACCACCGCTGGTGAAACCGTGACAGAACTCTTGCGACTGCGCGTCTTTGTGGCGCTGGACTCGGGAGTAGAGTCGAAGAAGCCATTGTCCTCCCAAGGCTTGTGAAAGCCCGACATGCCCGTTGCTTCTCTTTCTCTCTTTCTATGCGTGTGTGTGTGTGCCAAGTGTAGAGTTCTATGTCGTGTGTAAATGTAAATGTAAATGTAGGGATACAGGCGGATGGCACCGGTGGTGTGAACCGCCTTTTGATTGCGAAAGAATACCAATGGTACTTTGGTGCGACTGATGCTGCGTGCAGGCAATTCGCAGAAAGGAGAGGAGATTTTTTTAAAAAATTGTTATCGCGGTGTGAACCAAGGAAGGATTTGTGCGCTTGCTCTCCCGCTTCCGTATAAGAAGCAACATGTGCAGTGAATACGGATTCTCGTGGTGTAGTCCGTGGCTGCGTGCATCCGAAGAGAAAGCAGGCGACCAATAACGCAACCAGAATCCGCTCTCTCAACATTGTTGCGAGTGCCGTTTGTTTCTTTCGCTTTCGGCACAGAGGGGACAGAAATGCTTTTCCCAGCAGAGTAGTGGATACGCAACTTTCTCCTTCATCGTGTTTCTTCTTCTGTTTTCCGTGAGAATATTGTTAGATGGGAGGTTGTCAAGAATAACTGTAAAGACCTGTGAAATACACCGCGCAGAGCTGCTACCATGAACCCATACGACTAGTGTGTGTGTGTGTGTGTGTGTGTGTGTGTGTGTGTGAGTGAAAGAGAGAAACGGTGAAGGGAGAGCGCGGGTCCTTCACCGCTGACCTTCCCGTAGTCCTCCGCATTTTCCTTTCGGACCCGTGCTTGAGTGTGCCCTTCTCTGTGGCTGTTGAACACCGCACGTCCATTGCGCTCGTCGCACCTTGCTGTCGCCAGCCAGCGTGGTTTCGAACAAAAAAAAAAAAAAAAAGCCATTACAGCTTGTACGAGCGTGGGTCGGCCGGGATGGTGATGGGGGTGAGCTGTGGCGACAACTTCAGCGAGCTCATCATCACAGGGTCGAACCGAGGTAGCGTGCTGCTCGCGCCAATGCAGGAGACCGTCGGCTGCACCGCGTTAAAGTACTTGGCGCACGCGTCGCGCAGCGAGTCTGGTGTGACGGCGTCCACGTTGGCGAAGACCTCTTCAATGGGCACGCGACGGCCAAAGTGGATCATCTGGCGGCCCAGATCCTCTGCGCTATTCGTGGTGCTATCCCGCATCATCATCATGGATGCCTTGAACTCACACTTGGCCTGCTCCAGCAGGGCCTCGTCCACTTTGGTGCAGGTCAGGTCGTAGAAGGTGCTGAGGAGGTAGTTCAACAGGATGGTCTGTGCGTCGTCGCGGACAAAGCCCTTGTCGCTGAGGCTGTTGCTCGGTGACATGCGGGAGGTCACCACCTGGTACCCTAGCAGCGCCGTCTCCTCGTACGGGGTGTAGAAGGGCCGGATCTGCACGAGGTTCTGCAGCCGATCCCACGGCAGATTGACATTCCGACGCTGGAATCCAAACTGGTCGTACTGGCCCTCGCGGAACTGCCCAATGACGTTGTGGACGAGCTGCAGGGGGTAGCTATCGGGATGGGAGGCGCCGCAGATGGGGAAGGCCATGGCGGTGTAGGCCGTGGCCATGGTCTCATTCCACATCACCGTGTGCCCGCCCTTGTACTGCCCGCACAGTGCGGGGCGGTTGTTGACGGCGGGAAGGTCCGAGAAGAGCTGCTCCGCCACCGCGTGGGCCTCCTCTGGCGAGAGACCTCCCGAGGAGACGAGGCACATACGCGGGCCCGTGTAGTGGGTCTCCACGTAGGACTTGATCATGTTGCGGTCGATGCGCTTCGCAATGTTCTCCACCGGCCCGAGGATGGTCAGCGGCAGGCCGCTCGTGGAGGGGTCGTAGGCGGCCTGGTGCAGGTTGTCCATCAGGACCTCGTCGACCAGTTCCTCGACTTCACGCATCTCCGCTAGAATGGTAGGCCGCTCCATCTCAATATCCATGCGGGAGTAGCGGCCATTCTTGAGCAGGTCAGAGACGACATCGAGCATCTTGCTCACATCCTTGTTGAAGGCCTTGACGTAGTAGGCCGTGCGGTCACGCGAGGTGTACGCGTTGAAGTGCGCGCCGCGGTGCTCAAAGAGGTTTTCGACGTCCTTCTTGGAATAGCGGTCCGTGCCCTTGAAATTCATGTGCTCCAAGAAGTGAGCCACACCGCTATTATCAAGGCTTTCAAAGCGGCTGCCCGCATCGATCCAGACGCCTACAGTAGAGAAGGGACAGCCCTTGACGTACTCGGTGGCCACCCGAAATCCGTTGGGGAGGGAGCTGTACACAATGGGTGTGCAGTGGCGTAGCGTCTGCTGGCACAGCGGGTCCTTTACGGTGAGGTTGTGCGGCAGGCGCGCGAGGCTGCTACGACGAAGCATCCCTTCGTCCTCTTCTCCTGTGGGGTTAAACCGAAAGAAAACAAAAAAAAAAAACACGCAAGCGTGAGATACCCTGGGAGAAGGAGGGAGGATGATGTTTGGATCAAACTAGCGTTCCAGCGTGGAGAAGCTTTACGGAAAGGGATGCGAGAGTCACCGATCACAAGCGTCAAGCAAAGAAAACTAGATGGGAAAGCAATGAGCGGGGCACCCTCACGGAGCCACAAAGGGAAGCACAACAACAACAAGTGTTTGTACGCGTACTGTGCGCGTGTGTGCAGGAGAGAAAGGGAGCGGGAAAATTTTTCAAATACTGTGCCAGTGAATGCTTGGTCCATGTCATGCACACATGTGGGTATGCTGCTTCGCGACAGTCCCCTCCACTTCCAATGTATCAGAGGGTCAACGAATTCACGTTTTTATTTTCATCTTTCGTTTTTTTTTGTCTTGTAAAGTGCAACTGTAAGATATCAGAATCGCTTTTCAAGCCGTAACCAAGAGACAGAATGGTCAGGCAGCACCAGCAAAATCAAAGTGGTCTCTTGAAACCCACACCCCACCCAGTGGGCAAGCGGAAGATCGCAACAGCAGCGTGTGATTGCCCCCGCTGTATGCTTTCAAAAAGGTCACAACACACAACAGAAAAAAAACAACAACGGAAAGAGAAATCGTTGTCCATAACGTTTCGGAAAGCCCAGGTTATTCTTCACACGACAAGTTCGTTTCGTTTCTCCTCTTGTCGCCTCTTCACAGGAAAAGTGAAGTTTCGTGTGCGGCCGAGCAGAGGACCAAGCGAGGGACCACCGCTTCCCATCTCACGCTTCCCACGCCCAAGTCCTCTCCTCTTTCGCTCTTCTTAAACAGTTTCTTGTGTAACACTTTACTTGTTGAGGACCTTGGCAACCCCACGCTTCAACGCCTCCACGCGCGCGTTGCGCTCCACAAGCTCAGCCCGAGACGCTGACTCACCGTAGTCGTCGAGCCAGTCGCTCAGCTCGCGGACCACGTCGCGCCAGCGCAGAAGGTCCTGCGCGACCGTTGAGGATCCCTCCTCCTTGTTCCCATCCTCTTGGGCTACGATACCAGCCGTGGCCAGCATGGCCTCCGTGATGTCCACCTCATTGGTGTACGCGTCGAGCAGGCGGAGGGAAATCAGGTGGCCTTCCATCGCATTCCGCAGGTGGCTGCAGGCGTAGCGGTAGTCGTCGGACCGCTGGAGCTCGCGCAGGGTCTCGCGAGAGGCCTCGATGCGGTCCGGGCTCAGGTTGATGCCATGAGGCAGGGCAGCTGCCTTGTCCTTGTCGGCGTAGACGACGCGCGCGGAGAGTGCGAAGGTGCGAATGAAGCTTGACACCTTCACCGATGAAGACGTATTACCATCATCCTGTGGTGGCATGCCCGAAGGAGTCTCCGGCCCCGCTGCGGTGTCCCGGGCCTCACGCTCATTCTCATTGTCGTCGTCGTCGTGGTTATCGTGGTTCTCCTCGGAATGGTGGGTGGCATCTGCTTCCCCTGTAGCGTTTGTGGCTTCTTCCGTCGCATTCCCGCCAGCCTCCTCCGTCTGCGGGTGCACTTCCTTGGTGTACGACGCACGAAGATACGCCTTGCGTAGGTAGGGCAATCCGTTCTCGGACACACTCGCCTCGAGCACCACTTCTGCGTTTGTCAAGGACACCTTCACATTGTTCTTGGTGTGTGCGGATTCGACAAAGCTGGCACGACGCGTGGCGTCCTCCAGTCCGGTGATACGATTGTGCTGCATGAAGCAGCCAGGACACACCACGGAGGCGGTAGGCGCTCCGTGGCCTCGCTCTACGGCGGTGCGCAGCGCATGCTCCGCCAGCTGAGGTGGTGACGCCAGCGTCAGGCTCAAGTCATCCGTCACGTTGGTCAACACGAGAGTGCGTGTGGCAGGCAACATCGTCTTGTACGCGGGGAATAGCGCGATGGGGCCGTTCGCGTCGGTGTCGTCGCTGTTCTCCCACACCGCTTGAACCGTTCCGCCACCCTGTTTCTTATCTTGGGCGTCCGACACGAGGAAGGCGCCAATGTCGTTGGTCAGCGCCTCACGGACAAGGAACTTGCGGGGGAGCATTTCAGCCGCCGCAGCGCCAAGATAGGCGGTGCCCACCGCCACGGCTTCGTCGCCGTTGAGGGTGCGGTCCACCAGATTACCGCCATAGCCCTGGCTGATCATCTCGAGCAGCTTGGGCATGCGCGAGGCCCCACCAACGGCCTCGAAGCGCTGCAGCTGACGCAGCGTCAGAGAGGCGGGCTCCGCTGCATTCCCGCTCGCGGCGAGGTGGGAACTCGCCCGCGCCAGTGCCGCGTCGCGCACCGCCACTGCCGAGGTGAAGAGCTCACCGCAGACACTCTCAAAGGTGTTGCGGGAGAGGGAGGTGGTGAAAGGGCCTGCCGCCCCACCCGCAGCGCTCACGCCCTCCACGGTCACAGGCGCCTCTCGATTCGCCGAGAGACGCTCGCGGGCCTTGTTCGCGGCGCGCAGCATGGCGGCTCGCTGCTTCCCTGCCTCGCGCTTCGTCTCAGGGGAGGCCTCGGCCGGCAGTGGGGCGAACACGCGACCGGCCAGGAACTCCCGGTCCCAATACTGCGCAATACACTGATCGAAGCTCAGGCCGCCCAGGGTGCGGTTGGTCGCCATGCCCACCAATGTGATGCGACCGACAGTGCCTCGCCGACGCGTTGCCTCGGCCCCTGTTGTGGCCCCGAGCTTGATTCCGTTGGGTGGGATGCTTGGGGTATGGGGCGTAAGCGCAAAGACGGCCGCCTCTGTCTGCCTGCTGCCCATATCAAAGATCATGATGTACGTGGCGGGCGCTGCCGCCCCATGGTGCGCGGGAAAGAGACTCTCTTCTCGGTAGTAGGCGAGCGCTGTCGCGGCGGCTGTGACGCTGTGCACGAGACGCACCACCCGCAGCCCCGCCATCTCCCCCGCGTCCATGAGGGCCTGCCGCTCTGCCACGGTGGAAAAGCTCGGGACCGTGATGGCAGCGTGCCGCACACGCGGCCCTTGGCTCGCCGCTGTCTTTTTGTTTTCGTCGCCGGGAGCGGGAGCGGCGCCGTCGAGGGCAAGGAAGTTGTGCCTGGGCAGTCCGTTGCGCTCCGCGTCGTGCTTGCGCACCGTTTCAGTGAGCTGTCCCAGCAGCATCGCCGTCAGCTCCTCCGGTGTGTAGGTCAGCCCACTCGCAAGTGACCCCTCGTCCTTGGGGTGAGGGGCACCGCTGGGGATCCACACCTGAAACCCGTCGCGTGTGGGGTCGGCGGCCACGTGGTAGAGGAAGCGGTCTGCCACCTCGCTGGAGCTGAGGCTGAGAGGCTTGCCGAGGGATGCGGCGCTGCCATTTAGCAAGGCAGTCTTGGCAACGGTTTCCGCCAAGGCACGCTCCAGGGCCTCTGATGAGGTGTGGCCGAGCAGCAGGGCGGGACCGCAGACGACCTGGGTGGGGAAGCGCGGCGCAAGGGAGAGCGCTTCCTCGGCGAAGCTGCGCTCGCACACGACGCCTGTCTTTCCCGCCTCCGCCTTCCTCGCACAGCGGAAGGCAACGCAGGGAGGGCTTTTCCGATTCGCCTGGTCGTTGAGCAGAATGTTGACGGCGGCGGCAGGGGCCTTGTCCGGTGACACGGTGAAGTCCAGCGTCGCCGTCTTGGTCCATTCAGCGCCAAGGTCCACGGCCATGAGGCGCGTCTCCTCGACGGAGGCGGCGCTGACGGTCAGCGCGAGCAGCCCCCCAAGGACAGCGGTGACACAGAGAAGCAGGAGGGACGAAACCGCCAGCTGTCCAACGCCAGTGTGCCGTCTCCGTCGGCGGCGGTGAATAAAAGGGGGAGAAACGGCCATGTCTGAAAAAAAAAAGAGCGTGAGAGGGTGAATATCAATAAGAACAAATAAGAAAAAAGCCCAAGTTTGAACGCACACTGAACTTTTTTTTTTTTTTTTTGCCGCACAGTAGACAGTACGGATGCGCCGGTGGAACACACGTGCAGAGAGAGAGAGAGATCGAGGAAGACAAAAGACCTAAAGAGGGGGAAGTGAAACGACAGTCACAGCAACGGTGAGAGGGTGACGCTTTTTTTTTTTTTTTTTTGGACAACGCAGGTGTTCTTTGCTTTCCACCACCTTGCTGCGCAACGGTTCTTCTTCTTCTGTTCCTATTCTGTTTTCTTTTTCCTTTCTTTTTCCTTTCTAATTTCTTTCTTCCTAGCGTGCAGCGAGAGAGAAAAAAAGAAAGGAAGTCATGATAGGAGGCGCATGGGGATATCACCGGAAGGGAGTGCAAACATCATAGGCACATTAGTGCAAGAAGGGTCGTTGCTCGGGACAGCAACCGATCTGCTTTTCTTTCGATTCCCACGCCCCACTGCAACGCAATTCTTACAGCAGCACGCAGGACGCTCGTCTCCGACTCCACGTACCTTGCCCGTCCTGCTATCAGAAGTTGCGATGCCTTCCTCGTGAATCTTTTATCTTTTCTTTGCTCCTTTTTTCAAAAAAAAAAATTGTTGGTACGCTTCACTGGGTGGATATAGACGTCTGTGTTTCTGCCCGTGACGAGAAGGGAAAAAAAGACTCACGAGGAGACGCGAAAGCAGCCACGGTCGCAGTGCTTGTTCAATAAACCATAAGATACAATCGGGTAAAGAACGATGAGAGGGAAGGAGACGGAGGGAGAAGGAGGAATAATCATTTTTTAAAATTTGAAAAGTCAGAAACGTCGTTTGCATTGTTCGCACAATTCAGCAAGATGATAGCTATACAAGAAGGGAGAGGAAGGAGAAGAAGAAAAATCAAAGGATTCGTTCAACATGCGACCCAAGGACTCATGTACACTCATTTTTTTTTTCTTCAGCGATAGGAACCTTGTCCCTCATCGCGTTCCTGCGCCTACACACACGCATACTTGTGTGTGCATGGAGAGTATCACGTGTGAATGAAAGCGCTCTGAGTGAGTACGCTGGGGACCGACCCAATCATTAAAGACGTTCGCGTAACAGAAAGAAAGATAAAGAGGGAGAAGGGTAAAGATGACGACATTGAAAGACAGCGGATAAATAAAAAAGAAAGGAAAAGGCAAACGTGAAAAGAAAAAAAAAGATAGAGAAGAAACACCGGACTGATGTAGGGAGCGGATAACAATTTCGCTTCTTTAAAATGACTTATGAAGAGGAGGAGAAGGTAGACAGAGACATAGAGGGTGTGAGAGAGGGAGAGAGATAGGGAGAGAGGGAGAGTTGCCATGAAAGATGAGAGAAAGGAGTGAAGGAGGGAGAAAGAGGGAGTGGAAGGGGAGGAGGAGGAGAGAGAGAGAGAGGGAAATCAATGCGCAATCATCGCACAACCGGATAACTGAAAGAGTACAACAACGGATGAAGGGAATATTCACTTGGTCTCTTGTTTTCCTTCTGAACCTATTTACCCCAGGACAGAGCACATCAGGTGCCTGTATGACGAGAAGAACACACAAACAGACAAACACCAGCAACAGAGCACGCGCCGAACACAAAGAAGTAATCAAACGGAAGAGGAAAAGCAAACAAACAAAGGGAAAAGGAAAGACAAGGAGATTACGTCATGAGATATTTTTGTTAAAGAAGAAGAAGAAAAAACACGAGAGAGGCGCAAGATGAAGCGAGGAGAGAAGATTCAAGAGAGAGGACCACCAAATGCATTCGTTTAAGCACGGGCATGCGCCGCGGAGGTGCGACCCGAGGACGTTAACGAGCCGCCTTCGCGCATGCCGCATTCCCCGCCCGTGGGTTCTGCTTCGCCCTCTGTGTCCCCGTGGTCAGCCGCCAGCACCTGTGAGCTGACCATGACCGCTGTGTTCTTCGTGGCGTCCAGGCTGCGCCGCGTCGTTGAGCTTAGCGAGCCCCCCGTGCTTGATACCCACTCTGAGTGGTGAGAAGGGCGAGTGTGTGCATTAACATCTACCGCGCTGCCCTCGCCGTCGTCGAGAGAGCTTCCTAGGGACGCAATGCTGGCGCCACGAGGGTGACGGAAGTCTTGCTGCCGCGGCCCAGGGTGGTAGGCGCTGGGAACAGCCACCGGAGCGGCGGAGAAGGAGGGCCCTGCTGGGGCGCTGGCGTTCTCGAGCGCCGTCTGCCCAGAGCCCCTCGTGGCGGCGGTGGTTTGGGGGCACGACAGTCGACGGGACATAGAGGACGCTTGTGTCTCTGGGGTCTGAGCGCCTGTGAGCGCTGAGGGTTCTGTGTGGCGACGGCGTGCCCGCTGCAGGGGTGACGAGTGCTCGGTGCTTTGCGTCGAATCGGCGTCCAAGATCGGCCGAGGAAGCCGCTGGGCGCTTGTGGCGCCCATGAAGCTGGGTCCGCTAGTTTCGGCATGGGGGTCCGTTGTACCCGTGTCTGAGGTGTTCCTTGGCAGGTTGCTGCCCGGGATGTCGTAGCCGTTTGCGCTGAGGAGCTCGGCCGTGCGCCGGCGCCGTGCATCACAGTTCGCGAGGGCCTGCGCCGCGCGCGCTTTGATTTCTTGTGGTGTCCGTCGTCGCTTTGCTGGCGCCTGCGGCTGAGAAACAGCGTTGATTGATAATGGGGTGAACTCCTGGCGTGCGGTCTGCGCATCTGGCGGCGACACGGATGCGACGGCTGCGTCGGTTCGCGCGGCATACAAGGAAGCAGGGGGTGGGGTGCACGCGGAACGATTGCCTGCTCTGTCTGACAGCGCAGGGGCTGCTGGTCGCGCGCTGGCACGGGCCTGGGCGGCGGCGCGGAGTGAGGCGCGGGTGAGCGGCGCCGTTGCCGCGTCTGGTTCATCGTTGGGAACCCTGACGACGTGGTGGGGCGCCTCGTGCGCGGTGGGGCCAGGGGACGGGAGGAAGGCCGCTGTGCCGTCGTGGCGGAGTGGGGGCTGCCTCGTGGAGCTCTCTGCGGGCATCCAGCCTCCGCGCATTGTTTGCGGCGAGCGACCGTGGTCGTCCACATCCTCCGCGTCGTCGGCTACGTCGAGAAAGGGGCGGAAGGCGCTGGCGCTGTCAAACGGGGAGGAGCCCTTCTCCTCTTCCTCCTCACCGAGGAAGCGGCTGCTGACCTCAAGGGAGGAGCCCACGTGTTGGTCGGCGGAGTCGTCGCTGCTGTAGGCAGGCGGGGTCGCCGCCATGGCGAGTGCGAGCTCTTCCCGGGCTCGTGCTCGCAACTCGGGGCGGAGGGTGGCCATGATGAGGAAATCCGTGGTCTCCTCCAGGTGCTCCGCGAGCCACGTGCGTCGCGCGCTTTCGCGACGGTGCAGGGCCTGGCGGTGGGAGAGTTCACCTACCACGAGCGCAACGTAATTCGTTTCCCACTTTCTCCGGCACTGCTCCGAGGTCACGCGCGAAGGGCCGCCCAAGCCGCTGCCCAGCCCGCTGCCCAGCCCGCTGAGGCTGTCACCATCGTCGTCTTCTTCCTCTTCTTCCTCTTCTTCGGCTTCGCGCGCGCTGTGGAAGGTGAGGTTGCTCGGTGTCACCTCGCCACTTGTATTCGACCGCGCAGCAGGACTGTTGCTGGCGGCCCCCTTTGTCCGCCGCGACGTGGGAGTCGGTGTGGTGACCCTCTGCTTAACAGAGAGGAGTTGCGAGTCCGAGTGTTGCCCGGGCGTCGCTTGCCCCAACCGCGACGATTGCATCAGGCTGCCTGTGTCGCTCACCGAGTGCGCGCGTGCCATGTTTGGCGTCGACACACGCGCCAGACGTTCCATGACCCTCCCGGCGATCACATTGACGTCGCGGCCGCTGTTGCTGCGCTGACTCCGTGGGGTGTACCACTGCGGCTCGCCCACGGCTGCTGCCGTGGTCTGCGCCGGGGAGGCCGGGGAGGGGAGCGCAGACTGTGAGAGGCTTTCTCGCCGCTGGTGCGTGTTGTAGGGGTGGCTCTGTGGGGCGAACACAGGGGTGACAGTGAAGGCCGACTTGCCGGAAACGGCTGGGGAGAGGGCGGGTGACGTCTGATCTGGTTGCTGCTGCTGGGACTGTTGTGGTTGTGGCTGACTGCCGCTGCCGCCCGTTTCTGGCGCGGAGAGGGAAGAGAAGGAACGCGTGGCGGGTGGCAGGCCAAGTTTTACTGGCAGCCACAGCACGGCTCCTCCCGAGCTGCCGCTGGCCGCGCGGTCTGACGGGTGCGTCCACTGTGGCAGGTTTGGGTGTTGCGGCGGATGCTGCGGTCCCGTGGAAGAAGGTTCCGCAGAGGTCATCCTCACTTCACCCTCCCGCGCTTCTTCGTCGTCTGCCATCGCCGGCGATGGCAGACGCTCCAACGAGAAGGATTGGGAGTCGTCGTTCGAGCAGCCCAGTCCTGTGCTGGTGCCACGCGAGCAGGTTGATACGACGGCTGCTCCCACCTCTCCGCTCACGCCCACCTCATGGGGGGTTCGGTTGCCTGTTGGGCCCACTGCGGTAGATTGTCCGGTGGTGCGGCCAAAGGGCGTTTGCAAGAAGAACGACTCCATGTCGCACGGTGCACCGGCGGCGGATGCCTGCTCTTTGTTGCTGTCATCATCCCATCGCACGGAGCGGTTCGCCGAAGCGCCTGCGGCGACCAGGTGACTGTTGACCCGCTGCGGGTGGTAGCGTGATGGGATTGTCAAGCATTCCGTGCTGGTGGCCGCACGCACCATGCTGTGGCGCCACAGCTTGTGGAAGTACCTTTCTGCCAGCCGCTCCGTGTGGTGCCGCTGCATTACTTGAGCAGCCGACAACATGAGACGGTGCGTCTTGGAAGCAGCAGCCGAGGCCGTGGGAGGGGGTAAGGGTTGCGTGACATCTCGCAGACTTACACCAACAGGGTACTGCCTCAAGTCCGCGTTCGGGACAGGGCGACCGCTCGTCGGTCCGCTGTTCGTGCTGTTAGTAAATCTTTGTCGGTCCTCACTCTCGTACTGTGTTGGTGAAGAGGTGCTTAACGTGAACAACGAGCGATCCAGGAGGTGCCGAGTCGCGCGGACGTCCTGCACGGCTGGGATGAATCCCACCGAGGAAGGTGGTGGGCTGCGCGGCATCGCAGTCGTCTCTCCTGCACCACGGCTACTGTAGAAGGACGGGAGATTGCCGCTGCTCTTCGCGCGGTGGTGGTAGTGCGGCCCGTACGGCTGCGGCGTCCGCGATACCTTGCTGAGGTCCATAGAGACAATGCGCGCTGCAGCGCGGTCCACCACCGCGCGCGCGGACAGCCGCCGCCCCATCTGCGGAGTCGACGGCTTCGATGCAGGTGAGGTCTGCGGTGTGTGAAGAGCTGCCGCCCCGGGCAGATTGCTGCTGCTGGTGCTACTATTGTGGCAGGTCTCGGTATTCGCGCAGTTGGTCGGCTTGGTGGAAGGAAGACCGACAGGAGTCATGTGCTGGGTATTTGTGAAGACGGCGCGCGCGGGCTGAGAAGACGGCGGCTGCATGGAAGAGATGTTCGTCACCTGTGCGGCAACGCGCGTCGGGACCTGTGCCGCGTCATCTGCGGTGTTTCGCGCTGTGTGCAGCGGCTGCTGCTGCTGCCGTGTGGGGACAGACGGCTCACTCTTCATATGTTCTTTTCGTTTTGCTTCTGAGAGCTACTTCACGGTGTTCACTTTCCAGGATCACCACGTATTTAACCTTCCTTTGAGTTCTCCGCCTACACGCGTGGAAAGAGAGAGAGAGAAAAGAAAAAAGAAAAGAGAGTTAACAAAGAGTAGAGGAAAATGATTACCGTGTTGTGCCCGAAGAAAACCAAGTTGCCAGTAAGTTATCAAAGCTGAAAAGAAAAAACAAACAACAAACAAACAAGCTGGAGAGAAGAGGGAAAGAAGCAGACTGGGGGTGGAAGGGAATGGAATGAAATGGAGTGGAGAGGAGGGGAGGGGGAAAAGACAAGGGAAGGAAGTAAGTTAGAACAAGCAAATCGATTCGACTGGTGAGTCACAGAAGGGATGCAAAGTGGAAGGTAAAGAGATACCCCCCCCAAAAAGAGAAGAGAGAAGACACCAGGGGTGACCCGTAATGTATAGTAGTGAAACGCGTGTTATAGGATGTTTATATGAGGAAGGGGCACGTGCCGCTCTGCGGTCTGTCTTTGCAGGCGCACACGTTCGCACGTGGCTGACACGAAGACAGGGAAGTAGGAAACCACGTAAGCGTGGTTAGAAGAGGATGGAAACCTTCTAGAGGGAAGAAAGGTAACGCCCAAGCTTCTCAACTTGGGCAGGTCAGACCAACTGTCACAAGGTTTTCGTTCTTCCTGCAGTGAGAAGATAACGAATCACATGAGTTATTCAAAAAAAAAAAAAAAAAGAGTGGGAGAGAGATAGGAGTGTTGCGTATGATAGAGCTCTGCTTCCTTACGCCATTACCACATCGCGCAACGCAGAAAGTGCCGTCATTTCTATCTTGCGAGCTCTCTCTTGAATCCTACTTCATTCAAGTTTTTCTTTTGTTAGTATGTGTGTTTGTGTGTGTGTGAAAGGTGAAACCCCATCCAGTCGAAGAGAGGTGAGAAGGAACCGCAGGCCTCAAAAGTAACCGCTCTCTTCCATGTCGCGTTCCGAAGGATACCCCATGAGGACATAAGGACGCCACGCGTGCTGCATAAAGTCGGCCGTCTGCGTGTAGACGAGCTCAAAGGCCAGTCGCTGCAGCGCTTCCTCGACCAGAAGCACGTGGACATCATAGCGAGGGTCGACAAACGGCGCCCCACTCGCCTCTGCTCCCGCACAGGCGCTCTTCTTCCCTGCCTCGCGCTCCAGTTCACGCTGCACAAGCACGAGTTCCTGCACGACTTGACGCATGACGCTGCCCTTGTCGTTCTTGCTCACGGCGATGCGCGGGGAGCCGGCGCTGGCTTGCAACCGATCCATGTGAAGCCGGTCAAAGAGAATCTCAAGGTTGCGCCGACCCCAGCACCGCTGCTGGACCCGTGTGGTCGCCTCAGGGCCCATTGGGGGAAGGAGTTGCGCCACGCAGCGCCCGACAAGGCTGCGGAAGGTGCGCTCGCCCAGGTTCGCCATGGGGTACGTCTGGCGGGTGAGCAGGAGGCTGTGGTGGAGGATAGACCGGTTTGCCTTCTTGGAGGACGCTGAGGCTGCTGCCGTTGTGGCGGTGGCGGTGGCGGCAGCAGCGGCGCCACGGGAGGTGGTGTTCCACCGCTTCTCAGACTCCTGCGCTTGCAGAGGTGCCGTGTCGGGTAGGCAGCGTGGGGTGATCTGCAACACCTGAAGAATGGCCGCGAGCTGGGCCTGCCGCAGGACATCGTCCCGTTCATGCACGAGGCAGTACACAGGGCGATCCGTGTCTGCTCTGGCGCTGCGCGAGCGACCACGGCTTGAGGACACCAACAGTGGAGCAGTGCCCGTCGCAGCCGCCGCTGCCGTGTCTCTTATCGGGTGGCGGACAAAAGGATGGGGCCTCGCGACGGCGAAGAGGTGACGGGGAAGCGTCTGCGCAGCGTCCTGCACCACTGCTGCGGCACTCCAGCGCGGAACGGGGAAGCTCCCTTCGTACTGCTGTTGCTGTTGCTGCTGCTGCTCCGCTTCGTTCGTCAGCGTCTCGTTTCGCAGCTGAGGAGGCGTTCCCTTCGTGGGCCTGCCCTTCATTGGTGGTGCTGGTGCCACGGCTGCTGCCGCTCGCGGCGATGCCTGCCCCACACGGCCCCAGTGGGCCATGTAATTCGCGGTGAGCCGCACACCCACGTATCGCGTCATGTGGTCCCATAGGTCGCAATGTGCTGCGACGGCAGGAACGGGTTCCTCACACAGCATGCAATAGTGTGAGACCCCGCTGTAAACTCGTTCGCTGGCGAGGAAGCGTATCTTGTGCTTGAGGGATGGGTCGAACAGCTGAGCGCACGTTAGGTTGGAGAAGAGGCAATGTCGGGGCCACTGACCCGCCCCTTCCACCCATCGACGCGGTTGCTGCTGCCTGGCTGGACGTGGCCTCGATGCACGTCGCACAGGTGAGAGACGGAGCACAGCCGTCCGCTGTGGTGCAGGGTTGAGTGCTGCTGGTTTCTTGCGAGACGCGGCAGCGGCTCGTGGCACGGCGTTCTGTGTCTCCATTACGACTTGAGCCGCGACGCTGTGAAGAAAAGAGCGTGGCAGCAGCGGTGAGAACATTTCGACAAGGGGCTTAAAAAATGGGTCTGGGGCAACGGGAAAGATGCCATGAGCTGCAGACACCAGTGGCGGTGGTGGTGTCGTTGGGGTAGTGCTCAGACACCCTGCGGCTGTTCGTGCGACCGGTGGCATGCCTTTTTTTTTTTTCTTTTCTGAAAGAGATTCAAAGTGTTGCGAATGCGTGTGCACGAACGGTACGACGACAAGTTGCCAAGCGCACTAGATTACCGCATCTGCCCTTTGCCACAGGTGCTTTTTTTTTTTTTTTTTGCTTCTTCCCTACAGCTATATACGCATCCGGTGTTGTTAGAAATATCAGTGGAGGGTGCGGAGAAGGGGGGGGGGGAGGGTGAGGAGTGGTGCGCATGTGGAATTCGCTTGTAAATGAGTGTGCCAGCATGTGGAATTTCATTCCATGCATCCCATGGGCTACTGAACGGTTTTCACATGGTGAACGGCACATTCGAAGGAGATGATGACGATGCAGAGAACGGCGAGAGAGCGGAACTGGGATTCACAGTGCGCCACCAGCACGCGACAGCGGTGCGCTGTGAACAACAAGAGGGAAGCGGGGTGACTCCTGACATGTGCTGCTCTTGTCGACCCGCTCCTCTTCGCGCGGACCCTTCTGCATTCACGGAGAGGTCTGCTGCGCTTTTCCTTCGCATGGGTTTCACGTCCATTGGGTCGTCGAGGAGGCAAGGTTCAAGTACGAGGCATCTGCAGTCATGTGAAGGGATGGAGGAAAGAAAGAAAGTGAGAACAATACAAGGAACAGTGAGAAAGGATACATGACAGCTGAGGGACAACACACAAGCTGAGACCACTCGGTTCAATAGCGCCAACATGGAGGGGAGATGGGGAAATGAAAAAAAAAAGAAGAAGGAGAATGTAATTTACATAACAAGAAGTGGAAATACACACGCACACGCGCATAGACGTACTCACATGGAGAAACATGTCCAAACGGAATGTAAGGCCATTTCGAGCCGTCCCAATGGCGCGTGCTAGCATGAGGTGTCCATGTACATGAAGCCACCAAGGAACGGAGCAAGAGGAGTGGGTGCAACAACGGAATGCAGAAAACAAATAAAAGAAGAAATCGGGTTTCCATGGCATCACCAGCAAATCTATCGCTTCCCCTCATGAAAGGGGGTGTCTAGCATCAGGCAGGTCAGCGAGTTAGTACGTCTCGTTCTTGCGGTCTCGGTTCAGCCCCGTGCGCACGGATGGGGTGCTGCTGGCGGCGTAGCCAGTCGCCACGCCTTTCCGTGGAGCAGCCGCGGCGGTGGCGCTATAGTCATCCGCTTGACCGACCCGACGGCCGGCCCGGCGGCGCTGGAAGAGGATCATCGGGCTCGGCGGCTGGTACGCGCCGTTGCCTTGCTTTTGCAGGCTAAACACATCCTCTGCCGTGGCCTCACCAACCCCACCACCACCCCCACGCTCCTTGCGCGTGCGCAGCGACTTGACGCTGCCCCGCTGCCGTGTGCTGCTGCTGCCGACGCCCTTGGTGCCGTGGATCGGTGGCAGCCGTGAGGCGTTGCCGCTGTCTGCCCCCCCTTCACCACTGTTGCCTCCCATTCCACTGCCCGTTCCGTGGGGCATACCGGTGTTGGTGCTGCGGCTGCTGGGGATGGCCAGTCGGGCCCTGCGCTGCCCTACTTCCTGCGGCTCTGGCAGCAGATAGAGACGGAGCAGCTGCAGACGCTCCTCCTCGTTGAGGGGTTGCAGGGCGGCGGTGGCGGCGGTGGCCTTCTCGGAGGCCTGCTGGTGGTTGTAGTGGTCGAGACGCTGTTTTCCGGCGGGGGTGAGGCCAAAGTTTGGGCTGGCAAGCGCCGAGCTCCGGCGGCGGCTCGCAGGGTTGCCCCCGCGCGAGAAGAGGGGGAGCGGGTGCTGCCCTCCTGCCGTCCCGCCTGGGGTCACGCTGTTCCGGACGGAGCCGATCGAGGCCACCATCTGCCGGTGGGACGCCGTCATGGCGTTCCAGTTCCGCGCACTGGTGGCGCCGCCCGAGGCCCCAGAAATGCCAGCCCCGTTGGGCCCGCTGCTTGTGTTGTTGTACCCGTAGGCCCGCGCGTCGTCGCTGGCGTGAGCGGAGAGAGAATGAAGGGAGTCGTGACGGAGCTGGTCATCAGGAATGGCCCAGAGCTGGCAGAACTCGGTGTAGTCGAGGCTGCCGCTTTGGTTGACGTCGACGCTGCTGATCATGCCAGCCATGTCAATCGTCAGCTGGAAGTTGCGCACCACGTCGGTGAGGAGAGCGGTGCTGACCTCGCCGCTGCCGTCCTCGTTGCCGCCGAGGGAGACGAATGCGCGGAGGGTGTCTGCGTCCCCGGGAAGGGCACCGCGTCCGCCACCAAAGGCGAGCTGCGCGGCCGCTGCGTAACCCCCATTGGCCGCGGCGGCATTATTCTTGCCACTGTTGGGTTGGTTGTTGGCGGCGCCTCGGGGACGTTGCCCCGCACTGCCATCACCACCACCGCCGCCGGCGACGAGGCCAATCTCGAACTCTCGCTTGCAAAAGCGGAGGTAACGCGTCAGGGCGGTGAAGTTCACCCGCTGCCGGGCCGCCTTCACGACGAGGGCCAGCTCTTGCTCACTGGGGTAGAGCCCCAGTTGCCCCAGCAGCACGCGGAGTTCGAACGTGTTGCTGATGCATTCCTTTCTTTCGCCAATGATGGCGGCGTAGCACTCCTGAGCGTGGGCAACCTCGTCCAGGGTGAGTTCCGGCAAGCGCTGGAGTCCAGGGATGCGGGCCAGGACAGCTGGGGAGTACTGTGACTGCTGCTGCTGGCTGGCGGTGCCGTGTCCCTTCTGGCAGCTCTGTGTGTTGCTGGTGTTGATTAGGAAAGGGACGTTGCCCGTGTCATCCTTGTAGGCGTCCGTTGGAGCGCGGGAAATGTCTTCTGACACCTGCATGTTGCCAGCCGTGCGAAACCTGGAGAAGAGAAGGAGGCGCTCTCGGAGTTCCTCTCGTCAATGTGGCGGCAGCGTGAGTGCGCTGACACGTTGGCTGCTAGCTTAAAGAACGCAGGAGAGTTCCTTCGCACACAGGTGAACAAGAAACGGGGATTAGAAAAAAAAACTAAAAGGGAGAGGAGAGAGAGCAGAAGGGAAGGGTGTGTTTCACTTCAAATCGTTTTTCTAATTTTTTTTAAAAAATTCTCTGTTCACAGTCCATCGCTGTGTTTCCGTGAAGGCAGAGCTACCCCTGCGTTGCGACCTGCCAAAATTCATTTGTTCCGTCTCTGTTTCCGTTATGTTTTGACGTCTTGTGCAGAGACAAGGGAAAATAAATAGAAACATAGACCCAGTCGAGACGCAGAGTACCAGAGGGAAAATCATGATAGGATATGAGAGAAAGATACACATGAGAAATCCTGCGTCAGTGGTCTTGCCATTTTTTCAATTTCCCCTCCTTGACGGTGTTATCCTTCAAAGAAAAGAGCTGCCGCCGCTTCGAGGTCCCAACCCGCCGCCTCCAACAAGGCCCTCGCATCCTCAATCGTTTCCAATCCCGTAAACGACAGGAGCTGCTGAATACGCTCGTCTTCTTGGTCTTGCGTCAGCTGCGCTGGCTTGGGCTCTGTTGCTGGTTCCTCAGCTGGCGGTGCTGGTGCCGCGGGCGGCGGTGGTGGCTGCGTCGGGGAGGCGTCTACAGGGACGGAAATATCAGAGGTGGGCGGCGACGCCTGCGGGGCGGGCGGGGTTGCTGCCGCCGCGGCCGCCGCAGGAGGGGGTGCAGGCGTCGTCTCTTTGCGTTTGCCTTCTTCCTCTTCCTCCTCCGCCTTGGCAACCAACGCCTGCACCTTCTTCGCCTCCTCTCGCTCCTTGGCAGCCTGCGCAACTTCCCACTCCGACAGGAAAGGAAGCGCCACGTCACCAATGTGCAGCTTGTTGTCCGATAGGTTGAGAATCATCTGGTGCCGGCGCAGCTGGTCCAGGCCGATGATGACGTCGTACGGCATGTCCTCCAGCACGCGGAAGGAGAAGGGCATGAAGAGCCCGTTGGCGTTGAGGGGCACCATGTGGATGGAGCCAACGATTTTCTGTTCGCCGACGCCCTTGGCGATGCCTGTGAAGGGGGCGCGCTTGTCAATCAGCCGGGTCAAATCGCACCGCTCCGCCGTCTCGAGGTTCATGAAGCTCATCTGCGCGCCGGAGTCCACAAAGGCGGTGACGGGGCACTTGTTGATCTCGCACCCGACAAAGAGCATCTGCACTTGACCGAATTGCTCTGGCGCGAACTCGAGCGCCGCCGCGAGATTCTCGTCAATCGCCGCCAGACGCGCCTGCTCCTCCGGGGGAAGATGGGCACGCGCACGGGGGTCAAAGTCAGGATCGGCAGCAGCGGTGGTGGAGCGAGTGGTCTTGCGGTGCGTCCCGGTGCTGGGGCCGTGGGTGGGGGCGCGCGCGGCGGTGGTGCTGGCGCTGGCGCTGGTGGCCGGCGACGAGGCGGCAGCGCCTTGGCGAAACAATGCCCGAATGCGTTCATTCGCATCCATCACCGCCGCCGTCGCCTCCACGGTGATGGGCACCGTCGCGTCGTCCGCTGTGGTGCCGGTGAATTGTGAGACGGTCTGGGAGGTGGGGCCGTTGTTATTGCTGCTGGTGCTGGTGCTGCCCGTTGCCGACTGTCCATTGAGGAGCTCGATGCGGAGCGTGCTCGCGTCGGCTCCCATCATCTGCGCCAGCCATGCGAACACAGCGGAGAGAGGGGTGCTGCCGGGAAAGCTTTTGGTGCCAATGCTCTCCCCTGACTTCTTCCTGGCAGCGATGTTAACCATGATCCAATGTGAGTTTTTCTCTGGTGGTAAGGAAACGAAAGTTCAAAGAGCAGAGACAACGAATGGGCGTCAGAACGGCGGCTGGTGCAACGGAGCTAAATAATGCAGCGGGAGCAGTCGTGTTGAGGGGAGGAGAAGGAGGAAAATAGAAGCAATGTGACGAATCTGGATAATGGTAATAGGAGTAGTAATAATAATACGAAGAACGTCAGTCAGGTCAGTGAAAGGACTTTGAAAGAGTACGGAGTAGCAGAGATGCTGTGCTTCAGTTGGAAATGTCTTATACTCCGAACACGTGCGGAAAGGCTCTAGAAAATACAAAAGGAAATATGAAACGTGGCGGAAAAACAAAAGTGAGCATATTGTCCGTAGCCCACATCATACACGACAGGCGGAGAGTCATGGTTTCCGTCATTTGTTTTCACGCAACTCCGTGGGGGTGCTCGTGCGCTTCCACCGTTTCAAGTCATCTTGTCTTATCTGTTACCCTTGCTTCCAAATAAAAGACTTGTGTCATTCATGCGGGATGAAAGCCACCAAGCAGCAAGTATCGTTACAGGTCGCAGCAGGTCACCTGTGGTGGTGGTCGTGCCAATCAGGAAGCAGCAAAGAAGAAAAAAATAAAAAGGATTGCCACACAGGCGCACAGACGGCAGCACTGCACAGGTGCAAGCCAACCCCCTTTCTGCCCTTTTATCCAACAACGACAAGGGACGGCTCGTGGGCCTGCAGGAGCTCCACACCACCCAGCAAGATGGAGACGTTATGTGCGCCACACCGCGTTAGCTCCAAGGCCAGGGCGTGTGCAACACTGTACGCACCGAGGCCATTTCTATCCCGTGTGGGCGATGCGGCTGAGGTCAGCAGGACCACGTGCGGGCTGCGGGAGGCCTTCCACGCGATGGGCGACGGCTCAGGCGTGCGGTCCACGCCGAGACAACCTGCCGAGGTCTCTGGCGTAGGTGTGGCCTGTAAAGACGAGTTCAGGCCAAAGGTTGACTCTGGTAGAGGAGGCAGTGTGGCCACGGTTGGGTTGCGCAGCTGTCGCATCAATTCACTCGCGACTTCCGCCACGGAGCGTTTAAATGCCATGTCATCATGACGGTGGATATGTGCCGTGGTCGCGGGTGATGTCGGCGGCTTCGGGGGCGGGGAGTCGCCGACATCCTCTGCCGCGCTGTGCTGCTCTGGACGCAGCTGCCGCGACGAGGGTTGGGATGGTGCGGCGATGGGCAAGGACAGCGCCCCTAGCACCTTGCCGGTCCGTGCATGCGAGCGATCGCGAATGTCGACAAGGTAGAGGCCTGCGTTCCACCAGGGGCGAGGCTTGCGGGTCTCTGGCGAGGCTCTCGATGCCTGCGGGCGGAGGGCGGCGAGCAGCGTTGACACATCCATAAACGCAACCTCGCTGGTCCGCAAGACGACCTGCCACGGCACGCTGGTCGGGTGGTTTGGTGCGTGGTTGTCCGCGCTGAAGGCCGTCCCCTCTTCCGGCTGATGGCCGATGCAGGCTGGTACCACGCGCATGAGCAGGGCTGTGTCTGCCAGCACCGACACCACATCTGTGCGAGCCCCCGCGCGGTGCCCCTCCGCCTCTCCGCGTGCTCCTTGGCTTCCACCCCCGCCGCTGCCGAGGGCCGCCAGCACGCCTGACGCGTCTTGCCCCATGATACGGACTCGTTTCTGCAGCAGAAACGCGCAGCACATGCACGAGAGACAATGAGGGGAATCCTGTGCGTAGAGGAAGAGAAAGTCCCAGAGCAGGTACACCTGCCGAGCGGGCAGGTTGTGCGCAAAGAGGGTGAGAAGCCAGCTGATGGCGAAGAGCTGTGGTGGGCAGTCGAGGCCAAAGATGTGGGTGGCGAGGAGGGGGTCGCAGTAGCGCAGCGTCACGCTGAATTGGCGCAGGGCGTCGCCCATGGAGGAGGGTATCAGACGACACGTGGGGCTCCGCAACCGCGTGGGCACCTCGGGCTGCGGTTGGGACATTTTTTGCTTTGACGTCGTCGCGGCCGCGTCCTGGTGGGCGGCAAGCAGACGAATCACTGCGTCGAGCTGCGCCAAGACAAGAGGCTCGTCCGTGTAGCTGGCCGTCAGCAGCACCGCGCACACGCTATCGAGACCCTGCCAGTAGCTCAGCGGGGGATCGCGGGGCATGACGAGCCAGGCCTTGAGCACACGCTGTAGCTGTGCTTGACCTTCCTCGGTCGCCAGCAGCGGGTGGTATTGGTGGCACCGCGGGGTGTCGACGGCGATTTGCCGGTCCGCGAGCGTTCGGTGCGCAGTGCCAAGGCTAGCGTAAAGGGCCTCGCGCTTGCGTGGACTTGGCACCCCGAGGAGCGCTCCCCACACGTCCCCGCGCATCGTCGCCGGGACGGGCACGAGGCACACACCCATCTCTTCGTGAAGTTGCACAAGGTACCGTCGCACGGCCGTCGCGGTGGCCTGCGGGGAGGAGGCCGACGTGAGGAGCAGCCTGCGCAGGTGGGATGTAATGTGGAGCTGCAGGGCCATGTTGACGTCGACCTCGCGGGTGAGGCCCCAGGCGGCCGCTCGCAGCGTCATGGCCTCTGATGCTGTGGATGAATCCTTCACCGCTCCTGTACGCACGACAGAGAGGCCACGCGCAGGGCCCGCAGACGGGCTGGAGTGCCGCAGGCCTGACCAACTGCCTCCGTCGCTCCTTAGCTGTGCATTGGCTGGGCGTATTCGTTTGGTGTCCCCCAGTAAGACTTGGAGACTCCCGACGCGCTGTGGCTGTGGCGGGGGGCGAGGGCTCCCCGGCCGCTCTGCAAAGGAGAAAGAAAAGGAATGCGACAGAAACGGCGCTTTGCCAAAGCTGGCGTTGCTGGCGATGGGCGAGGAGACACCTAGCGCGTGCGCGCGGCGCGCCTGCTGGGCCGACACATCGACACGCGCAAAGAGAGTGCGCAGGTCACGCAGAGGTATGAATAAGGATGGCGTACTCAGGGGGGTTGGGAAAGCACCGGAGTGGGGGATCAGCGCCGCATAGGCAGGCAGCTGGCCACGCTCAATGACCCCGCGGATGAACGGGTGTTCGGCGACGGCGTAACGCATGTCCTCACGGTTCACCGGCGGCTGCTTGCTGCCCTTGCCGTTGTCGAGGGACAGCATAATAGCCTCACGGCCGAGGCGGACGAGCTCCGTGAAGCGGATGCTCTGCCGCTGCGGTCCCACAGCACCGTGTGAGCCACCGGCGTGCACAGCGGCCCGCTCCACGAGACGCGACCAGCGAACGAGACGCGGCCACAGCTCTGACGCCGGCCACGCCGCGCCGCCCTCTTCCTCTGCGGTGGTTGCTTCAGTCGGTGTCAACTTGGTGTGACAAGTGCTGCCTGGTAGCACAGGAAGCAAAGGCGTTTGCAGCAACCGCAGTTGTCCCTCCGATCGATCCGTGAGCTTCTGCGTGTGTGCGCTGGTGCTGGACACGGCAGCGCGCTTGGGAGGAGAAGACGTTGTGGGTGCTGACGTCAAGGAGCGTCGCATCACGACAGGGGTGGGTGGAGTCGCGACGCTTGAGTTCATCTGCGAACCATAAAGCGCCATGTCCGACAGCGTGGCGGCCGCTGTGTCGAGGGAGAAGGAGTTCAGCACATCTGGGACGTTGCTGTCCTTGTGGTTGCGCAGTGCGTGGCCTGCCTCGCCGTGGGCAGGGTGTGAGTCGGAGCGGAAGGATGGGCTGCTTGGTGAGGTTGGCGTCAGGGGCTCATGGGCCACTGAGGAAGGGCCCATGCGCGCGGTGAGAGGGCTTGCCTCCTCCCCAGTCGCTGTCGCCGGTGCTTCACCACCGTTGCGACCATCTCCTCCTGCGGATGGCGCGTGAGCGGAACAAAAGGCTGTCCATCGGTCCGCACGACGCCAGCACAGACCCGTCGTGCAGACCTCCTGCACAACCGTGCGCACAAACCCTGCGCCGTACTGGCGCAAGAGATGCTGCACCCATTCCGCTGCCATGCGCTCGGGGTTGGGTCGAACGTCTTGAGACGTCTCTGCAAAGGGCACCGGACCCTCCTGTAGGACCGAGTCGACCATGTGTGGAACGTGATGCAGCGTGGCGTAAAGAAAGTTGTGTGCTGCCTCGAGGGGAAGTCCATGCCTCTGGGTGAGGAGCGTAAGCACATCGCCATAAACACTGGCCGAAGGCCTCCATTCGTATGGTGTGGCTGTTGTGGCAGTACCGTCGACCTTGCCTTGCATGAGATGGCTGTCCGCGAGCGGGAAGCCAGTCAAGCAGGCCTCCAGCACCATCACCGCCACATTCCACGCATCATCAGAAAAACTGTGAATCGCCAGTTTCACACATCCGTGACCGTCTCCGGAGTTCCCCCCTGTGGTCCGCGCGTGTGCTCGGGTCTGACACAGTTCCGTGTAGACCTCTGGCGACATGTACGGCACCGCCGCGCCCGCAGAGACATCTTCTGCGCTCACGTCAAAAAAGGGGGCGCAGGCAAGCACTGCTTCCTCTGAGTTCGATGGGAGCGCACATCGCATCGCGCGCCACACACCCTCGAGCACGTCGCGCACCACATAGCGAGGCCCGCTGCTGCCTCCCGTTGTACTCGTGAAGTCGACGCCGCCGTCAAGCAGGAGGCCTATCTTTGCTGGTGTGAAAGGTCCCATACCGAGCCCATCCTCCGCGGCGTAGACTTGCGTGCGGAAGAGATCCTGAGCATCCGAATGGCAGGGAAGTGGCAACGGCGATCGTGGAGTCGGTTCGTTAGATTCCGCCATAGGAAGGCTGGACGAGGTCGCCTCCTGCATCCGACCGGCACGGCGCTTCGCGTTCTCGCGTCGCAAGCATTCACTAGCCTGTGTGCGCCAGAAACGTGTCACGTGCCGGGCGTAGCGCTCCTTGCGGTATGGGGAGGCACTCACTGGTGGTGGAACGGCAACAATGGCGGCGGTCAGCGCGGGCAAAGAGGCCTGCGAAGCACCTTCGTCCGCCTTCAGGGATGCCTCGCGATGACATGCCGCTCCGCTGCTGGCGTTGTTGCTGCGGTTGTTGATGCGTAAGGGCGGTAGCATGAACGGAGGGAGGGCAGTTGTGCTTGTGAGCGCCATAGCGCGTGGACTCTCCTCCTCCCCTGGTGACGGTTGCTCTGGTGCTCCCTCGGCCCGGGTGCGAGCGTGATGGGCCCCTTGCCCGGTGAGGCTTCGGGCCTCCACAAGGGCAGGGGGCATGGCGTGACGGAAGGCGCCCAACAGACGTTCGCGCTGGCGCCAGGCAGCGCCGAGGACTTCCCATAACTGCGCCCACAGCTTGCGCACGCCTTCTTCTGGCATACCACGTCTCGCACCCGCTGCTCCTCCTTGTGTTGTGTGTGATGAAAGCACCACCCGGTAGTGGTAGAGCTGCTCCTCAAGAGAGTATTTGACGTCCTCCTGGGTGAACAGCCAGAGCCGCTCGTGGTGGCGCACCACGTCGAGGGGGAGGAGCAGGTGGCGAGACAGCGTACCCATATCCGCAATGAGCGAGGCATACCGCGCTTGCTCGACCAGCAGAGGGGCGGGCGACACGGTGCCGGCCACGGCTGCAGTGCGCTTGGCATAGTCACGCGAGAAGAGGTGACGGAACCGCAGGAAGGCGGGGAGGCGGGTCACGAGAGGGTCGCCCTCATCCTCCTCGCTGCATTCCCTCGCTTCTGAAATGGACGAAGACACGACGGCGTGGCTGGAGGTCGCACCGCTAAAACCATCGCCACCGCTGTTGCTGCCCTTTCCGCCGATGTGTGCGCCGTCCCCAGAGGCGGTCCGCCTTGCTGCGTGGTGCTGACGAAGCAGGCACATCGCCTGGGCCCTCACCAAATCTCTTGCGACGAGTCCATCGCCCCCGTTCTCGCACGCCGTGCGTGAGTGCTGTTCCTGCGGCGGACATGCGTCTCGTGTTGCGCAGGCGTTTTCAAAATCCATCACAGCCCTCAGCAGACGCATCGACACCCCTTCCTGACTGGGAAACACCCCTTCCTGTGGCATACCACTCTCTGTGTGTTGTGGCGCGTGCGAGAGGGACGAGGAGCATGCGAGGGCGCCGTCATTCATGCGAGCCCACTCCCGTGCTAGCAATAGCGCTTCTCGGCAGTCACAGATGCACTGCTTCACCGCCGCGAATTGCTGTTCGAGAGGGTCCATCACCACTGGGTCCCAGCCGGTGGGGGTGGCGGTGCCCGAGGAAGTCGAGTAGCTGCATCCACTGTGGATCGAGGCGGGGACGTTCAAGGTAGAGCGCAGCGTCAGGCGAAGACCTGTACCGCCTTGCCGTCCCATGGGTCGCGTTGGGATGGTTGGCGATGCGGCTGTGGATGCCCCCGCCGCAATGCGAGCCGGAGCTACTTTGTGCCCGTCGACATCACCACGATCATCACAATGACGATCCACACCAGAGGGAGGGCGGGAAGTGGCATTGGAGTTTCCCGCGGGTTGCATAAGAAGGGATAACGAAGCGGAAATACAACCCAACGAGAGGGTAGAGGTTCTTTTGGAGAAAAAATAAATAGAAGTGGTGGTGATGATGATAATGCTATATGCGACAGACAGCCAATTGACGAGAAGTCAGCCGTTAATCAAGGAGACAGCAACGATGAGTAGTTTTGCGTTCACGCGTTGCAAGATGAGACGAGAAACTCTCTTTGCAGTTGCAGCAAAGCGCTCTGCTTCTATGTTTTCTGGACAGTACAGATAATGAGGATTGGAGAAGGAAGAGAGAGAGAGAGCGAAGCAAGGACACCTGCGCTGTTTTTTTTGTTTGACATTCCCTCCGTGCATCACAAAGACACCCCTCTGTCGTGGGGGGTCCCGTACTGTGGTGGTTGTCTGTTCCCAGCCGCTCGTTCTGTTCATCTTCTGTTCATCTTCTGCCGTTCTTCTTGTTTGTCTTGAGCCCATAAAAGGTTGAGTCTTGACCTCCTATTGCTCTTTTGATTCCGTTGTTTGATTCCGCAGTCTGCCTTTGATTCGCCAGACATTCGGACACATCCTACGAAGAAGAGGAAGTCCTGTGACGATGTCCCCCGTCAAGGCCGACAGCTACCGGCTCCCACAGAAACAAAGGAAGAAGACAACATCCCATATCAAATGCTACCTTGCCAGGGCCATCATTGCACACACAAGGTCACCAAAAGAGGAGCGACTACACCGCGGGTTCGGTTGCTGACTGGCCGTCCATGATCGCCTGCTGCTCCCGCGCAGCCGCCACATGCTTCTCCCAGTTCGCCGTCACAAGCTCCTTGGACGCCCAGTACACATTACGGATAAGCAGCTTACGAAACTCGAGAGACGTGTTCAGCACGAGCTCCTCTCCTTCCTTAAGAAAGTCCTTGAGGGCATCCTTGGCCAGCAGCAGGGCGACGTCGTCCACGGTGGCCTCCCCACTCAGGAGCGGCTCTCGCCCAATTTTACTCAGCACGTTGCTGAGACGCCCTTCGCTCACGTGATTCAGGAGCAGGGCATTGGCGGCGGCCTCCACCTGGGGCAGCATGGCTTCTGAGATGACCGTGACGTTGCCCTTCACTCGGCGCAGCGCTCCGGCGCGGACGGTATCAAAGAAGGTTTCCTTGAGTTCCTTCTGCTTGCCAGGGTGCTTGAGCTCCATAAAACTGGAGCAGCGCAGCTTAATGATGGTAGAGACGTTGCGAGACTCAATCGCAGGGTCGCCGCGCTTGACGTGACGAATGACGATGCCCTCAGCGAGGTTCCCTTCGAGGGGATAGTTCCCCAGCCCCAGCAGTGCTGGCATGGGTGTCTTAAAGTTCTCCACGTCAAAGGCCAGGCAGGCGTCCAGTGTACCGCGAACAATAGCACGCGCGTAAAGCAAGTTGGGTACCGCGGCGCAGACGGCGCAGAAGTCATCGTAGCCCAGCACCACAAAGTCCTCGTCCGCGCCCGTGACGGAGTACTTCAGGTCAAAGGCATAGAAGTGGAGCTCGGGGCTGTACTGAGGGAACGGTTCCTCTTGGATGCAGACGCCTGAGATGGGGAATTTTTTCCCGTTTGGCATCACGCACCACTTGGTGCTCTTGGGGACCAGGGGGTGCGTGTACTTGGCACCAAAGAGTTCTCCGTTCAGAACGATACGCCCGATGCGCCCGCTGACGTTGAAGCGCTGCTTAAGCACCTCACACAGCACGCGCATCTGGAGCGTAAATTCATCCATGAGGACGTGGTAGCCAAAGAAGTTCTCATTGGGGTCCATGATGCCACTGCGCTTTGAGAATCTGAGGTCCTTCTCGTCGATGAGGTAGATGCCAAAGTTGGTGCCATGGATCTTCTCAAGGGCGACCCACTCTTGACCCACATCGGCCAGGCCACTCGCACGGATGGCCTCAATGCGGGTCTCGCTCGGGAGGTCGATTTCTGTGTACGGTGCGAACTCTTCTTCGTTGCGATTCACCGGTGGCCTGTAATGGCGTACCTGCACAAGACAAGATAAAGGAACGGAGCCTGCCGCTGCGCGTGTTGGACCTCGTCGGAGAGACCAGCAGGCGGACAACATGAAGTTCGTTGTGCCACTTGTGGTGAGGGCTGGGGTAGGGCTTGCACTCAAGGATGGAACCGTCGTGCTCACGGAGCCTGACGAGGCGTGACACCGCGGTGTGAGGCTACTGACTGCAAAGGCACGAGGTCTAGCTCCGGCAGCGGCGGCCAGGGTTGAGACGCACTTGCGAAACAACATGAGAGATGTGATGGCAATAGATATATGCTTGCGTGTGTGTTGATGCGCTTGTGCGCCTTTTGTTTTTTTCTCCCTGCTTGTGGTTCTCAAGTTAGAGGAATAGTGCTACTTTCCTTTTCGTTCTCCTCACTCACACAAAGACAAGAGAGGCGCGGGGATCTGGTTACAGGTATCACGATGCGGCGCGATGGCACGAGACACTGCGATCACGTGGTGCGTGCCCCTTCACCCCTCGAAACGAGGAGTCAAGGCACACGCTTTCCTCGCATCGTCGTTCCCTCCGTAAAGATGGTTAGTGATATGATGACGCTTTCATTTCCTCACCACTGGGGTGCCGGGTGAGGACTCGGTGCATTGTGCACGGCTCCCCTGTTGAGGTCCACCGTTGAGACAGCATCCGCTGGGTGATAACTTCCTCGTGCAACGTGATTCGGTGCTCGCATTTTTTTTTTTTGAAAATTTAATCGTTGTTGCGTAGTTCGGTCAGTCATCACGGATGCCGAGATGTGTTGCGGTGAGGGAAATTCATGCCAGGAAAGCAAAAGAAAAAAGAGACATGAGTTCATACGGCGGAGATGAGGGGCAGGGGTGCCGAGGAAGAGAGTCTGTGCGGGTGAAGCAGCTTACGAAAGGCTGGTGACGCGTGGTTACCCTAGGGGATACTCTCCCCTTTATTTTCCTCACCAAATGGTTGTTACAAGAACCAATCGCACACTGCGTGCGGCGAAGTAAAGATAATCACACACACATACAACAAAATATGAGTTGAGAAGAGCACGCAAACAGTATCAAAGTTGAGAAGTACAGAGTGGCTACGCCAGTGCAGGTGTGTAGGATCGCTGTTCCCCGCACGCAGAAAGACGTCCTCAGCCGAACGCCTTCACCACTCAGCCATGCGTAACGGGCGAGAAGGCACAGCTGATGCGCCACGAGAGAGCGAGATAAAGGGAGAGGAGAAACCTACAGAGGCGTACAACAACAACAACAAAAAAAAGAAGCAATGGACCAACCACAGGGTGTGTGACTCGTTAATGTGTCCCTCCTCCCCTCCCTGCTCCTCTGTACCCCTCATCCTCCCTCTCTCCATCTTGCAGAGAGCAGTATATGTCTTTGCGGAGACGGAAATATGTAGAGGATTCGGCTAGCCTCAGACTACTCCGTCTTCACCGCACACGACCACAAGCGCAGACGGCCACGGCAGCACACCGTGGCGACAAAGTAGCTCGTGCCACCGCCCCCCACCGCCGTACCCACCACGAGTTCATTGTGCAGCGGGTAGGCTGCCGTGGGGCCGTCGATCAACACGTACTTGGAGTCGTCGAGGAGTTCCTTGCCGAGGCCAAGCTCCTGTTCATAAGTGCCGCCGTTCCCTCTATTGAAGAGGATGGGCCAGAACGAGGTGCGGTTGTCGTAGGAGGTGGCGAGCAGACAGGTGCCGAGGAACTGGGGCATGCCTGGCCCCGCGCGTGACACGGGCAGCACGAGCGGCAGCACCGAGACGTTATTCACCCAGCTCTTGTGGAAGCGCTTACGCTCGAGGATGCGTAGGCCGCTGTTGATGTGGAAGCTGCTGTTCGAGGAGAGGGTGGAGTTGTTGGTTTGCGTGTCCGCGGCGGCAAAGCCGGTGCCGTACGCGTTGGCGACGGAGAAGAAGGCCCCCGAGGCCCCGCGTGGGATCACCGCTGTCGACACCAGGTGAAAGGCTGTCATGGTGTCGTCCTCGCCGGACGCGAGCAAGATGTCTGGCGTCACAAGGGTCAGGGCTGACGTGGCTGACCAGGCTAGCGTGAGAATCTCCCCAACGGCGCTGTAGTCGTAGACCGAGATGGAGGAGAGCACCTCGAGACCCGGCAACCGCACCAGCACAATGCAGCCGCCGCTGCAGGAGATGGCGGCGACGTGCTGCTCCTCGTCCGGGACAAACAGGGTAGCCGCGGTGCAAATCAGCGTGTTCGTTGGTACGGTACCGGCGCTCGAGATCATCGGGGAGCCGGTCCGCTTCTTCCCGATGGCGATGGGTGCTGTGGCGCTAGACGCGGCCGACGGGTTCTCGCTAGCGCGCAACTTTGGACTGGTTGTTGCACTGTTAGCGGCGCTGCTGGTCGTCGGGGCGGCGGCGTAGGAGGCCCACAGACGCACGAAAAAAGAGGGCACGCGTGGTGCAATGGACTGAATCGGCCGGTACCCAAAGCAGGTGTTGTTGAAGTGCTTGAGCATCCAGCCGCCCTCTGACGTGACGCAGATTAGCAAGACTTGGCCGCAATCAAAGCCCACGGCAAAGAGGGATGGCGACAGCGGAAAGTAACCGGCCGTCTTGTTCACAGCGCCGGTGGAGGTTGTGGGGTACTTCACGCGCTCATCCACCGGGATGCTGTCGCGTCCATTGTGCTTGGCCAACATCGCGTTCTGCACCATGCTGCTCAGCTTCTTTTCCAGCCCGTTCTCCACCTCCACAATTGTCGACACAGGAGAGGAAATAAACTTGCCTCCACCCGAGCCGCCGCCCCCCGCACCCGTCAAGGCGTTCCCGTTCAGCGTCGACAGGCCCCCGTTGAAGTTGAGCCTCTGCACAATCTTCTCTTCAAGGATGCTGTGAATGAAGATGTCTCCGTTTTGGTTGCCGAACAGAAGCAACGGCTCCACCCGAAAACCGACAAGGGCGGCGTGAATGGTTCGCTTGCGGGCGTCCGCGCCGGCAAAGGTGGCACCGTTAGGATCGAAGAAGACCGACTTGGCCTCCTCTGGGACGGACAGCTGACGAAAAGAGAGTTTTTGCCGGCGGCCGTCCACGCAGTCGGGGCTCGGTGCGCCACCAGCACCCGCTGTGCCCGTGTAGCTGGGCCTGCGACCAGAGTTCGCGAGCCCCGCAGGGGTTTGCGGCGACGGCACCGAGGACGACCCCGCGCTCGCAAAGAGCAGCTCGTAGCCCTCGACATCCTCAATCGGGTCCACCTCCTCCCGGCCTAACATGAAGAGCTGGTGCGCCGTGACCTTGCGCGTGGCGATGCTGGCGGAGAGCGTCTGCACAGGGGCGCTGTAGAGGAACTTGCCGTCTTGGTGGGCGACAAAGTGCACGGACAGGTGGTTGAAAGTGTTGGCAGAGACAAGGGTGTGCAGCACGGGTGCCGTGCCCGAGGGCTGCTTGCCGGGCGGCGGCACGTTGGCAGCGGCGGAGGTCGGCGAGCTGGCCGCGTTTGCCGACCCTCCGGCGGCTGTCGGGGCGACCGGGGGGAAGGCGGCGGCTTCTTCCTTGGTCGTTGGGTACTCCCCGCGCAGGATCAAGTGGTGCAGGAGCGGTGACGATTGCTTGCCGTGGACGCCTTCCGGGAACTGCTGGATGTGCTGCTGCAGGGAGGTGGGCCGGGGGAGTCCGACGGCGGCGGCGGCGGCAGGGTTGATGGGCGTGCCGCCCTTACGACCATCGCCTGCTTTGAGGTCAGGCGGTGGCACGAGCAGGCCGGCGCTGCGGTGCCACAGGACCTTCATGAGCGTCTCCATGTGGGCCGCCTCCCCCGCGTGCGCCGTGCTCGGGGCGACAATGATGGTCTCCTTCGGGGGAAGGTTCAGCGTGTGCGTGGACGGGTTCCGGAGGTCGACAAACGAGCCGTACACCCCACCGCGCGCGTTGCCCGCCGTCATGACAGACGGGTAGCCGCTGGATGAGTAGGCGCTGTTGATGGCGTTAATGACGGAGGTCTGCAGCTCCAGCTCCACGCGGGGCTCTTCCAGGTCGCAGACATTCACGAGCGCGTCGTTGGTGGGCGTCTGCGCGTCCTCGACTTCACGCTCGTGCGCGGCGGCGGAGGTGAGGTCCTCAGGCAGGGCGTTGGAGAAGGCCGAGCGGGCCCTCACTTGGTCCTCATCGTCCTTGAAGTGGCGGTGGAGGGAGAACTTGAGGCGGCCGTGCTCCAGGGGGTCCCAGCCACGGGAAGTGTCGTTGGGGTCCCAGTGCACGGGCTGGGGCGGCGGCTGGGGGTGGTTTGGGGAGCCCACAGGGGCTCCGTTGCCCGGATTTTGGTTGCTGTTTGCGGCCTGCGTGCTCTGACCGTTGGGGCCCCCACTGCCTGCAGCTGCTGGTGGTGGTGCTGGCGCTGCCGATTTGTTTGGGGAGGAAGGATCAGACGTCGCGAAGACGGACGGCCCGTCATTCACGGGGAAGAGGGGCTCCGGCTTGGGTTTAGGCACACGGTTAGATGGCGCGCTCATGGTTTTGTGCTTCCTACACGTGACAGGGATAAAGAGGGTGCCCTCCTTCTACACCTTTGCGCCTTTTCGAATTCAGTTTTTTAATTTTTTTCCTTTGTGTGTGTCGTTGCGGGGGCACGCAACGCCTGTGGTGTGCGTGTGCGTGTTGTGGGGAGTTGGGGATGACACCGCCAATCTTCCGATATTTTTTTTTTTTTTGAAAACAAATTGCGCCGTTATATAAGTAAGTAGGGGTCTCAAGGAGATCACAAGGATGGGGGGAGAGAGAGAGGGTCGATAAAACGGTACAGGCGATTTTTCTTTTTTTCTTTCCCACCACTCGCTGCACGCTCTCAGGGTCCGTTGCGATCCGTTAAGAAGGAAAGCACCGGAAGGGCAAATGAAAAAAAGAAAGGGGGAAGAGTCTGTGCGGTGGATGGCGAGGCAGGCAAAGAAGCGAACGGAAAGAGAAAGAGAAGCGGACGACAGAGTACGTAAGGAAGAAAGGAAGGGAGGCAAGTCACGAGAAAGTGCACGCTCTTCAGTATGTTGCACCTACCAGCAGCGAAACATAAGGATGGAGAGAGAGGGAGAGAGAGAGAGGGGGGGGGGAGAGGTTTGAGAGAGAGAGAGAAGAGGAGGAGGGGTGGAGGCAGACGTTTATTTGTTATTTTACGTATCTGCCTTCATGAGCTTTTCCACATTGGTGTTTTTTTTTTCTTGTTTCGTACTCCCTATTCTGATCTTTAATCGTTTTCTTTCTCTTCTTTTTTTCTGCATTTCCGTGTTACGCGATTGAATATAGATACGAGAGGAAGGGCGTTTTCCTCTCCGTAGGGTGATCCCGTGCAAGAGCAAGACAGGGAGGCGGACAGATCGTCACGGGAAAGCCAGCAGCCCTCGGGCATCGCAAGACGTGTCGATATGTGTGTGTGTGTGCGTGCGTATAAAAAATAAGGAAAGAGAGAAGGAAACGAAGAGAAAGAAAGAGCGAGTGCTTTGCCAAGAGGTGTGTGAGGATGTGTGTCTGCGTGACGGCGTTCTCCTTGATGTCGTTTGAGATGTTTTGCTTGGGTCGCATCATCACTGCATCGGAAGGACGAATCTAAGAGGAGGGGTGGGGAGGGATTGAGGAAAAAAGAAAAGAAAGAGAGAGTAGGGCCTTGCCCTCGACAGAAGCCAAGTGAGGAAAAATGTTTTCTGTTCACTCTCTTTTTCCTTTCTCTGCTCGCCACATATTTCCTCGTTTTATTATTATTATAAATCTTCATCCCTTTCTGTTTCTATTCTGTGCCAACAGTGAGGTGCGCCAAATTCAAAAAAGAAAAAAAAGAAAAAAAAAGAATTAAACAAAGCAAAAGGATGACGTCGAACCGAAGAAGGAAAAGAGAACGATAATATATAAAGCGTTTAGAGTCAAATATCAACGGAGGGACACACGCACGTTCCGTGTACACAGCAGGGGTACTGTATGCCGAGGAGAAAAGAAAGAGAAAGGAAGAAGCCAAAGCGGAGCTCAAAAGAAACGTTCTCGAAATGGGTTCCGCCAGCGTTAAGACGGTGGTAAGGAGCGTCACGGATGACCTTGCTGGAGGGACGCATCGCATGCATGGAGAGAAGAACGCAAGATACAGAAAGACGTTTCTAAAACCATCGTATCACAACGCAAAGAACGAAAGGAAGGAGAAAAAAAAAGAAGAAGAAGAAGAAGGTACTGTATCACAATAGAAACAAGACAAATCAGAAAGGTCCCCCATCGCGGTTGTGCACGCACGCGTTCTATGCAGCGATGAAGGAGGAGGAGGAGGAGGAGGAGGAGGGGATGAAAAACTTTGTTCCCTCCGCTCTTCCTCTGCGCTAAAGCCGTTAAAAAAAAAAAGAAAGAGAGAGATAGAGTAATATCAGCGACACAACACAGCGAGGTAGGTGCGCTGTTTTCTTTACAGGCCCTTGTAATATGTGAAATTCACAACCGGGCTCCCGTCCTGGCGCTTGAGGCCCTGAAACTTGGGCTCCAGTGAAGAGGCAGGAATCGTCTGCACCAGGTTGAAGGCCGCGAGCGCGGGTGGCACGCCCACCGTCAGACCCACCATCTGCAAGGCCGCCTCCACGGCAACGGAGTTCTGCTTGCAGAAGGGCGACATCCGCATCAGGGGCACCATGGCGAACGTGGGCAGCACCATCGACGGCAGATTCCAAAGCACGCGGGTGGCGCTGCACTTGAAGAGGCTATCGCGGCCCGCCAGCGTGCTCTGGCCGCGCACATTGCCGTCCTCGTCCTTGACCTTGATACCAGAGGCCCCGCTCATCCACTCGTTCTTGCGCATGAAGCCAAGGTTCACGATGGCGGCGACCGAGACCGCAAGGAACGGCACCGTTCCGCGAATCACCATCCCCTTGACGGAGTTGGTCGGCACGCGCTTGAGGAGCATGGTGGCACCAAGGCTGCCGCCACAGGCCACCACCACGGCCGCGGTGTAGGCCTTTGCGATTTCGCTAGCGGGCTGCGCGTCGGAGCTGCGGTTGGCGTAGTTCACGGCGGAGTTGAAGGACTGGTTGAACCATTGGATGGCGAGTGTGCGAGGTACGGACATGACGGTGGAGGGCGCCATCATGAAGGGCACCACGAAAAAGTTCATGGGCAGGAACATGCACATGCGGAAGGCAGGGAAGATGACGTCACCCGTGGTTGGGTGGATGCACTGCTCGACAGCGCGGCGGGCCTTCCAGAGCTCCTTGTCCGTGGCGTTCGGTGCTTTGCCGTCCTTCCACTGGTCCAGGAGCATCTGGTGCTTCTGCAGGGTGCGCTCATTTTCAAAGAGCAGCATGGGGTTGACAGACTCCGCAAAGTACAGAGTGCGACCCCAGAGGGTGCTCATGTCGTATTTGGTCACCTTGTCGGAGTACGGACGAACCATTGTGGCGATGGTGTATCACGAACGTATGTGTTTTTTTTTTAAAAATATTTTTTATTTTATTTTTCTGCTTGCCGCTCTTTGCAGAATAATTCTTGAGATGGCGCTAAAGGCGTTCTCTTGCGTTATAGATGCAGAGATGAAGTACAATCCTCTGTGCGGGAAGGAGATCCACAGAGAGCGGGAATGAAAGAGAAGGGAGACGGGGTTAGGGAAACCAAGTCCAAAGAAGGCGTGTGCGTGTGCGATATTCAGTGAAGGAAGGATCTAAGAAGAGACTCAAGGGCGTGCAATGAAAAACAAACAAACCCGCAACGAATGTGAGGTGGGGCGGCGTGAAGCGAGACGTGACGTTATTGAGTTCGCACGTCGCATTGATCGACTTTGTGTTTCATTCATGTATGACCCGCTACACACAAATCCAACAACACAAACGAGATGTCCTTCCCTCAGTCTGTGCCAATGAGGAAGAGAGAGGGAAATGTGATTCATTCCACTCGTCCTCCGACGGCGTACTTCTCTTCTCTTGTTACAAATATACTTTTCTGTATTTGGTTTCTTTTGTTTTCCCTATTTCGAAAGGGACACAGACGTCACATTACTCCTTGGTTACCGAGACCATCGGCGAGAAAGGCGGCTCGCCACACCGCAGCCAGGTTGGCCCACGGGCTCTCCACCGGCAGCTCCCGCAGGAACGCCTCGGCCTCCTCCACGGTGGCGCACTGGTTCATGAACACAGGCTCCTTTCCTTCCCCAGAGCCGTCCTCGGTGTTCGGGTGGTCGTCCTCGCTCTCACTCGCGCGGCCACGCTTGCGCCCCTTACCGGTCTCGGCCATTCTCCCAAGTCGCTTGAGGTGAAACGAGAAGCTCGTTGGGTCCTGCAGCGGCACCGAGCACAGCCGCGTCGCCACCGTGTCCGCGCTCTCCCACAGCAGTTTACGCAGGATCCAGTGGTCCAGGTGGCGCATGGCGACCTCGCCGCCCGCCAGGACCACGACCGCGTCGCAGGCCCCTACCCACAACACAAAGCCGCGCAGGCGATGGTCGTTCGCAAAGTTTCTCAGCTTGCCAAGGTGCGCCTGACCGTAAATGGGAAAGATGCGGTAGGCGCGCAGCACCGGGTGCTCCGTCGCATGGCGCTCCGCGCGCCTATCACGCTTCGCGATTTGGCGCGGCAGGGCCGCGACGTGGCGGTCGTGGTTCCGCATTTGGTGCTCGAGAAAGCGCTGCTGATACTGGTCCAGCACCTTGGACTCGGCGGCGATAGGGTTGAGAATGCTGCTGCCGAGCATGTTGTGGACGAGGTTCCGGTTGGACAGGCGGTCGTGGGCGAGCGCAGTGGTTTTGTTTACAAAGAGACCTCCGCTGCCGTCGTCGGCCTCTGTCATGGTGAGGTTGCCCTCCTTGGCGGCCTGCGCCGCCGCCTTGCGCTTCTCCTCCTGCTTCCGCTTGAGCCGCTCCCGTCGCTCCGCCTTGAGTTCATCTTTCGTCTTGTACAGCGTCGCCTCCACCGGGTGCTGGGCAGCAGCGTGCTGGTAGCGCAGCGTGTAGTCGGAGGCGGGGAGCAGCGGGTGATGGACGAGGTCGCAGGTGTCGCGGACGCCGGGAAGGGCGGCGATGGTGGAGGCTGGTGGGGCGGCTTGCTTGCTGGGCTTGATGACGAGCGCGGCGGGGTCGTAGCGGGGTAGCTGGAAGGCCCACCGGTCCCACGGCTCTACATCTGGCACGCCATCGACGAAGAGACTGCACAGTAAAGAGTTGGACTGACCGGTCCGCATATCACAAGGAAAGACGGGTGAGGGTGAGACGGTGGTGTTTTCTTTCTCCTCAGAGGCTGCCGCGGCCCATGGCAAGCCTTGCTGGCACAGCTGGCGGAGGGAGTGCAGGTAGGCCTCCTTGCGGTCTGCGAGCTCCTTTGCCTTTGACACCGCGTCGCCTGTCGCAGGTGCAGCGCTCAGTGTCTCGTTCAGGTGGGCCGTCACACCAAGAAGAAAGCTGCTCGCCGCGCTGGCCTGCTGCTGACGAAGCGCCGCAAAGTCAATCGGCGCGGGTGTGGCAGCGACCGACGCGGTGGTATTGGTGGTGTCGGCAGCCGTGGCCTTTGAAGACGACGAAGAAGGAGCGTCCGTCTGCCTTGGCTCCTGTGTCTGCTGTTGCTGCCATTTACGTTCCTCCTGTCGCTGCACTTGTTGCTGTTGCTGCTCCTGCACGGCAAGGAGCTGACGCGAGGGACCACCGCCAAAAACAGCACCGCGCCGTCGGCCTGCTATCAGCGGAGCGGCACCCCCAGCAGCCAAAGGGGTCGCAACCGCCGCCCCACCCGCTTTCCGTTGGATGTACGCCGCGAGGGCAGGATCGTAGGCGCGCTGTAACGACTCTTGACCGCCGCGTGGGTGCGTACTGTTGCTGCTGCTGTCGGGCAAGAAGAGGTCCAGCGGAACGGGGCCGCTACCGCTGCTACCACCAGAGGTGCCTGCCCCCGTGTGATCTTTACCCCCTTGCCCATGCTTGGTATCTACCGTGGAGAAGTCAATCTTAGCGTCGTCGAGGGACAGCGCCGGGCGGTGCTTTGGTGGCATGGCGAGGTAACACTTTGTTTTCTATGTAACGCCCCCTTTTTGGAAAATAAAACCCTTGGGTGGGCTGTTGCCGCTATTCAGCCTCACGGAACGAGATCTAGATGATGTGTTTGTGGTGCTATGTATCAATAGAGGAGGGAAAGAGAGACATTTCTGAAAAAGAGAGTGCCGAGTGACGCAGGACGTCATCGCAGGGAGATCGCACAGCAAATCAGGAGACGGAAGCCGATGGTTCCACCACACTTTCCCTCTCCCCTCCCACACATACGGCATGGCGATGTCGTCTCCGGATAAACCAAAGAGGCACCTCGCTCTCTTCACGGGATTATGTTACACACGGGGTTACATGTGAACACTATAGTGCCATCTTCTGCTACCCCCTTTTTTTTCCCTCCGTGGGCGTTCCCTTGCGTCCCTTCAGGAAGTGGCCTTTTCTGTGTCTCTTAGGAAACGTTGAGGTGCTTGTTGTTAAACGGAAACAGAAAAATAATAATTGGGAACATGCGTATTCCCTTATCAGATTAAACGTTGCGGGACCACCAACAGAACAAAAACACGCACACACACACACACACACACACACACACACACCTAAAAGAAGAGGAGATGAGATCAGAGCCACGAGGAAAAGAAAACCTGAAATCCAGAGCGGCGTTACGCTTCCCGTTCCTTTCCGTTTCCCTCTCATGCTTCATTCCTCCTTCTCTCTCTTTCTCTCTCTCTGGGTGTGTCGTACATTGATTACTTATTCGGGCAGTGCCGGGAGAGATGCGACTCGGAGCCGCAGAACTTGCACTGGTCCTTGGACGTGCGTACAAAGGTTGGCGCAGGTGCCGCCTTTGATGTCTCTGGCACTGGTATCGGAGCCGGGGCTGCCGTCACCTCCTTCCGCGGTTTCTTCTCTGCGGGTGCCTGTGGTGCGGCGGCGGCGGGTGGTGGTGGTGGTGGTGGTGCCGTCGGGGCCTCCTTCTTGTCGGCGGTCGGTCCGCTGCCGTCACAGTGCCGCGTGAAGTGGTCCTTGCTGCCACACTTCTGGCAGCAGTCCTTGGGGAATGATTTAACAGGCTCCTCGCGAGGACGCTTTTCCGCCGACGGGGCCGTCTGCGGCTCTGCTCGTGCTGCGGCCGACGCTGCGGAGGTGGTGGTGGTGGCGGCGGCAGTGGGGGAGGGGCCAGGGCCGCTGCCATCGCACTTGCGGGTAAAGTGATTTGGACTGCCGCATTTTTGGCAGCAGTCCTTTGGGAACTGAGGGGCCGCCGCCGCCGTCACCGGTGGGGCGGAGGCTTCACCGTTCGCGTGTCCTCCCCCCACCTCCTCTGCGCTCGCCCCATGGTCGCCCGCCACCGTGCGGCCCTTCGCCCCGCCCGGCGCAAAGGGCTTCCGGGGGCCCTTCCCGTGTGCACCGGCGGGTGCTGCCTTCTTCTCCGGCACGAGGCCGCCACACGTGTACATCTCATCAATCGTCACAGGGCTGACAACGACAAAGATAGGATAGAGGCCCCTCCAGGATAGGTTGAGCAGGTACTCGACACTGTTGTTGGAGGCGTTGAAGACATCCGCCTCTTCGGCGCCTTCGCTCGCCGCATCCTTGGCTGTCTTGTTGTTGCTGTTGGCCGTCGTCGTGGTGCTCATGAAGAGGTCCGCCAAGGTCATTTCGTCCACCTTCACGTCCTCCAGCCAGCTGCCCAACTTCTGTTCGGCTCCCTCCACCGCAACGTTGGCGACAGCGTCCGTGGCCAGCGCGGCGGGGCTTGCGCGTTCTGTTGACACAGCCGCGTCGGCGAGGCGCTTCACCTGCTCGTCGCGCTCCTTGATCAGTTTCACAATGCTGTTGAGCATGGCTTTGCTCGTGAGCTCAAGAATCGCGAAGCGGCCTTTGGCAAAGCCCCCAAAGAGGCTGCGGCCAACCTTGTGCTTGAACATGGTGTAAAGAAAGGTCTCGTCCGCGATGGAGGGGAGGGGGTAGACCATGAGACAGGGAGAGCTCACAGCGGCCGGGCGCGAGGGAGAGGCCGCCGCGGGGGTCGCGTCAACGACCTCTTCCGACATGTCAAACGGATATGGGGCTCTCAGAGGGGGGGGGGAGTTGTCTGTTTATATTTTTTTTTTCTTTAAGGCAGCCAGTGTTATTTCACCAGAGGAGTGTACCGGGTGTCGCGTTGAGGGATAGACACCACAGAGGAAGGGCAGAGGAAAGAAGGATAGTGCAAGGGGGGGGGGGAAGGATGGGGTGCTCACACACACATCCTGTTGTGCCGCTCCAGGATGTTGCCGGTCATACAGAATGGCCAAGCTTTACTCCAATCCGCAGAGAGAGAGAGAGAGACAGAGAGGCAGTGATCGGCTACGCAAGACTCGTCTTTCAAAATATACGTCGTCGTGTGTGGGCATAAAGGATGCGCTTCTTTTGTCTTTGTTTGCTCAGTAACAGTGTGCATTAAAGAACATAGTTCAACGATTTCGTAGGAATGGTACATGGGTGATGGGAAGGACCTAAAGGAAAAAACATAGTGAATCACAAAATATGGAGGTGCTAGGAGGTAAACATGTAAGCAGGATCGTGGTGGTGGCGACAGCGCCGAAACAAATAAGTCCTCCTTCGTGCAGTTCCTCCTGCCTCTTCAAAAATAAATATACATTCCCTTATGAAAGGGATCTAAGAAGACAGCCCACAAGGCGTAATGGTGGAGGAGGACAACGCAATATGGGGAGGATACCATTCGTCACGGGGGAAAAAAAACCCTTCGAGAAATGCGCAAGAAGAAGCGGCCTTCGTTTCTCTGCTTCTTCCCTCTTCGCTGACGTTGCCTAGTAGGACATCGGCGTGCGCCACGCATCCGGCAGCACCACCGGCACGCCCCGCCGCAGCGGTTCCTGGCGACGCACCATCGTGGTGTCTTGGTCCGAGACGTCTCTCTTAAGCTTCACCGCGTAGAGGCGCAGTGCTTTGGCCTCTGACGGGAGCAGGCCGCCCTCGCCCGTGTGCGTGTCACCCGTTCCGTCTACGGCTGTGGTGGCGCCAAGGGTGTCAGTGAAGTTGGTGTGGCTGAAGCGATGCACATTCCCGTAGCCGTCGTCCTCATGGGCGGTAGACGCACCGTCATGCTCGCCCTCGAAGGAATCTTGCGCGGGGCTTCGGCTGTCCTCGTGCGAGCTGAGTCCGTCAAAGTCGACCGTGTTGGTGGTGTTATCGCTGCTGGCGTCATTGTGCCGCTCCACATTTCTGTGGCGAACGGGGCCGCCGAAGCCGTCCTGCACGTACGGCGGGTAGGGCGAGTCCTCCCCTTCCTCATAGCCGCCGCGACTGTCCACGCGAGCATCGTTGATGCCCGTTGCGGTGCCCCTGCTGCCGTCGCTGCGGCTCTTCTCATCGACAGAGCCCGCCTCATCATCGACGTCTACAAAAGGGGTATCACGGGTGCTGGTGTTCGCACCGCTTGAGGGCTGCGTTGCGAGTGGCCGCTGCTGCTGCTGCTGCTGCGAAGGAATAGGAGCGCCTGAAGGGCGCCTCAGAGAGGTCGGGACGCCAGAGGGCACCGCCGTTGTCGCGTTACTGTACATGCTGGCGCGCTTGTACTGCGGCGCGTCCCGGGAGTCTGCCAGTGGCACTGCAGCCTTCTGCGGTGCGGCCGCCGCGGCCGAGCTGGCGGCGAGCCCGCTTCGCTGCTGCCGACTGGTGGTCTTGTCCACGTAGCTCTGTCGCAACGTAAAGGCCAGCTCCGATGTGGGGAGATGAACGTCGAGGGACTCCGGGCTGCCCACCGCCGTTCCCGTCAGTGTGGCCTGTCGCAGAACGAGGCCTTCGTACATGTTCTCGGCCAGTTCCACTGCCTTTTGCTGGCTCGCGAGGCCCGGCCCAAGGCGGGCGCCGTCGTTCCCACCCTCACGAGCAATGACGTCCTCTGCCTCTGCGCGGTTGCACGTGACCGCGAACGCGGTCACAGGGGCCACCACAGAGCTCTTCTTCTTCGTCCCGCGAGAGGGTTGGGTAGAGTCCGCAGTCGCCGACGGCTCGCACAGAACGATGCTGTCGTGGAAGTAAGGGATGTACGGGTCCTGCACACGGCCGCTGAGGTTCTTGCGCGTGCTCGCGATTCGCTTCCCGCCGTCTGCAGCGGTCGCAGCGCTTGAGGAGGAGAAGTGGTCCTTTTCAAAGACGAACCCCGTCATACGCCATTCTCGGCGGCGATCAGGTGCGACCACGTTGGCAGCCGAGGCCGAGCTCCACGTGCTTTCGTTTTTCTGCCGCTCCGCCTGTGCCGCCTGCGCAGCCCGTTGGCTATCCTTCAAGAGGACCTGCCGGGGTCCTGCGGCGAGCCCTGACGTGGCACGGGTGCGGGCGCCTGTGACCGGGTGGAAGCTCGTCTGTGCAGCGTCGCTGCGCCAGCTAAACATGTCCTCACGCTGATGGTTGAGGCGCTGCTTGGCCTGGTCACGGTGGTTTGGAGGCGGCGCATAGAAGTCCAGGTTTGTTGTGGTCGGCAACATGGCTTCAGTGGTGGAACCCGCCACGTTTATTGATACGTGTGTATGTGAGAAAGAGAAAAAAGAGACGCGAATGTAGCTAGTGAAGATCTAAGCACCTTTGGTGGTTGGTGCTGGCACTGATGCAGACGTCCACTGGAACGGTAGGAAAAGAAGGTGCCAGAAAACGTTCCATCTTCTTCCTGCGGGTGGGATGGGCTACCCTGGGGTTCCGTTTGTGATGATGGCAGCAGCAACGCTGCAAAAACAACCGTCTTCATCGCTGGCAGTGTTCTGAAACAGCAATTCTTCAATATACATTATCACATTTTTTTTTTGTTGACATGCCGGAGGTGATCAACGGCTGGGGTTGAGGACAGAACTTCGCAGTAGGAAAAAAAGGTGAAACAAGAGTTGAAGCACGTGCACAGACGTGCGGTTAAGAATCAGGAGAGCAGAGCGCGCGCGACAGAGAGAGGGAGAGAGAGAGAAAAAGCACAAGACGAACAAGGAGTTCCCTGTGTCCGTCTTCTAGAACTCTTCCGCAAACATGTCTGCGATGAGACGGGCGTAGCGCGCCTCAATGGCAGCCCGCTGCAGTTTCCCCGTCGGGCTGCGCAGTCCGTTGCTGGCGCTCCACTCGTCTGGCAGCAGCCGCACGCAACGAAGCCTCTCCCACGGACAGAGACCCGGTCCCGCGACAAAGTTCATAGACGCTGCGGCTGCCGCGTTGAAGGCTTCGTCCTCCAGGCAGTACGGCCACGATTGGAGCAAGGGTGGCGACGCCGACCTTGCCGTGCGCGGGTCCTGCTCAGGGTGAAAGTTGCGGAGAAACCGCCTGGTGTGGGGGTGATCGAGGAAGGCATGCACGCGCGCCTCATCGGTGAGGACGAGCGCGCAGATGTATGGCCGATGCGGGTGCGCCAGGACACAGAGGGACGGGAACGCGGAGGGAGCGTGTACGGCCCGAAGCCCCCACGTCTGCGCGGACACGTCATCGAGCGGGGCGGAGGTGCAGAGGGGATGGCTCCCGTAGGCGGCCTCTAGGGCCTCTGGAGAGAGGCAGTGACCAGTGCTATTCGTCACGGCCCGCGCCGCTGCCGCTGGCATGCGGGCCACCAGGCGGAAGCCACCGTTGGGCAGCCGCTCCACCACATCCCCTGTGTGCAGCCAGCCGCCTTCCTCGAGCACCTCCGCGGCGCGTTCCACCTGTCGGTAGAAGCCACACGTCAGGGTAGGGCCGCGCAGCATCAATTCACCCGACGGCCGCACCCCGTGGTGGCTCCACACGCCGTCGCGACCCCCTGCGCCGCCTGCACCCGCGCCAGCCGCCACCAGGAGCGAAGAGAGCGGACCATGCCGGTACACGCCGGTGTTCAGAGTCGTTGTGGGGTTGCGACCGCTGCTGACCGCAACATCGCGCAGCTTCACTTCCACCGCACCGAGGGGTCCGCCCAGGCAGTCAAGGAGCTGCTCGCCTGCCCAACACCCCTCCATGAGCCCGCAACCGCCAGCCTCGGCCGGCGCGTAGGCCTGAGTCACGGCCGCTCCTGAGACAACCTGCAGGTACTCCTGAATGCGAGGGTGGAGAGGGGCGCCGCAGGAAAGCACAAGACGGCAGCGGCCCCCGAGGAGCTGCTGAGGTTGGCTAAACACTGTGCTGTTCAGGTACGGCGTGTCGAGCCCCCGGCGCAGCGCCAGCCGACGCTCCTCGTAGCCCACGTCAAAGACAAGCCGTCGGTAACCGGTGGGGGGAAGGGTCGCCTCGACCTTGCGGCAGATCTGCGCCAGCAACTCGGGTGGGCCGGCGATGAGCTGTGGCTTGTACTCGGTCAGATCCCCGTGCGGCTTGACGTTTGTGTCGAGGAGGGTCTGTCGAGAGCCGAAGCACACAAGGTAGCCGTCCAGCAGGAGGGTCGTTTCCAGCAGGAACTCCACCAGGTGATGCGGAGGGAGGTGAGCGACGTAGGTGTGCCGGTGCTGCGAGGGCCGCTGCGTGCTCCGCTGCTTGAGCGACGCGACATAGGCGTGCGGAGGGTCTGGAAAGGCTGTGGTCGAGGAGGTGGCCGTCGTCGCCGCTGTTGCTGTAGTCGCGGATGCCGAGAGGCTTCGCAAGGACGACGTCGGCTTCCGTGAAAGACCCGCGGTGCTGCTCGCGTCCCCCTTCATGTTGCCCTCTGACGCCTCGCCCGGGCTGGCCTTCCCCCTTCTGCTTGCGAGGAGCAGACCCATCTGGCCGAGCCTCTCCGTGTAGGCGGTGACCGAGGCTTTGAGGGCGCCGTGCGTCAGCATCACGCCCTTGACGTCCCCTTCCGTGTAGAGGACCATGGCGACATCTGTGGCGCGGAGAGGCACCTGCGTGGACGGCGCAAAGTGAAGTGGGGGTGGTGGTGCTGCCAGCGTACCGCCAGCCCCGGCCATCAACTCATGCCGACCCGACAGCATGGGGTTCAAGGGCGTGATGTAGGAAGGGCTTATGCTGCTGCCGACCTGCAGGGGTTCGTCCACATCCAGCGTGGCCCCGCCTGCACCATCGCGCAGACGGATGAGTGGTGCAGAGCGACTGTCGTACACCCCTCGGCTCATGCGCTGCGGCGGGTAGGCTTGAAATTGGTGCGTTAGCCCGTGGCTGGTTGCTGGTCCGGCCCACCCCGGGCCCTCCGCGCTGCTCTCGCTGCCCTGCGTGAAGGCGGTGAGCTGCGTGCTGGTGGCGCCTCCGACGCTGGTGCTGCTGTCTGTTGCGCCACGTGGGTGCTGGTGTTGCTGGTGAAGGCTGCGACGGTACTGCTGAGCCTGACGCCGTCGGTTGGCCTTCCACGTCCGCAGCTGCTGGTGGCGGTGCTCGAACAGCTTGCCCTCGCCATGCTCCAGGACGTCGGTCCACCAGAGGGGTTCGGCTTCCTCTTCCTCTTTCACTTCGTCTTGTCTGCGACCATTGCCGCTGGGCCCGCGTTGACGTTTTTCCTCAGGTGCGGCAACGGACAACGTCGCGGTGCGATTCTGTGAGCTTACAGATGTCACCGGTCGCTCACCTTGCTGCTGCTGCTGCCGCTGCTGCTGTTCTTGTTGCCGGTCCCCATTCACGAGATCACGCAGGGCGACGAATAGAGGTATGCCGCGAGAACGTTTCATTTCACGATGGCTGGTGCTCGTGCGGGTGTTGACTGCCTCCATTCGCCGCGGTGTGCGTGATGGCGTCCGTTCTGAGGCGTCTTCGTGCACAAGGGGCTCTCCTGTCACTTCCCTTTCCTCTTCATCGGCGCGAGCTACTGCCGCACGTATGTGGTGACGAACCTCAGGCACGAGCGATTGGCTGCATACCACCACCTTCATCTCCGCACACTCTGCCGCCATCACCGCGAGGCACTGCTGGGCGTCAGGAAAGACCACCGGCACGAAGCCTTGCGTCCAGCACGCGTAGACGGTGACGAGCCACTCCCAGCGGGCGTCAGCACAGAGCCCCACAAGGCTGCCCGCCTTGAGGCCCAGCGAGCGCAATCCCCAGCCAAAGGCGCAGATCTTCATCCAGAGCAGCGGGTACGTCAGGTGCTGCTGCGGCCCCATGTAGAAGACAGTCGCGGTGGACGGGGTGTGCGTGTGGTTGATGGGCACGTCGCCTGCATTCGGAAAAAGAGGAGGTCTGCCGTCGGCGCCCCGAGAAAACGGCGCCGCCGCTGCGGAAGAGGAGGAGGAGGAGGAGGAAGGGAGTGTGGCACCCGCTGCTTGTCCGGAAAGCGAGGCGGCTGTGGCAGTGCTCGTGGTGACCGGACGCTCCGCCCGACGCCAGGCCACAGCAGGAAGGCTGGAGCTGGTGCACCGTTCCTGCAGGTCCTCCACAAGGGAAACAAAGCCAGCTGCCTGACGTGCCGCGGCCGCTGCCGCATGCGTTGGCGGCTCCTTCATCCCTAGGACATCCTCCTCCTTGTTCCCATCCTCTTGCTCAGTGGGCAGCTGCTCCTCGTGGATGTGTCGACCAGCAGCGGAGCATTCTTCGGTTGCAGTCGCTTCCGTCGTGCGGAGACGACTCCCGTGTCCATTCTGATAGCCTTGGCGCATCTCTGCCAACGTGAGGGTAACCGCCTGTGGCGCGCGATAGATGCTGCTCTCTTGGTGGCGGTAGGTGCCCTCCTCGGGGTGGAAATAGAGGAACGCATCGGCGCAGTCCATGGGCCCCATGTCAGAGAGGCTCGAGAGGGACGCAGTGGGGGAGCGGGGTCCAGAGGGGTTGGATGTGGAGGCTGCTGCCGTGCTTTGCTGCTGCTGCTGCTGCTGCTGCTGGACTCCTTCGTCGCCGTCCTTGTCTAACCCTGCCTCTCCCTTGGGGTCTGCTGGCGCGTGTGCTGCTCTCTTCTCCGCCGTCTTGAGTTGCGCTTGAAAGAGGGTCAAGGTCTCCTGTCGGAGACTCACCACGCTGCGGTGGCGGCGTCGCCGGTGCGCAGACGACGGCTGACGCGCGTCCTGGACTACAGGGACCGAAGAGGATCGGGCCTTCTGACGCGTGGCGATGGCAGGTCCACTTCGGCTGTTGCGGCCGAGGAGCATCCCCCAGGACCGAGCCACGCATTGCTCCGCACTTAGAGGCGTGGTGTGAGCGAAGGCGTGGTCCGGACTGGCTGCCGTTCCCGTCGTGGTCGCGGTCGGTGTCTGCGCGTTCCCTCCTGCCGCCTCCCCCAGCGCCACGGATCCTTCCTTCCCCACGGCGTCCTTGCGAAGGGGTCGAATGGCGCTGTGGTGCCGGCTGCCATCCTGACGGGAGGATGGAGGTGCGTTGCCATTCTGGCCCGTGGAGCCAGGGATGGTAAAGAGAAAGCTGCCGAACCCACGCTCCAGCTCCTCTGGTGGAACCTCACCGTCTCCTGACCTTCTCGTGGCGGACGGGCGAGCCGCTTCTTTGTTGGGGAATGCCTCTCCCTCCTCTTCGTGCCGATCTCCACCTATAGCTCTGCGAGTGCCTGCACCGTCGTGTGGGAGTGCCTTTGCGACGGAGTCGTCAGTGCTTGCGTGGTCCTCGACAGCCACGTTGGCGTTGCTTTCATCGCTGTCACCCTCGGATGGCTCACCGCCCGCTGCCGCTGCTGCTGCTGCCCGCCGTCGTGCACGCGTCGCCGTCTGGCTTGCGGCTTCCGTGACGGATGGCACGTAGGGCAGGGACTGGAGTCCGTACAGGGTCGTGCCTGTAGAGGCGGAGAGTCCCCGCGAGGTCGTCGAGGGCGAGGACGGCGCTGTCGTTTCCTTCTCCTGTGCAGCGAGCGCAGCGGCCCAGAGAGGGTGCGGTACGAGGGCGTACTCACTACGCAATCGGAGGTACGCTACAAGGGCATTCCCCATTGTGCAGGAGAGCTACGAAGTGTGTCTAGAGCGTGGAGGGCGACCGTCTTTATATGTGTGGTCGTGGTATATCTACGCGTAGCCGTGTGATACGTCCACGCAGAGAGATCGACAGCGGAAAGGCTTTTCAGCGTCTCGATTTTTTTCTTTCTTTCTTCAAACCCCCTCACCGTAGACGGAGCGTATAGCGTTTGGCGACTTGTTGATGAGGAGAATGAGGGGAAGGGTTTGGAAAAAAAGGAAAAAAAAAAGGATACAGTGGTGTGATCCTGTTGAGGAAGGCCTGTGCTGAGCAAATAGACGAAGCAAAGTTTGTGAATAGTACAAAGAAAAAAATAATAAATAAAATAAATTAGCAGGCCCTGTCGTGGAGGTGTGCCGACAAAAAATAATAATAATGAAACTCAGTGTTTGGTAGATGAAGATGGACAGCAAAAAAAAAAAAAGAAAAAAAGGAAAACCAAAGTGGGATCGGGAGAAGCAAAGGCGAAATAAACACTCTCAACAATACTAACAATGACAGGCAGACTCGCGATGAGTGGAGCCAGGGAAGCTGAACGACCTTCCTCTCAAGCGGACCTAGAAGACACCCAGTGTGGACCCCCCCAAAAAAAAGAAACAAACTCGCTGCAGAGTTACGAATCGAAACGTGTGCGATCCGTCCAAGGACAGCCTATTAAAAGCGAAAGGAACTACGAATGCAATGTCGAAACCCCCGTGTAGATAGATCCCTTTCCAGAAGGGTCATGAAGATAATGATAGTCACAGATGAATGGATCCAGAGGAACCGGTATCTCTTCTTCGCTACTCTTGTCAGACACAAAAGAGGAGAAAGAAACCGTTAACCTTGGAGGAGATATCCAAGCAGAGGCAGAGGCAGAGGCAGAGAAAGAAAGAGGGAGAGCAGGTGAATTGTGGAGACACATATCGCTTATCTTTTTTTTTCTCTTTTTCCAGTGAGGGTTGGTAGGTGGCGGCTGAGCCGCAGCGACACCCTTGTGCTCCGCTCCTTTCCCCTTTGCAGTCCCTCCTCTTCACGAGATTCCGTCCTTCCATTGTTCCCTCGTATCGGGGGGGGGGGGGTGCGAAGAAAAAGAAGAGCGAAACCAAAGGGTACAGATCGCACAGCCTTCGCCATGCAGACCGCACAACGGCGTCGCGTGCTGGGAACGCACATCTCTTCCGTTGCTTGCTGTTGTCTCAACAATGTTCCACAAATGCTTCTCTTTTTCGCTTTGAAAAAATATGTGTGATGTAGGCAGTAGAGGCGTTTGCCAACGCGAGCGTACCAAAGAAACGGTGTATTGATGACGCACACGAGGGCTTCAGCGGGGAAAAGAAAAGACGCACGTTTTCTTTCTCTGGGGTTGACATGATAGCGTACGGTGTGGTTATGATTTGTTTGTTTTTTAAAAGAAAAAAGTGGATGGAAAGAAGGGAGGAAAGATACGTCCGTGGTATGGGGAGACGGGAGTTGAAAGAGTAAGCGTCACGAGAAGGTTGTGAAACGAGGAAGCAAGCAGAAAGAAGAGATGTGAAACGAGATAGGAGACAGAAAAAAAAAAAGATCACGCACGAAGCACTCAATATCGATAGCAGAGGCGGAAAGATGAGTCAAACGACTTCCGGAAAACAAAAAAGAAAACAACCGCTTGACCTTGACGGAATGTAACTGTGGATGTGTATGTTAAGCAACGATGAGCACGTGGCACAGAGGGGAACTTATTTTCTGCCTTGACTACTTCTAACGCCTCCGGGCCCGTCAAGCCACGCACTGTTTTATTTTTCTATACAAAACCAGCGCGTGGTAAGAAAGACAGGGGCCGAGCTTGGGAAAGAAGAGGGGAAATAGAAATCCATAGATTAAGGAGCGCACGCCCACGCGCTTACGCAAAATTAACCAAAAAACAAAAACAAAGAGTAGAAGGGAATCCATAAAGAAACAAAGGGGAAAAGCAACCTAAGACACAGAGAAGAAGCATTCAGTTTTTTTTTTTTTTAATGGTACAGCTGAAGGATAAAGAAGGAGAGAGAGAGAGAAAGCGAAATGTGGCGTGACATGGGACAGACAAGATCAGTACGATTAAGCCTTCTTTACTTTCCCCGCTCCGTTCATGGCGAAAATGCGGAGCGCATCGCAGGACGAAGGGATCCAGAACACGCAAACGCAAAGGCACCAAAGAAAGAGCAACAACAACAACAACACAAATGTTGACCGCAGACAGGTAACAGCAGGAGAAAAGAAAAGAACGGAAGGGAGGGGAGGAGCCACCCGGCAAGAAAGCAACAACAATAACAGCAACATGCTGATGCACCCTTGGCGCCCTCTACGGTTGGCGAAGAGCTCTTTTTCCCTCCATTCTTCCTTCCGCTTTCGTGCTGAACCCTCCGCGCCGGGGCGCGAAGAAGCCGACAGCGAGGGGGGGGGGGGGGGAGGGGAGTCGTGCGCCGCGACGATTTCACTGTTATTTTTATTCCGCCAACGGAAGCGCATGTGTGTTGGCTGTCGAGACGGAGGAGTCCTCTGAGCGCCCTTAAGGCTCCCGTTTCTTGGATACAGCAGAACGCGTCTCCTCTGACACGAGGATGCGTCAACGCACCGACAACGACAACGACAAAAAGAAAGACTTGTGTATGAACAGCGTTGTTGCGAAGATGAGGAGGCGGGAGGGGGGGGGGGAGTCACTCGTCTAACGTGCAGAATACACACACACAGACACACACAGAGGTCCCCCTGCTCAACCATCAACGTGTTCTGAGGATTCAGGATTCTTCAAATGAAAAACAAAAGAACACAAAACATGTAGAGCACAAGGGCAAGGAGTGCTGGTAGGATGACAGCGCAAGTATGTTGCGAGGCAGATCGTGGCACACGTCCAGGTTAAAGGTGAAACCAATATTTTTGAAAAACACAAGCGTGAGGGGAAGATAGGAAAAATAAAAGAGCACACACACACGCAAGAAAAAAGAAACAAAAAAAAAGAAAGAGCGAAAGAGAGGGGTGCGATCAAGCGTCGGAGAGACCAGCTCCCCATTCTGTCTCCGTGAACCAAGAGCAGCAATGAAAAAATTCGGCAGGCGGGTAGAGAGACCCGCCAGTGGCAGAGCATGCACCAGGTCATGATTCACCCGTGCGTCGAAGGGTCTGCCCCGAAATACACCATGGACAAACAAAAAACGTTTCAAAGACCCAACCGCATGAGCCATCCGTCATTCCGTGAAGAGAGCCTCAATGATATCGGGGTACTTCACATCAATCACGCGGCGCTTGAGCTTAAGGGCAGCCGTTAGCACATCGTTCTCAGGGGTCCACTCATCTGCCAGCACACGGACACGGCGCACGTACTCAAAGGGAGCGCGGTTGGCATCCTTGGCGGTCTGCGCGAGTGACTTCGCCGCGGCTTCCTGGAACTCGGGCACCCCGAGAATAGAAGGCCATTCACCCTCAATACCGTGAGATTTGGCGAAGGTCATGGCCTTCCCTTCATCGGTGAGCGCAATGGCCGTGATGTAGTTCTTGTCCGGGTGCACGAGCACGCAGACGCCATTGGGGGTGAGGAGTGGGTTTGCGGAATAGATGGCTTCAAGCGCCTCCATCGCGATGTACTCGCCGAGGGAGTTCTTCGCTAACGCCTTGACACGGCCAATGATGCGGAGCTTCCCATTCGATGTGATGGACGCCACATCGCCCGTGTGGAACCAGCCGTCCTCGTCGAGTGCCTCCTTGGTCAGCTCGGGGTTCTTGTAGTAGCCCTTGAAGAGGTACGGGCCTCGCAGGCACAGCTCCCCTCGCGGTTCGGGTTCGTCCGTGTGCTTGTAGTGCTCCGTGTCCACGAGCTTGAACTCCTCCCCGGGCTCAATGATGCCGCCGCAGCCGTACTCCAAGTCTCCGGTGATTTGCGTGCAGCCCACGCAGACGGTTTCTGTCATGCCGTAGCCCGCGACACAAAGACCAAAGGCCACGTTAATGAAGCCCTGAATGACAGCGGACATGGGGCCGCCGCCTACGAGGATCCCTCGCGCGCGCCCGCCCAGCAAAGCACGCATCGGGGCGAATACCTTGCTGTTCCAGAACGGCGTCTCGTACCCCTGGTGGAGCGCCTTGAGGCGGCTCTCACACGCGGCGTCAAAGACGGTCCGCTTCAGCGAGCCCTTGGGCGGGAGCTTCGCCTCAATCGCCTTCTTCATGGTCTCAAATACCCTCGGGACGCCAACGACAAAGATGGGCTTGAACTCGGTGAAATCGCCGTGGGGCCGCGCGGTCGCGTCGGTCAGCGTTCGGGGAGAGCCGAAGCCAATGAAGCAGCCGCGTTGCACGAGAATGTTCACGACAGAGAACTCCATAATGTGCGCCATGGGCAGGTACGCGCAGTAGCAGTCGCCCTCGACAATATCCCCGGCGAGGTCAATAATCCGCGCGTAGCACGTTCCCATCCCTGCGGCCAGACTGCCGTGCGAGTGCATGACGCCCTTGGGGTCACCTGTGGTGCCGCTCGTGTACATGATGAGAGCAAGATCGTCCGGATCGGTGGAGGGCTGTGGGTTGTGACGGCCTTCGCGCTGCGCATCGCGCCCGCGGTCCATCACCGTGTCGAAGGCGTACAACACCACGTCCTCGGTGCCCACGCCATCAGGCAGGTCACCAACATGGATGATGGGCACGTTCGGAATGGCACCGCGGTGCATGAGCTTGATCACATTGGCAGCGTTGCTGCCGCCGCAGATGATGGCGGCGGACTCGGTCTGGTGCAGGGCATACCCCAGCGCGGCCTCGCCCAGGTTGGCGTAGACGGTGGCGGCAACCATGCCCGCGTTCCAGATGCCGTAGATGCCCACGAACCATTCGACACAAGTATTTTGATAGAGGGTAATGGTCCGGCCACGTTCGATGCCAAGGGCGGCGAGGCCACGGCCGAACGCTTCGATGCGTTCCCACACCTGTCCATAGGTGAGCCGCACGGTTGGTGCAAGATACGTCACGTCGATGCGGTGTGTCTTGCCCGTGGTCGCATCCACCATGTCCTCGTGCTCCACGCGCTCGACAGGCCGATAGCCCATCACCTCTACCGCCTCTCGTGCCTCTACAAGCCCTCGGAAGGTTTCGAGGAAGGTAGGGCCCGTGTAGGTGGCGTGAATGCGTGCGTACGCCTCTTCATCCACCTCGTTGCTACGATAAATGGGGGAGTCCTGGTCAGACGCAGGACCAGGGACCACGCGCAGGAAGCCAGCCTTGTCGCGGGCCTTGTAGTCCGCGATGCCTGGATGTGGGACGAGACTGCGATAGCTCTGCAGCTCCATCACAGAAACCACGGCGCCACCCATGGTGTCGCGGTTGCTAGGAGGAAAACGGAAAGAAACGTAGCAGTGCCCGGAGGGCTATCTAGGTGATCTGTTTGGAAAGGTGGGGAGAAAAAATAACGACCAGGGAGCGATGAGCTACGCTGCGTTAGTTTCGTGGAGGTGGCAGAAATGCGCTCAAGTACCAGAACGTCCTAAACCGCAGAAGACAACAGAAGGAGAAGAGAAGCAACATGATACCGGTGAGGAGAAGGGAAACGTCATTTCATGTTTTACTTCGGTGGAAGTCGGGGAAGAGGCCTCGACATTGCGTTGTGAAAGAGCGCAGAAATGAAAGACAAAGGAGTACTAACATGTACGCGCGTGCGCCAGTGTTTGGTGGGTCGCCGCCCCCGATTCCCCCCTTTCCTTCACTCGGCCGTCGTGTGCGATGTGCTCCTCGATGCCTTGCATAATCAGAGTACCGAGGTCTGATTCGGTGTGTGCGTCCTTTCTTCTTTCTTCTCCCTTGTTCTCTAGACATTGCTCCGAGTGTTTCCCTTTCAAAATTGCGTTCGTTTTAGTGGTGTGTTGTGTTTGGCGCCGTAAGGATCGATGGCGTTCCGTGATGCATCGTCATGTCTGAAGGGGGAGACAGGTCTCCGTGCAAGAAAGGACAGAAGAGGAAAAGCAAGAAGCGTTGCTGTGCTTTTGTGAGGGCTTGACTTCTCTCTTCTTAGGGCTTCCAGGTTGAAAGCCCTTCCACGACGTGCAAGAGAGAGTGAGAGGGAGGAGGAGGAGGAGGTGAAGGAAGAGCAGCGAAGAGTTGGGCGAGGGAGGGGGTGAAAGAGAAGAGTGCGTACCCAACGGTGAAGGAAAGATGCAGAGGCGCCAATGCAAGGAGCACGGATACATATTATGTTGGCCACTAGACGACAGCGTTGAGTACGAGCGAGGGAAAGGAATAGCAAAGCAAAAAAAGAAAAAAATGCAGGAATAAAAGAGAATGCAAAGCAAGAGGTAGAAAAGAGAAAGAGACGTCGTTAACTCAAGTACCCGCCGCTGCGCGGGACGAAGCTGTATCTACAGAGGAAAGGGAGACAAAGCAACAACAGCAACAGCAGCAACAACAACAACAACAAAGCGGCAACCGTCTCGAAAGAAACATGAGCTAGCAGTCCGCTCGAAACAGAAAAGAAGTAGACACGCCTTCATCATCGTGACTATACACGCACACCACCTGAGAGGGTTGCTGCTTTCACTTTTTTCCTTTCTTTTGTTTTCGCAGCATAACCGACGTCGGCAACACCACACACTTCACAGGGTGCTGCTGCGAGCCTGCAGTATCATTCATTCCATCGACAAACCCAGGTACCAACATGACGTCTGTGCGTATAGAAACAAGTGCCGTCGTTGTGTAGACGTCGGCAAGTTGAAAAGAAAGGCGGGGGGGGGGGAGGAGAGAGAGAGGAGAGAAAGAAGAAGAAAAAGGAAACGAATTTGACATTTGCGGCGTGTTGAGAGGAGCCACTGCATGAGACTCCCAGGCGGTACCAGAGGTCGAGGGAGAAAGAGAGAGAGAGAGAGAGCAAGCGGGCGTGGGAATACGCCAGAGCAAGGAAAAGCAACATTGAAACAAACAGCACCCCCAAGTGGAACATGAAAGAACGCAGTTACTTCAAAAAGAAGATGGGTAGAGAAGAGGAGAGGTGTAGCTCAGTGGTGCGTGTGTGGCATCAACGGGGGAAACCATTCCTCGTCTGTGGCAACACGGTCTGTGAACACAAAGTAAGAGGCAGTGGTTGGTTCTGGCCTTCTTGAAGGCAGCACTCTCTGCGCAAAGCTTTTAGAGAAAGCACAAAACGAAGACGCAGAGAACAGTAGATCCAAGAAAACGAAACGAAACAAAAAAACAACAACAACCGAAAGAGAAAAGAGAGAGAGAGAGAAACATATAAAGAAGATAAAGAAAGGAACGCTTACACGACAAGGGATGCGAGTAGCATTATTACTATATTTCTTTTTATTGATAAGAGGAAAGAGAAGAGGAGAGAGAAGGAGGCTCGGGCTTCCACCACCACCACCGCCTCGTCGTGTGTGGTGCGTCTTCTCGTGGGAAAGACGCGCGCCATCGCCAGGTCTTCCTGTACCCTTTCACTTTACTTTTGTTTCATTCTTGCATTCACATGGGAGCAAGAGCACAGATTAAGGATCTTTGAAGAGCTCCGCGATGATGTCTGCGTACCGTTCATGGACCACAGTGCGTTTAAGCTTCTGCGCGGCCGTCAGAACATCGTTCTCGGGCGTCCACTCATCGTTCAGGATGCGCACATGACGCACCCATTCGAAGGGGGCGCGGTTGGCTGCCTTGGCGGTCTCCACCAGCGAGTTGCGCGCGGCTTCCTGAAATTCGGTCGTGTCAAGGATGGAGGGCCACTCTCCGGCCAGGTTGTTCGCCTTTGCGAAGTCCATCGCACACTTCTCATCGGTGATGCCAACCGCAGCGATGTAATTCTTGTTAGGATGCACGAGGACACAAATTCCGTTGGGCTGCAAGATAGGGTTGCCGCGCATAATCGCCTCGAGGGCTTCTATGGGGATGAATTCACCAAGGGAGTTCTTCACGAGGGCCTTCGTCCGACCGACGATGGCGACCTTGCCCTCTGGCGTCATCATGCCAACGTCACCCGTGTGGTACCAGCCGTGTTCGTCAATGGCCTCCTTGGTAAGCTTGGGCTGCTTGTAGTACCCCTTGAAGAGGCAAGGCCCACGAAAGCAAATTTCACCGCGCGGGTTCGGCTTGTCGTGCTTGGTGAAGCCTTCGACATCCACGAGCTTGAAGTCACAGCCTGGTTCCAGCATCGCGCCTTCGCTCGGGTTGGTTTCGGAGACAGGGGCACTGAAGCCCTGCGCGCACGCCTCAGTCATGCCATAGGCGGCCAGGCAAGGACCAAAGACAACCCGGATGAAGTCCTCGAGGTCCTTGGAGATAGGCGCGCTGCCGGTCAGCAGGACGCGCACCTGGCCGCCGAGGAGGTCGCGGGTGGTGGCGAAGACCTTCTTGTTCCAGTACGGCGTATCCTTGCCGGCCTTGATCGCCTTGAGGCGGCTCTGGTACGCGTGGTCGTACACCTGGCGGCGCACGGAGCCCTCCTCGGGGAGGTTGGCCTCGATGGCCTTCTTGAAGGTGTCGTACATGCGTGGGACACCAGCGAAGAAGTGGGGCTTGAACTCCTTGAGGTCACCGTGTGGGCGTGCTGTCGCATCGGTCAGCGTGCGTGGCGTGCCGAAGCCAACGAAGGAGCCACGCTGGATGAACACATTCATGATGGTGAACTCCATAATGTGCGCCATGGGAAGGTAGGCGATGTGCGTCTCGCCTTCCTGGCGTTCGCCCAGAGGTTCGGTAATGTAGGCGCCGAAGCCGTTTAACGATGCTACAAGGCTTCCGTGCGTGTGCATGACGCCCTTGGGGGTGCCGGTTGTGCCGCTTGTGTACATGATGAGGGCAAGGTCGTCCGGCTTGGGCACCACGGGGTCGTCCCAGCGGCCAGGGACCTTGGGCTCCTTGCCCAGCTCCAGCACGGAGTCGTAGCTGTGGAAGTCAAGGTCGGCAACGTCGGCGGGGCTCGGCTGGCGGCCGATGCAGATGACGGGGCACGAGGGAATGGCACCGCTGCGGATGAGGTTGATGATCATCTTGGCGTTGGCGCCGCCACACACAATGGCGGCGGGCTCACACTCGTTGAAGGCGTAGGTCAGTGCAGCCTCGCCGAGGTTAGCGAAGACCGTTGTCGGAACCATTTCTACGTTCCAGATACCGTACGCTGCGACAAACCACTCCATACACGTCTCCTGGTAGATGACCACGTTTGTGCCTGGGGACACACCCAACTGGCGCAGACCACGACCGAAGCTCTCAATCATCTCCCAGACCTGGCCGTAGGTGAAGCTGACGGTCTCGCCAAAGTAGGTGATGTCCATGACCTTGGGTTTGCCAGTGATGGGGTCGAGGATCTCTTCCTTCTTTTGGTCGATGACCTTTCGGTATCCCATGACGTAGCTGTCCGTGCGCTTCTCCGCGAGCTGGCGAAACGTGTGGAGAAAGCTAGCCGCGTAGTACGACTGCTTGATCGAATCGTAGCGCGCATCGTCGTATTTGGTCGCGCGGTACGCGGGCGTGGACTTGTCATCGTCTGGGGGTGCGATCTCGCGCAGGAGGCCCTTGGCCACGAGCTGGCGGTACTCTTCGACTTCGGGAATGTCATACATGGACTCCGCGTTGTGCGCGTCCATGGTGGAGAGAACGGCGCCGCCCATTGTTGAGAATGCTTTTACTCCTTTTATTTTTGATGGTTAAACCTTGTTAAGGTATCGCAGCAGTTGAAGCGGAGTTGGTGGGGGTAAGTTGGGAGCACAAAACCGGTGCGCTGAGAGGCGTGCGTGTGTGTGTGAGAGAGAGAGACTAGCGAGATGGCAGTCACACGTGCACTGGTGGTTACACGTTGGGAAGGAGGAAGGAAATTTTCAAGGAAGAGAAATTAATGAACAGATAAACAAGAGAGAGAGAACGGAAAAAAAAAGAAAAAGTGAATGAGGTAATGATGGAACGATCCTGAGGGAATGAAAGCGAGAACACCAGTCGAAAGGATGCTAGATGTCGTTGGTGCAGTTATTATGAGGGGGTAGGAGGAGGGGGAAGACATATATATATTTTCTCCTTTCCATGAGAGAATGAGGAATGACATGGCAGCTTTGTCTTGGAGGTGCATCGACCCAGCCACCCCTTCGTTCTCGTTTCTCTAGGAGGAAGCCGAGAGGGGGCTGTATTTCCGCATGCATCCTTCGATGCTTCCCTCAACGGACGCCTTCATCACGGTCTCGAGCGAGGCGAATACGGCGTGTGATGGGGCCAGCACATGAAGTGCCTTGCTTTCCTCTTCCTCCCATTCGACCCTTCTCATGAAGCCGCGCACTGTCCCGACGCCAGACACAATGACAAGCAAAGGTCCTACCACCCACGTGCACCTCTTTGCCGTGGATGAGTTGACCCTCCTCCTCGTCCGCTCCCTCACCTTCTCATTTTCTCTCTCTCTCTCTCTCTCTCTGTATCTTTCTGTATTTTTTTGTTTGTTTTGCGGTATCGAAGGGTTGAAGAAGCAACCGATCACTTGGCACGGGGTAAAGGAAGAGAAAAAGAAGAAAAAAGTGTTTGTGTGTGGGGAGGTAAGGGGGGAGTAGGGGGAGTGAGAAGGGATGGGATGAGGTGAGGTTTGGTTTCCTTGGTACGCAAAACCAATCAACGGCAAAGAAAAAAAAACAACAACAACAGCAACAAAGAAGAAGAACGGCGTTATGGCGTCACTTGGCGGGTTGTTTTCTTCTCCTTTGTCGACAGGTTTTCCCCCTCTCTTTCTCTCACGTCATTGGAGACCTCCAGAATGTGGGGACTAGAGTAGCTTTTATAAGATAAGACACGTCACTCACAGGCATCAGGAAGGAAGAGAACGGCAACGGTAGAGAGGAGCGCCACGTGCGGTATGTGATCGTACAGTGAAAGATACAAGAAAAAAAAACAAGAGAGGAAGGCAAGATCACGTAAACGAAAGGCATGAAGTCAGAGAAAGTGAGACTAATTAGGGAAAAAGAAGAAGAAGAAAAGGAGAGAAACTCTCAAGTGCGTGGATGTATCTGCGAGGGAGACAGAGAAAGAGAGGGTGGAGAGGTAGGCCTTGACTCTAGGGCCATGGCACACCTCGTGCCGCTCATACTCGGTCTCGCCCATGCACGACCTTTGCCTTTTCGTTCTTCATGGAGGAAAAGAATAAAATAAAATAAAACGCAAAGAAAACCAGAGTCAAAACTAAAACCAAAAGAGTGCAGACACTGCATTCTTTTTTCTCTCTTCATCCCCATGAATTTAAACGCTGCAAGATATGTCGAACCTGTCATGGACGGAGCGCCGCCCACGTCGCATATCCACACGCGTGTGTGTGTGGACAGTCAACAGAGTGGGGAAACAAAGTCAAAGAAAGTGTGACATCGGACACATACGACTCGTAACTTGTAAAGAGGTATCCAGCCAGATGTATGATGAATAAAATAGCGAAAAACAGAAACAAAGAAAAGCAAAAGCAAAAACAAAAAAACAAAACAAAGAGTTCTGTTATGCATCATTCCTTCGACAAGTTCACCAAGTTGGGCTTGACGAGCGCGCACCGAGAAGGGGCGAGCGCATGGATGCGGCGCGTGGCAAGGGGGGGGGGGGAGAAGGGAAGCGCCAGCTTTATACAGGTAGATAGAGAAAGCACCTGGCTCACATAGCACGACAGGCATGGCACTCCGACCGCTCCAAGCACAAATACGCGCTCCCACCAGACGGGACGGCTTGGTGAAAAGAGGGAGGCGCGCATCGGAGGGAGAACGAGCGAGAGAGAGAGAGATAGAAGCTGAGTGCCATGGCGATATGGGTTGTGTGTGTGTGTGTGTGTGTGTGTGTATGTGCATTGGTATCATAGTACGGATCGAACGAACCGAAACGAAAAAAAAAAAAAGAAGGGAAACGAAACAAAAGATGTCAACGAGCGAAAGGAACGGCAACACCACCGGCGTGGAGGCGGGAGGAAGGAGCTATGTGTTTCATGATACCATGCCTCGCAGCGTGGGGGCAAACACCACAGCAAAAAAAAAAAAAAAAGCAGTGACAAACAGATACGAGCGCGGTCACGCCTCTCTCTATTTAAACAATCGAACGCAAAAAGGGAATGGCTGATGAAACGACGGAAAGAAAGTGAGAGCTGAAGTTAAGAGAGAGAGAAAAAAAAAGGGACCAGCAAGCACAACAAGGAAGAGAGAGAGAAAATAAAAAATAAAGATGATGTAACCCTTCCCGCCGCAGACGAAGAACCGAATCCGGTGGTGAGGGAGATATGCCACGATGATTGAAGGCTACTGCTGCTGCTCCTCCTTTCGTTTTCCGCGCGCTCTGTGTGTAGACACAAACGAAGATGACAACAATCATGAGGACTCGTTTTTTTTTCTTCTTCTTCGTCACATGAACACACGGGTGTCTCAGAAAACAGCGGCAGGAGGATATTGACCAAAGGCGGAAAGAGAGAAGGGGGGGGGGTGTGGAGGTTGGAATCGAAACAAACGCAAGAAAAAAAAAGAGAGGGTACCACGGAACACGTGACTCCGAGGGATATAGTTATCATTATTTTTTTTTTAAAAATTTCTTTTCAAGTGCTTTATACCAATTGTGTTACAGCAAGAAGATGAGTGCAAGACGTGAAGGGCCAAGGACGAGACGGTGTTCCGTTTGTAAGGAATGTTTGCCTCACTTTCTCTTTCGGCGTTCGTGGGAAGCAGCGAGGGCAGGACGCGGTGAAGCGTGTCTTGATACCCACACGCGCTGAAGGAGGAGGACGGTAGGATGTGTGCGAGGGCCAGTCCAAATGCAGGTTTCAAAAAAAGAAAAATAAAATATGTTCTGTTCAGCAGTCCTTTCCGCTCTACTTCTCCGCGAACAACTCCTCAATGATGCTAGCGTAGCGCTTGTTGATGACATCACGCTTGAGCTTCTGCGCGGCCGTCAGGACCTCGTTCTCGGGTGTCCACTCATCGTTCAGGATGCGCACATGACGCACCCATTCGAAGGGGGCGCGCTTGGCTGCCTTGGCGGTCTCCACCAGCGAGTTGCGCGCGGCTTCCTGAAATTCGGTCGTGTCAAGGATGGAGGGCCACTCTCCGGCCAGGTTGTTCGCCTTTGCGAAATCCATCGCACACTTCTCATCGGTGATGCCAACCGCAGCGATGTAATTGCGGTTCGGATGCACGAGCACGCAGATGCCGTTGGGCTGCAACAGAGGGTTGCCGCGCATAATCGCCTCGAGGGCTTCCATGGGGATGAACTCACCAAGGGAGTTCTTCACGAGGGCCTTGATACGGCCCACCGCTGCGATCTTGCCCTCTGGCGTCATCATACCAACGTCACCCGTGTGGTACCAGCCGTGCTCGTCAATAGCCTCCTTGGTAAGCTTGGGCTGCTTGTGGTAACCCTTACACACGTACGGCCCACGGAAACAAATTTCACCGCGCGGGTTCGGCTTGTCGTCCTTGGTGTACCCGTCGCAGTCGTACAGCTTCACCTCGCAGCCACGCTCGAGCATGCCGCCCGCGGTCGGGTGAAACTCGGTGACGGGGGTGATGATGCCCTCGCAGGCGGTCTCGGTCATGCCGTAGAGGGAGATGACAGGGCCAAACACCACGTTAATAAACTCCTGCAGCTCGGTGGAGATGGGGGAGCTGCCGGTCAGGCACAGCCGGACGCGGCCGCCGAGGAGGTCGCGGGTGGTGGCGAAGACCTTCTTGTTCCAGTACGGCGTATCCTTCCCGGCCTTCACTGCCTTGAGGCGACTCTGGTACGCGTGGTCGTACACCTGGCGGCGCACGGAGCCCTCCTCGGGGAGGTTGGCCTCGATGGCCTTCTTGAAGGTGTCGTACATGCGTGGGACACCAGCGAAGAAGTGGGGCTTGAACTCCTTGAGGTCACCATGTGGGCGTGCCGTCGCGTCGGTCAGCGTGCGCGGGGAGCCGAAGCCAATAAAAGCGCCGCGCTGGATGAAGGAGTTGGTGATGATAAACTCCATAATGTGCGCCATGGGAAGGTACGAGATGTGCGTCTCGCCCTCCTGAAAGTCCCCCATCGGCGACGTGATCGCGTAGCCGAAGCCGTACATGGCAGCGGAGAGCGAACCATGCGTGTGAAGGACGCCCTTGGGGGTGCCGGTTGTGCCGCTTGTGTACATGATGAGGGCAAGGTCGTCCGGCTTGGGCACCACGGGGGCGTCCCAGCGGCCAGGGACCTTGGGCTCCTTGCCCAGCTCCAGCACGGAGTCGTAGCTGTGGAAGTCAAGGTCGGCAACGTCGGCGGGGTTCGGCTGGCGGCCGATGCAGATGACGGGGCACGAGGGAATGGCACCGCTGCGGATGAGGTTGATGATCATCTTGGCGTTGGCGCCGCCACACACAATAACGGCAGGCTCACACTCGTTGAAGGCGTAGGTCAGCGCGGCCTCGCCGAGGTTAGCGAAGACGGTGGAGAGCACCATTTCGGCGTTCCAGATACCGTACGCTGCAACGAACCACTCCATACAGGTCTCCTGGTAGATGGCTATGTTCGAGTGGGGTGAGATGCCAAGGAGGCGCAGACCACGACCAAAGCTCTCAATCATCTCCCAGACCTGGCCGTAGGTGAAGTTGATGGTCTCGCCAAAGTAGGTGATGTCCATGACCTTGGGTTTGCCAGTGATGGGGTCGAGGATCTCCTCCTTCTTGTGGTCGATGACCTTTCGGTATCCCATGACGTAGCTGTCCGTGCGCTTCTCCGCGAGCTGGCGAAACGTGTTCAGGTAGCTCTGTGTATCGTGCACTTCTTGCATGGCAACGTACGTGTCGTCGCCGTAGAAGTTACTACGGTACGCGGGCGTGGACTTGTCGTCGTCTGGGGGTGCGACTTCGCGCAGAAGGCCCTTGGCAAGGAGTTCCTTCCACGGTCCCATCTCAGGGGTGTCAACCATGGACTCCGCATTCTGCGCGTCCATGGTGGAGAGAACGGCGCCGCCCATTCTGTGGTTTGCTGATAAGCACTAGCCCTGAAGCCGGTTGGGGTGTGTGTGTGTGTGTATGGGTGTTTCGATGTGAGATGGTAGAGAAAAGGGAAGCGGCAAGAGAAAGAGAGGAAAACACACAGTAATGGAAGACACGTACTGAGGAAAAAAAAGGCAATGACAGGTTCTATGTGTGGCGCGAGTGATAAAGAATGGATGAGGTGGTCAATTATAGGCACGAGAGAGAAGAAGTGGCGCTTGCGGATCAGTACACTATCCTTCTTTTTTTTTTTTTTTTGAAAGTGGTCCATGTGACGTGCTCAGACACAAAGTTGGGTGGTGATTCCATTCGCAGGGTCTTCCTTTCCCATGCGGTGGAGGAAGGATAACTGTGGTCGACGTAACGTCTCTTTGGTAGAGCAGGTGATGCGTGGCCTGACTCCCTTTCATGGCATGATAGCCTCCGTCTCTATTGAGGAGAAGATGGGTCCACGTTCGTGCTTGTCACCTGGAGAACGGTGAAGGCGAAGAAAAGAGAGAGAGAGAGAGAGCACGAAGGGCGATAGCGATGGGAGGGGAGGGGGGCGAGAGTTCTAGATAGTAACTAGGGGAGCTACAAGAAAAAAAAAACGCGCCACTTGTGTTCATCATTATTGTTGTCCGATCAGGCAACGATAGCTACGTGATAGAAGCACCACCCGAGTACTAGCGAAAAAAGCAATGAAAGAAAAAGCAAAAAAAAGGGAAAGCGAAGAAACTGGAAAGGAGGAAAAAGAGAGTGAGAGTGGTTCATCCTCCCGCCCCACCTCTGCTTCAAGACATGGTGACCGGCATTCGTAAGGGGAGAAGGAAGAATCGAACCCCGAACGAGAAGGGAAACGGTATAGATAAGAAATGAACAACGTGTGAAAACGACCAAAAACAGACGTGTTTTCAGTCAAAGACATCATAGACCCACAGCGGCATTAGCGTGACAACAACAATAACAACAACAACAACAACACACTGACCCATCCAGACAACAACACATAAAGAAACGTCATCGCAGCAACGAGACAAGGAAAAGAAGAGGAGGCCGGAGGATGAGAAGACAAGTGCCCTGAGCACCAAGCAGGACTGCGGAGGCGAGTGAGTGGGTGCGTGTGGAGCAGGTCCTGAGACATCCCAGGCGCGAAGCTGTAACTTTCAAAAGGAAGAGAGAGAGAGAAAAGGAAAACGGCTAAAAAGCGTTTAACAGAAAAAAAAAAAGAGCAGTACCTCTCATAGAACATCTACTTAATTCTGAAGGTATATAAAAAAAAAAAGAAGGAGAAGAGCGGAGGGAGTGGGGGGGGGGAAAGCAACAGTAATCATGAAGATACGTATGGTTGTACCCGAGCTGTGGATGCGAAGAAGAGCTTCACAGTTGGTGAAGCGAAGAGTGAGCTCATAGCGTATGAGGAAAGACAAAAAAAAAGTCAGACGAAGAATTCGTCATCCCACAGGGAGACAAGACAAGGGAGGTTTTCCCTCAGGGGACGGAGCAGAAAAGCAATGTCGTCTCCATCGGACACACATGTGCGATGGGATCACCAAAGACCGTAGAAGTCCAGTCACGTGCAAAATAGGAGGCAGAGTCTACCATCCCAGTTTAGTCCTCCGCGAAGAGCTCCTTGATGGTGTCGGCGTACCTCTCGTCAATGGCACGACGCTTGAGCTTCAGGGCAGCCGTGAGGATGTCGTTCTCAGGGGTCCACTCATCTGCCAGCACACGGACGTGACGCACGCACTCAAAGGGAGCGCGGTTGGCGTCCTTGGCGGTCTGCGCGATAGAACGGGTGGCAGCCTCCTGGAACTCGGGCTTCTCCAGAATGGAAGGCCATTCACCCTCAATGCCGTTTGCCTTGGCGAAGGTCATGGCCTTCCCTTCGTCGGTGAGCGCAATGGCCGTGATGTAGTTCTTGTCCGGATGCACGAGCACGCAAACACCATTGGGCTGCAAGAGAGGATTGCCAGAGTACATGGACTCGAGTGCTTCCATGGCGATGTACTCACCGAGGGAGTTCTTGGCGAGTGCCTTGACACGGCCAATGATGCGGACCTTGCCGTCCTTGGTGATGCTTCCCACGTCGCCCGAGTGGAACCAGCCCTCGTCGTCCATCACCTCCTCGGTGAGTTCCGGCTGCTTGTAGTAGCCCTTGAAGAGGTAGAGCCCCTTGTAGCATAGTTCTCCCTGAGCCTCGGGCTCGTCCGTGTGCGTGTAGCCGTCCACGTCCACGAGCTTGAACTCCTCGCCTGGCTCCGAGCAGCCCACGCAGCTGGTCTCCCAGTCTCCCTTGTGCTGGATGAACCCAACGCAAACGGTCTCGGTCATGCCAATGCCCGCCACGCAGGGGGCCAGCACGACCGACGTGAACTCCTGTGTCGCCGCAGAGATGGGGCCGCCGCCACACAGGCACACGCGAACACGACCACCGAGGGCCTCCCGCGCCTGCTTGAAGACCTTCTCATTCCAAAAAGGGGTTTCATAGCCCTCCTTAAGCGCCTTGAGGCGACTCTGGTAGGCCATGTCGAAGACGCTGCGCTTCAACGAGCCGGGGGGTGGCAGCTTGGATTCGATGCCTTTCTTGAGGGTGTCGAAGATGCGGGGAACTCCGACGATGAGCTGCGGTTTGAACTCCGTCAAATCACCGTGGGGCCGTGCCGTCGCATCGGTCATGTGCCGCGGAGAGCCGAACCCAATGAGGGCACCGCGGTGGATGTACAGATTGGTCACGGTGAATTCCATGATGTGGGCCATGGGGAGATAGGAGTAGTACACTTCCTCTTCGTCATCGCCCAGGGATCCGGGGACACCCACGATATCACTGAAGCGCGTCTCGAGGATGTGCATCCCCACCACAAGGCTGCCGTGCGAATGCATGACACCCTTTGGTGTGCCCGTGGTGCCGCTAGTGTACATGATGAGAGCAAGATCGTCGCCCTTTGGGATAGTCGGGGGCGGCGCGACGTCGTCCGATGCGATGCGCGCCTTGCCCAGGTCCACCACTTCCTCGAAGCGGTGCAGTCGGACGCCATCGGTCTGCACCGAGGCGGGCAGGTCGCCAACGTGGATGATGGGCACGTTCGGAATGGCACCGCGGTGCATGAGCTTGATCACATTGGCAGCGTTGCTGCCGCCGCAGATGATGGCGGCGGACTCGGTCTGGTGCAGGGCGTACCCCAGCGCGGCCTCGCCCAGGTTGGCGTAGACGGTGGCGGCAACCATGCCCGCGTTCCAAATGCCGTAGATGCCCACGAACCATTCGACACAAGTATTTTGATAAATGGCCACGTTGGCCCCACGCGCGACGCCCAAGGCAGCAAGGCCTCGGCCAAAGCCCTCCATCCTTGCCCACACCTCAGCGTACGACAGACGCACTGTTTCCTTCAGGTACGTGACGTCCATCGCGCGTGTCTTGCCCGTCACAGGGTCCACAACCTCCTCGCGTTCCACACGCTCGACCGGGCGGTACGCTGCCACCGCCTTGCTCCCTCGCCGCTGCGCCAGGGTGCGGAAGCTCGCCAGGAAGGAGTCGGTGTCGTAAGTCTGTTCAATCGCTTCGGTGAGACTGTCTGGGGAGACGGCGTAGCGGTACGCAGGGGAGGCCTTATGGCCTGACGTCGATGACGCAGCGGCAGCGCAGGATCCAGGGGCCACACGCAGGAAGTTCCCTTGCGCCTGCAGTGTGGCGTACGCGGCGCTGGGCGGATACGGCACCATGGTCTTGGCGTTCTGCGCCTCCATAACGGACAGGGTGGTGTCTGCCATGTTGATCAAATCTTTGCTTTTTTAAGCAGTTGTCCGTGTATGCGAACGAGAGGAGCACGTCTCTAGAGAAGGCGAGTGCCGAGGCAGAGATTCAACAGAGGGGATGAGAGGCGATAAGAGGCTGGCTAAAGAAAATGTGAGAAGGGAGTAAACGTCAAATCAAATCTATCGGTGCGACGTTGTGAAGCTGATGGGAAAGACCGTCTGTGCTGCTGCTTCCTCAGCGTGCGGGGACGGATAGAGTTCGCGTGGTGGGTTCGAGAAGGGTGAGAAGGGTGATGATAAGAAAAAAGTATATGTTGATGCGGTACATGTCTCTGCAACCGGTGATGGAATAATCACGATGTGCTGCCCAACAAGCTACTGTTTTCCTGCTCTCTCTCTCTCTCACACACACCCACGGTGTTTACGCATTGGCGGCTTCACTCGAGCACCAAGATGGCCTGCGCGTGTTGCACGGATTGCTGTGATGGAGACGACCAGCGTCGCGACTCTCCATCATGGTCTCCACGGGTGTGTTCGGCCGTTTACTCTTCGTTTCAGTGACTCGTGTTTTCGTTTATCGCTTGTGTTGTTTTTGTTTCACACGGAATCAAACACTGAAGGAACAGAAAAAAAAACATATTTGGCCAATCTGATGTTTGTCGTATATAATTCTCACGGTCATTTATCGTAGAACTCGGGGATGCGTTTCGCGAAAGGAGACGAGGAGAGGTTAGAGAAAGGGGGGAAACGCAAACGACGGATCGGAGAGATGGTCACGTGGAAAGGAAACAATCTCCTGTGCATCTTCTCCGTGGATCTCTCCTTGTCCTCTTTTTCAGGGAGTGGCCAAGCGTGCGCGTGATGTGGGGGGAGAGGTTTGCAGTAGCGCACTTAACAGCACGAGGGTGACTGACGCATCGGATAGGCGAGAAGTACGGGAACATCGAACATCGGAAAAAAAAAACGAAGAAAAACGAAACGGGGAAAACTATCGTGTACACAGACTCGCACGCGCCTCGAAGTACGAGAAGCTGGAGCACGCGTGTGCACGCAGGTATGAAATCAGAGAACAGCGAAAGAAGCAAAACAAAAAAAGAAAGGAGAGAAAGAAAAGAAAGGAAAGAAACAAATGAGCTCAGAATATATAGATGGGTATCTTGGTGTATCAATACGCGACGGGAGAATGCTTGCCACGTGCCGTTCCGTGTCGTGCAGCCTCCACTGCCTCGTTGTGTCACTTTGTGGCTTGGTGAAGAGCGTTGTGGGTTACCTCCGCGACCGCTGCTGAACAACGTGTGAGGAGCAGCGGTCGCGATAGACAGAACCTTCACCATTGCACGTGAGAATGAAAGGATGCGGTGCGTGGACAATGGTAGTTGGTGACAACGGACAATTATGTGTGGAGGAGAAGCAACGAGTAGACTCACACACAAGAAGGAAGAAGTTGAGAGTGAGAGAAAGGTGAAGAGGATAGAAGAAGTGCGTTCAAATCGCGCTCGCTCCCTTTCTTCCATCTAAGTGCGTGTGTGGTGGTCAAGCGTTGTGCATGTGAAGGGGCTGGTATTGGTGAGGGAAAGGAAAGCAACATAGTGGTTGGGGAGTGTGGGGTGGTGTGGGGTGGGGGTGTAACGTTAGATCAGCATTAAGGAGTGGTAACCAAAGACGTATAACACAGAGATGAAGACGCAGTGCGGGCAAGCAAAAGGTTCTCTGGAAAGGGATTTTCTTTTCGGAACAATAGAACCGGAGACTGAGCCGCCAGCAGTTCAGTGAGTCTCAAACGAAAAAAAAAAAGCGAAGGAAAAAGAAGTGAAAAGCAAGACGCATTCTTGACGCTATTTGACTGCAAGGAGTAATTGAAAAAGGCGGCGGTCAGAGATCTGTGAACGAATAGTAGGACACACGCAGACAGAACGCACGTTCGAAATTAACTTTTGAGGGCATGGCACCTTCCGCTGTGATGAAGCGCAAGAGAAAAGAAGAAGAGGGGAGTATCTGTCCAGTGGGTGGAGGTCGAATGCAGAGCGCAGATTCTCTTCTTCCTCTCCTTCCATCCTGGGAGTATCTTCGGTACGGACGGGGAGAAGGAGGGGAAATGTTGGAAAGGGCGGCGTCAACGCATCTGCGCTGCCGTCGGGTGAGACAAGCGGTACGGAACCGCCCGCCGCTTCGTGAGGGCGGGGGGTTGACTTGGTATACCCTTGCACAGTCCGCCCCCAGAGACGGTAGATGAGAAAGACTTTCTGCTTCGGACATGGCAAAGCTTCTATTCCTCAGCGAAGAGCTCCTTGATCATGTCAGCGTACTTCACATCAATCACGCGGCGCTTGAGCTTCTGCGCAGCCGTGAGCACCTCGTTCTCAGGGGTCCACTCATCGCCCAGCACACGGACACGGCGCACGTACTCAAAGGGAGCGCGATTGGCGTTCTTGGCCGTCTGAACAATCGAACGGGTGGCAGCCTCCTGGAACTCGGGCTTCTCCAGGATGGAAGGCCACTCACCCTCAATGCCGTTGGCCTTGGCGAAGGCCATGGCTTTGGTCTCATCGGTGAGCGCAATGGCGGTGATGTAGTTCCTCTCAGGGTGCACGAGCACGCAAACACCATTGGGGGTGAGGAGCGGGTTGCCAGAGTACATGGCCTCGAGTGCCTCCATGGCGATGTACTCACCGAGGGAGTTCTTGGCGAGTGCCTTGACACGACCGACCAGCCTAAGCTTTCCATCCTTGGTGATGGAGGCCACATCGCCCGTGTGGAACCAGCCGTCCTCGTCAATGGCTTCGCTGGTCAACTTGGGTTGCTTGTAGTAGCCACGGAAAAGATAGCTACCACGCTGGAGGAGTTCGCCACGAGCCTCAGGGCTGTCCGTATGCTTGTAGTACTCCGTATCAAGGAGCTTCAGTTCCACACCGGGCTCAGGAAAGCCGCCGCAGATCGTCTCCATGTCGCCAGGAAGTTGCAAGATGCCGGCGCAGACTGTCTCGGTGAGGCCGTAGGCCATCACGCACGGACCCACCGCAACGCGAATGAACTCCTGCGTCAAGGCGGAGAGGGGACCGCCACCGCTGAAGCAGGCCTTCATGCGACCGCCAACAATGGCGCGCGTGCTGGCGAAGACCGTTTCGTTCAAATATGGTGTATCCTTGCCCTCCCGCAGTGCCTTGAGGCGCAATCGGAAGGCGGTGTCGAAGGCATCGCGGGTTGCTGTCCCGTGAGGGGGCAGCATCGACTCGATGGCCTTCTTGAGGGTGTCAAACATGCGAGGAACACCAACGAAGAACTGAGGCTTGAACTCGGTCAGGTCACCGTGGGGCCGTGCCGTCGCGTCGGTCAAGGTACGCGGGGAACCAAAACCAATGAGGGCACCACGCTGGATAAAGATGTTGACTAATGTGAACTCCATAATGTGTGCCATGGGCAGGTACGCGCAGTAGCTCTCGTCGACGTCAGGTTCGCCAAGGATCTCGTTAATGCGTGTCTTCATAGTGGTCACACCACACGCTAGACTGCCGTGCGAGTGGATGACACCCTTGGGGTCACCCGTGGTGCCGCTCGTGTACATGATGAGGGCCATGTCGTCATTGTGACGCGACGGCGAGCCGGCCTTGAGACCCGCGCGCGCGTGTGCCGCTCCCAGCTCTACGACCTCCTCAAAGCTGTAAGCGCTGATGCCGGTGAGGTCGACAGAGGAGGCGAGAGTACCCGTGTGGATCACGGGTACGGTGGGTACGACGCCATCCTGCATCAGCTTGGTGAGGAGACGCACATTATTGGCGCCGCAGAGGACGGCGGCGGCGTTGGTCTCACGCAGCGCATAGACCAGGGCGGCCTCACCGAGGTTGGCGTAGACGGTGGCGGCCGTGTGACCTTGGCTCCAGATGCCGTAGATGCCGAGGAACCACTCGACGCATGTGTCGAGGTAGATGGCGACGTTGGACTGCTGGGGAATGCCAATCTTGGCGAGGCCGCGGCCAAAGTGGTCGATGCGGTCCCACACCTCCTTGAACGTCATGGTCACGGAGGGATCGAAGTGGGTGACGTCCATCTTCTTGACCTTGCCTGTCATGACGTCCATCATCTCCTCCTTGACGATCCGGTTGATCGGGCGGTAGGCGCACATGGTCTTATCCTGGCGTGAGCGGCACACCTTGCGGAAGGCCTGCAGGCAGTTGTCACCCCAGTAGGTTTCTGCCATGTCTTCGTAGACGTCATCGTCGGCGTCCTTGAGGCGATACGCAGGGGAGCAGTTGGGGGTCTTGGAGTTGGGCACCTCACGGAGGAAGTTGTTGCCACATTTGGCGCGACGGTCGAAGTACTCGGCGATCTGCCAGTGCGGAATCACAGAGCGGGAGTGCTCGAGTTCCAGGGTGGAGGAAGAGGCGGCGCCCATGATGCTCTTGAGGCTGAAGCGGGGCGTAAAGCGGGAAGAACAAGAGCGTGAGCGGGTGAGACAGGAGTAGTGAGAGAAAGAGAGAAGAGGGGAAAGAGTCTGTGCCGCGGAGAAATGTATCCTTCGGGTACAGGAGTCGTATTCGTTCCTTTCTTTTTAATGTTATTACGTGAAATATGGTTAGCTGTCGCTAATCGAGTCGAGCAATGGGGAAGAGAGGGATATCTGTCGATAGCCCTGGGGAATCGAAAGGTGGGTGAGGAGGAAGAAGAAGAAGACAAAGATCACAAAAGATATTTATTAAGAGGGAAAGCAGAAGAGTGATTCGTGCAGGGAAACGTGTGGTGTCTTTGGTAGAATGCGCTTGGAAAGGCAGGGTTACTTTATCAGAGTCGAATGTACGGACGGTGTCGATGCGACGAGGAAGGGAGAAAGAGAGAAAGAGAGAGAGAGGTGCGCGACGCGAAGGCAACGATTGCGCGCATGTTGCGGAGACGGACGCGCTGCATTCATTTCCTGACCGGAATGCACTTCTGTTCAGAGCAAAGCTGATACCTTTTTTTTTTGATTTTGTTTTGGATCGTTGCCGTGTTCGAAGGGGGGGGGCCTAAATTCCCCACTGCGGAGGAGAGGACGCCGCGGACTTTTGGTTGCACACTTTCTGGGTGAGCGCAGAGGGATCGGAAGAGAGAGATAGCGGCGCCAGTTTCACAACGAATGAAGAAGGAATAGCAGGTACCAAAGGTAAATGAGGGGGGCTATGCGTAAGGATCGAGAGGGCTGAAAGGAGCACCCTTTGTTTTTTTTTTCTTTTCCTGGACAGCGCGCTGTGAGCAGCGATGGTGCTGCGGCGTTCACTGGATTAGTCCTGTGTGGGAGAGAGTGTACAGGGTGTTAGCAGCAGCACAACCTAACCTTTCCTTTTACTTCCCCACATGTGCCTCTTCCAGGGACATAGACCAGAACGCCTCCCAAAGAGGGCGTCCCTACACCGACAAAAGTAAGAAAACAAAGCAACACAGGGAGAATAACAGAGAAGGGAAGAGCACAGTTTCACGTCACCGCATGCATCCGATTCCAAGATCGCGGAGCACCCCGCCCATGTCGAGTCATGCAATGTCACGCAACAGCAACCTTGCGCACGTGGATACGCATTGACAAGAACGTCACGCGCTGGGCCAATGTCAGTGCATTTCGTTCTCGCCTCTTCCTCTTAATCCTTTTCGTTGATTTGGTGGCATAGAAACGAAAAATAAAAAACGAAACAAAACACACACTATGGAAGGAATGAAGATTGTTAACAGTACAAAGGTCGGGGTACGCTGCAGCGCGTGTCTTGGATGGTGGGTACGAGGCATGACGGTTGCGCCCGCAGCCCTCTTTCGATGTCCCCCATATATACATATATATATATATATATATATATATATATATATATATATTTCTTGTGTGTGTGTGCTTGCCTTCATGCGCTGGGGGCACATGTGAAGTCTCACCTTGTCGCCAGCACGGTTAGCGAACGCGAAAATAAGACAATCGAAGCTAAGAAGAGGAACAGGGAGACTTTCAAAAACAAAACAAATCAGACAATACACGTGAGAAATCAAAACAGAGTGGTGATGTGGGAGCGCAACTTGAAGCATCTTGCCAATCGAAAGTGATGGCGGCAAGAAGAGTTGAAAGACAAAAGAAAGACGGAAGGGACGCGTGCGCCACAAACACCACACCCGTGAGCCAATAGAGAAGAAAAAAAAAAGCAAAACTGAGGCCACCGACAAAACGAAGAAAAACGAAACGGGGAAAACTATCGTGTACACAGGCTCGCACGCCTCTCGAAGTACGAGAAGCTGGAGCACGCGTGTGCACGCAGGTATGGAATCAGAGAACAGCGAAAGAAGCAAAACAAAACAAAAAGTAAGGAGAGAAAGAAAAGAAAGAAAAGAAACAAAGGAGCTCAGAATATATAGATGGATATCTTGGTGTATCAATACGCGACGGGAGAATGCTTGCCACGTGCCGTTCCGTGCCGTGCAACCTCCACTGCCTCGTTGTGCCACTTTGTGGCTTGGTGAAGAGCGCTGTCGGTTACCTCCGCGACCGCTGCTGAACAACGTGTGAGGAGCAGCGGTCGCGATAGACAGAACCTTCACCATTGCACGTGAGAATGAAAGGATGCGGTGCGTGGGCAGTGGTAGTTGGTGACAACGGACAATTATGTGTGGAGGAGAAGCAACGAGTAGGCTCACAGTCAAGAAGGAAGAAGTTGAGAATGAGAGTGAGAGAAAGGCGAAGAGGATAGAAGAAGTGCGTTCAAATCGCGCTCGCTCCCTTTCTTCCATCTAAGTGCGTGTGTGGTGGTCAAGCGTTGTGCATGTGAAGGGGCTGGTATTGGTGAGGGAAGGAAAGCAACAAAGTGGTTGGGGAGTGTGAGGTGGTGTGGGGTGGGGGTGTAACGTTAGATCAGCATTAAGGAGTGGTAACCAAAGACATATGACACAGAGGTGAAGGTGGAAGTTGTGTAGTGGAAGTAACACACTGTGAAACACGTTTAGAGCCATCACATGGCAGGCGGGATAGGCTCCCAGCAACGTGGCAGTGAAAGAATGGAGGTGTGATTGACACGGAGCGAATGCGGAATGCAGAATGCAAGGTCCCCTTGTCCTCTTCTTCCATCCTGGGAGTATCCTTGGTACGGACCGGAAGAGGGAGGGGAAATGTTGGAAAGGGCGGCGTCAACGCATCTGCGCTGCCGTCGAGTGAGACAAGCGGTATGGAACCGCCCGCCGCTTCGTGAGGGCGGGAGGCTGACTTGGTATACCCTTGCACAGTCCGCCCCTAGAGACGGTAGTTGAGAAAGTCTATTTGCTTGGGACATGGCAAAGTTTCTATTCCTCAGCGAAGAGCTCCTTGATCATATCTGCGTACCTCTCGTCAATGGCACGACGCTTGAGCTTAAGGGCAGCCGTGAGGATGTCGTTCTCAGGGGTCCACTCATCTGCCAGCACACGGACGTGACGCACGCACTCAAAGGGAGCGCGGTTGGCATCCTTGGCGGTCTGCGCGATAGAACGGGTGGCAGCCTCCTGGAACTCGGACTTCTCCAGGATGGAAGGCCATTCACCCTCAATGCCGTTGGCCTTGGCGAAGGTCATGGCCTTCCCTTCGTCGGTGAGCGCAATGGCGGTGATGTAGTTCTTGTCGGGATGGACGAGCACACAGACGCCATTGGGAGTGAGAAGCGGGTTGCCAGAGTACATGGCCTCGAGTGCTTCCATGGCGATGTACTCACCGAGGGAGTTCTTGGCGAGTGCCTTGACACGACCGACCAGCCTAAGCTTTCCATCCTTGGTGATGGAGGCCACATCGCCCGTGTGGAACCAGCCTTCATCGTCGAGCACTTCCTTGGTTAGTTCGGGTTGCTTGTAGTAGCCACGGAAGAGGTGACTACCGCGCTGGAGGAGTTCGCCACGAGGCTCGGGGCTATCGGTGTGCTTGTAGTACTCCGTATCAAGGAGCTTGACATCCTCACCAGGCTCGAGAATGCCGCCGCAGAGGGTCTCCATGTCGCCAGGGGTCTGGATGACGCCGACGCAGACCGTCTCGGTGAGGCCGTAGCCCGTCACACAGGGACCAATGACTGCGCGAACGAATTCTTGCGTCGACGCCGAGATGGGGCCACCACCGCTGAGGCAGGCCTTCATGCGACCGCCGACAATGGCGCGCGTGCTGGCGAAGACCGTTTCGTTCAAATATGGTGTATCCTTGCCCTCCCGCAGTGCCTTGAGGCGAAGCTGATAAGCGGTGTCGAAGGCATTACGCTGTGGGGTTCCTTTCGCGGGGAGCTTGGCTTCGATGGCCTTCTTGAGGGTGTCGAAGATACGAGGAACACCAAGGAAGAACTGGGGCTTGAACTCGGTCAGGTCACCGTGGGGCCGTGCCGTCGCATCGGTCAGGGTGCGCGGGGAACCAAAACCAATGAGGGCACCACGCTGAATGAAGATGTTCGTGAGGGTGAATTCCATAACGTGCGCCATGGGCAGGTACGCGCAGTACTGCTCATCATCGTCGGGCTCGCCCACTACGTCGTAGACACGTGCCTTGATCATCTGCAAACCTGCGGCTAGACTGCCGTGCGAGTGGACGACACCCTTGGGGTCACCCGTGGTGCCGCTCGTGTACATGATGAGGGCCATGTCGTCATTGTGACGCGACGGCGAGCCGGCCTTGAGACCCGCGCGCGCGTGTGCCGCTCCCAGCTCTACGACCTCCTCAAAGCTGTAAGCGCTGATGCCGGTGAGGTCGACAGAGGAGGCGAGAGTACCCGTGTGGATCACGGGCACGGTGGGTACGACGCCATCCTGCATCAGTTTAGTGAGGTGGCGTGCATTGTTGGCGCCGCAGAGAACGGCGGCGGCGTTGGTCTCACGCAGCGCATAGGCCAGAGCACCCTCACCGAGGTTGGCGTAGACGGTTACGGCCGTGTGACCTTGGCTCCAGATGCCGTAGATGCCGAGAAACCACTCGACGCATGTGTCGAGGTAGATGGCGACGTTAGACTGCTGGGGAACGCCAATCTTGGCGAGGCCGCGGCCAAAGTGGTCGATGCGGTCCCACACCTCCTTGAACGTCATGGTCACGGATGGATCGAAGTGGGTGACGTCCATCTTCTTGACCTTGCCTGTCATGACGTCCGTCATCTCCTCCTTGACGATCCGGTTGATCGGGCGGTAGGCGCACATGGTCTTATCCTGGCGTGAGCGGCACACCTTGCGGAAGGCCTGCAGGCAGTTGTCACCCCAGTAGGTTTCTGTCATGTCTTCGTAGACGTCATCGTCGGCGTCCTTGAGGCGATAGGCAGGGGAGCAGTTGGGGGTCTTGGAGTTGGGCACCTCACGGAGGAAGTTGTTGCCACATTTGGCGCGACGGTCGAAGTACTCGGCAATCAGCTGATGCGTCGTCGTCGACTGAGCCTTGGTGAGATCCATGGTCGTATCAGGAAAGTTATATGAGTGAGATAGAAGTAGTGAGAGAAAGAGAGAGAGAGAGAGAGAAGAGAGGAAAGAGTCTGTGCCGCGGAGAAATGTATCCTTCGGGTACAGGAGTCGTATTCGTTCCTTTCTTTTTAATATTATTACGTGAAATATGGTTAGCTGTCGCTAATCGAGTCGAGCAATGGGGAAGAGAGGGATATCTGTCAATAGCCCTGGGGAATCGAAAGGTGGGTGAGGAGGAAGAAGAAGACAAAGATCACAAAAGATATTTATTAAGAGGGAAAGCAGAAGAGTGATTCGTGCAGGGAAACGTGTGGTGTCGTTGGTAGAATGCGCTTGAAAAGGCAGGGTTACTTTATCAGAGTCGAATGTACGGACGGTGTCGATGCGACAAGGGAAGGAGAGAGAGAGAAAGAGAGAGAGAGGTGCGTGACGCGAAGGCAACGATTGCGCGCATGTTGTGCGAGAGGCACAACTGCTCACCAAGAGAAAACAACAACAACTTGCACATTTGTCTTCTCCCATTAGTTGCAGTGATGGCGCGAGGGAGGCAGGAGGTTTTCTCCGACAGTAACGTAGAGTGTCCTCGTTCGGTGGTTCTTGTTTTCGGTGGTTTGCTTTTTGTCGCGGTCTTCGCAAATGAAAAATATAAAATGAGAAATGAAAGACTTTTCGTAAGATACAGAAAGAAAAATAATAATAATAAGATAAAAAACGAATTGAGTAGGGTAGAAGCGGTAGTAGTACTCTGAATCATAGTAGAATAAAGAGCTTCAAAAGAAAAAAAGAAAAGAAAATACTGAGCGTTTTAGGGGCAGGTGTGTGCAAAGTGTGGATTGTGAGGGACGGAGGGAGAGAGAGAGGAAGACAGAGAGAGAGAGAGAGAGAAGATCATAGGGGAGACTGCCTGTAGGGACTAGCGGTGCACTCCCTCTGTGCTCTCCCATCCTGCTTGGAACAGAAAAAAAAAAGAAGTGAGAGAAGTACCTGTCGTTGTCATTCGCCTAAATGACACCGACACGCTGCTCCAGATGGGAGGTAAGCAAGCAATATGAGACATCACCCCGTGCGCGGAGGTAGAGAGAGAGAAAGAGGGACGGTTGCAGAGCATGGGGTGATCAGAGGCGTGTGGGTGAGTGTGTGAGGAGAAAATGAGGGTGCGTAACGCACATTTGTTTGACCTTTACAGATTCAACACGTGCCTCAGGTGTGTGTGTGTGTGTGTGTGTGTGTGTGTGCCCACGTATTCGTGTCGTAAGCACTGGAAGAGGGAAGATGGGCGGAGCAGCCGTGCAGGAGGGGCGGCGGTGCGTGACAGAAAACGAGGAGGAAGGAGAGCCCAACGTTGACGTTAAAAAGCAAAATGAAAGCGCAAAAATGAAAATGAAGAATGCAGGAGGAAAAGGCAAAGGGAAGCGAAGAGGAAACGTTTTCGTAGAGGTCCCGCGCGCAAGACCGATGGGAATTTAAAGGAATGTACAAGCGCAGCTGTCTGGTCTCACATCATATGGGAGGAGGAACGCTGTATGTGTATGTGTATGTGTATGCGTGTATGTGTAGTGCGCGCGTGAGAGGGACCCGTGGAGAGGAGGAAAGCTTATCGACATCCCTCGTGTGCGCACCCGCAGCACCAAAACGAAGAGAGAAAGGGAGAAATAAAAGGTATGCCCGGGCACAGAATACGAAACGTGCCCCGGTGCTATCGGGGTATGTTGTCATTCCACGTGAGCTTGGTAAAGTGTATTGCGTGTTTGCGGGCCCTTTTTTTTTGAGAAAATCCTTCCGCTCCTTCTCTGTCAAGGTAGGGTGCGCACGAGTGAGGATGAGGGTTTTCCTTTCCTTCTGTGTTTCCTGTATTTTGACCACGAAAATCAAAAAAGAAACCATAACGGGAGAACAAGCGTAACTGGGAGAAGGATCTGAAGACATGGAGACACAGACGGAAAACAAGGCACCAGGAGCAGGAGAGGTTGCGATCATCGCTCTCTTCGTTGTCCGTGTCAACGTGAACAAGGAATGCTGGTGTGACAGGGATAGGATAGATAGAAAGGAAGGAAATCATGTGAAAACAAAACGATAGCGCAAGCACAGCAGAGAGGTAAAGAAAATAAAAACAAGAAGAAGAAAGGTGCAAAAAAAAAAAAAAAAAGCCTACCAGCGCGGCTAACCCTTCGTGAGGGTGTCCGCGCATTTCTGCCACACGCATTCCGCGAACCGTAAGACGTCCCACAGAAGAGGAGATGCGTGAGAAGAAGCGGAGGAAGAGAGAAGCGGAGGAAATGCTCTTACACGCCCATGATGCAATGCGCCTGACAAAGAGGCTGCTATAACAGCGCATAGACTCATGTGTGCAGTTCATGGCGTCAAGAGAAGTCTCTCTGTTTTTTTCACTACTCGTCAACAAAGAGCTCCTTGATGGTGTCAGCGTACTTCACATCAATCACGCGGCGCTTGAGCTTAAGGGCAGCCGTGAGCACATCGTTCTCAGGGGTCCACTCATCTGCCAGCACACGGACGTGACGCACGCACTCAAAGGGAGCGCGGTTGGCATCCTTGGCGGTCTGCGCGATAGAACGGGTGGCAGCCTCCTGGAACTCGGGCTTCTCCAGAATGGAAGGCCATTCACCCTCAATGCCGTTTGCCTTGGCGAAGGTCATGGCCTTCCCTTCGTCGGTGAGCGCAATGGCGGTGATGTAGTTCTTGTCCGGGTGCACGAGCACACAAACACCATTGGGGGTGAGAAGGTCGTTACCACTGTAGACAGCCTCGAGTGCCTCCATGGCGATGTATTCACCGAGGGAGTTCTTGGCGAGTGCCTTGACACGACCGACCAGCCTAAGCTTTCCATCCTTGGTGATGGAGGCCACATCGCCCGTGTGGAACCAGCCGTCCTCGTCGAGCGCTTCTTTCGTCAGTTCGGGCTGCTTGTAGTAGCCACGAAAGAGAAAGCTTCCACGCACGCACAGCTCGCCCTGCGGCTCGGGCTTGTCGGTGTGCTTGTAGTAGTCCGTATCGAAGAGCTTGATTTCCTCCCCAGGTTCAATCAGACCACCACAGCTCGTCTCCCAGTCGCCCGCAAGCTGGATGACGCCGACGCAGACCGTCTCGGTGAGGCCGTAGCCCGTCACACAGGGGCCGAGCACCACGTGAACGAACTCCTGCGTCGACGCGGAGATGGGGCCACCACCGCTGAGGCAGGCCTTCATGCGGCCACCCACCAGCTTTCGGGTGACAGCAAAGACCTTCTCGTTCCAGAAGGGCGTGTCGAAGCCGTCCTTGAGCGACTGCAGGCGGCTCTGGTAGGCATGGTCGAAGACGCGGCGCTTGACCGTGCCCTTCGCGGGGAGCTTGGCTTCGATGGCCTTCTTGAGGGTGTCGAAGATGCGGGGCACACCGACCAGCAGGGTGGGCTTGAACTCCGTCAGGTCACCGTGGGGCCGCGCTGCCACATCGGTCAGCGTGCGCGGGGAACCGAACCCAATGAGGGCACCGCGCTGGATGAAGATGCTAACCACGGTGAACTCCATCACGTGCGCCATGGGCAGGTATGCGCAGTAGCTCTCCTGCTCTGCGGGGTTGGGTTCGCCAAGGATATCCACGACACGGGCGGTGAGGGCGGCGAGACCAGCCACCAAGCTGCCGTGCGAGTGCATGACGCCCTTGGGGTCACCCGTGGTGCCGCTCGTGTACATGATGAGAGCAAGGTCGTCATTGTGATGCGATGGCGAGCCCGCCTTGAGGCCCTTGCGCTTCATCTCCCGACCCGTGTTGAGCACGTCGGGGAAGCTGTGGACGTCGAAGCCGGTGGTATCCAGGTCAGCGGGGAGCTTCCCATTGTAGATGATAGGCACGTTGGCAATGACGCCGTCCTGCATGAGCTTCATCAGGTTGCGGGCGTTGTTGGGGCCGCAGAGAATGGCGGCGGCGTTGGTTTCGTGCAGGGCGTAGGCCAGAGCGGCCTCACCCAGGTTGGCGTAGACGGTGGCGGCCACCATGCCCTGGCTCCAGATGCCGTAGATGCCAATGAACCATTCGACGCAGGTGTCGAGGTAGATGGCGACGTTGGCCTTGGATTTGATGCCGAGCTTGGAGAGGCCACGCCCAAACGCCTCCACATTGTCCCACACCTGCCTGTACGTGAGGGTCTCCGTCTCATCCAGGTACGTGATGTCCAGCTTCTTGACCTTGCCGGTGGCTTCATCGGTCATCTCTTCCTTCACGGTGCGGTTGACGGGGCGGTAGGCGCACATGGTTTGACTCTCGCGGGCCCGGCACGTCTTGCGCAGCGTCTGCAAGAAGTTGTCCCCCCAGTAGCTCTCGCTGATGTCGTCGTACGCCGGGTCGTCGGCGTCCTTGAGGCGGAACACGCTCGAGCACTTGTCTGTTTCGGTTCCAGGGACTTCACGGAGGAAGGTGCCGCACTCGCGCAGACGGGACTCGTAGCCGACGGCGCCGCGATGGGGCACCAGCGCACGCCGGTTCTGGAAGTCCATGACAGAGATGACTGCACCGCCCATGGTTGATGTTGCTGTGCGCTTGTTCTTCCCTACGGAAAGACTGGTGTGTGTGTCTGTTTGTCTTTGGGGGGCGGAGGTCGTACGAGTACGTCCGTAGTGGTCAGTCCTTTTTTTTTCGAAAAAGAAAACGCAGGAGAAAAAAAAAGAGAGAAGGTGGAAAGGGAAGTGGGTAGGAGAGAGTGAGTTCGTCTGAAAAATACGGATGTTTCAAATGTATCAAAAAATCCGCCAAAGACGACCAACTTATGTGGATGGAATTATATCCTAAAAAAGTGAAAAGAAAAAAGAAAGAAGAAGGCAGTTGCGATTCAGAAGAGGGGCTCTCTGTGCAGTCGAAATTCGACTTCAGTCAGCTGTTCCGAAGGGAGTCCCGGAGGTGAAGGGAGAAGGACAGAAAGAAAGAAAGAGGAGAAAAACAAAACAAGGAAGTACCTTTTTTTGTTTTCTTTTTCTTATATTTTTTCTTATATATATTTTTTTGTTGCTCGCCCTTTTCTTTTTCTTCTTCAGTTACGTGTATCCGTTCTGCGCAGAGAGTGTCAGGCGAATGCACGAGGGCTAGGAGCGAAGGGGACGCGCGTTGACGAGAGAGAGAGAGAGAGAGAGAGCGGTGTCCGCAGTGGTCGTATGGAAAACGAAGAAAAACCAGTAATCGGGCTTTCGTCTTGAATTATCTTGTCGCCACAGAACGAAAGCGTGCGAGGAGAAGGGAACGCGGAAAGGAAGGAGCGGTTTCAATGGCAAGCACAGGTGTGTGTGTGTGTGTGTGTGTGGCGTTAGGAGGAATAAAGAGTAAAGGAAGAGAACAGGGAGCTCATCTTGGTCCCCTTCCCTCTCCTTTTTTTCCTTTCCATCCGACAGAAAGGGAGGCATGCAAACATCTATCTGCACCAAGAGTGCTGTAGAGCCACCGTACTTCAGTCCTCCGTTCAGCCTCGAAGAATTACTCAGCGGAGGAACGTTGCATGGAGTGATTGTACATGTGTTGGATGTGTGATGTACTTCGTCTTTGTTCATAGCGCACATTTTTTTTTTGTTGTGGTGAAACGGCGTTCGTCTGTTAGACAGGTGAGACAGGTCCGTCATAGCAAAAAAGAACAAGAAAAAAAAAAGAAGAATAGAAAACAAAAGCGCAACAAAAATCAGGGAAATCATCATCATCAGTCATGATGCAAATGCAGCCTCATGCAGGAGGCAAACCAGCGCTGCCAATGGGGTCAAGTATCCAAACCAAAACAACAAAAACGGAACGCATCGAAAAAAGGATCACGTATCAGAGGTGCACAAAGGCACATACATCGCGGCAAGAGAGAGAGAGAGAGGAAGAAAGAGAAGAAGCTCGTGCCGTGTAGCACCACATGTGTCGCTGCCCTCTAGCGACACCACCTATCATCACATGCATAAACGCAAGCACACGCCAAGAGAAGCCAATATAGTGCGGAAAGGAGAGGGGGGAGAGAGAGGAAAAGAAAAGCTTGGGGGATGAATGTACGAACGTGGCAGGGGAAGGAGGCGAGTAGAAAAAAAGAAACAAACACAGCGACGACGACGACAACAAGGGAGAGCTTATAGACAAACGGGCGAGGATGAGGAAGGCGCGCCCGGCGCACCCACGTTCCCATTTCGAGTAGAACAGTGGGGAGGGAGGATGGTTCTTCCCCTTTGGCGACCTCTTCTTCCGTTTTCTCATTCTTCTTGTTTTTCACGGAATGACAAACACCACGGCTATTTGTGAAGACCGTTTAAGGTTTACTGGGAGAGGGAGCGGGAAGGATACGATTACATTCTTTAGATTGCCTTTCCTTTGCATTGCCCCTCTACTCCGTGGCAACGGCCATTAAGGTTAAGATGCGTTAACAAGTTTGTCAATTCATGCGAAGGTTCAGCTCGTTGTGGTGTAACGTGTACCCCCACAAGACTGAGACCAACGCGGGGCTCTCACATGTTTACCGTCGTTCTTCCTTCTTCTCACCGTCCCCTTTCTCTGCAGCACACCGCAGAGGATCCTTCCATGAATCCGACCTGCAACAGGACATGTACAGAAGCAAGGAGAGATACAGACGGAAAGGGGAGGGTAGATGCAGGAGAAAGCGAGAGAGGGAGAGAGTGAGAGAGAGAGGAGAAAACCAGTGGAAACGAATTAAGGGGAGAGCAAGACAGTCGTGCCGCTTGCCCTCAGAAAGAGAGGAAAAGAAAAGATAAAAAAAGATCAAACAACAAAAAGGAAAGATGAGTGAATTGAAAGAGGGATTGTGGAACCCTGCAGATGGACTCCCGAACACGCAGCCAGACATGCACGCATTTGCCTCTGCAGTTCGTCACTGTCGACCGGCGTTTTTTTTTTCCACTCCCTTCGACACACGGCACCGAATGCGTTGAACGACCCCTGCGGCAGACTGTCATCACACAAAAGTGGACCTTAGTCAACCGTGCCGCATGAAAGACAACGACTCAACAATGAGAAAGGGATAGAGAAAAAGAAGAGTCCACACATATCTAGAAACCACCACGAATTCACGGTCAAACCAACGAACATGCCAATCATTAGGTAAAACAAACAAAAAGGTGGAACGCCCACACGAGAAGAACAGGCGTATGTGTGTACGATTGAAACGACGAGAAGCGGTTGAAGGTGAGGAAGCGAACGATGAAGTGAACGCCACAGTGAGGGGCGCATGTGCGAGTGGGAGAGAGACAGACAGAGGAAGTACATCCTCTCTACTAAATGCAGTTGGAGGAGCATGAGCGGCTGGAAAAAAAAACAACAACAACAACAACAACATTCAGACAAAGAACAAAAGAAATATTTCCATGAAACGCATTCCGTTTTCACGCTTGTTAACGTGAGGGCGACATAGTGACCGCCGTTGAGTGCGCGATGGGGCCTTGGCTCAGGAAGACAGACTGTAGTCCGAGAGGGTGGTAGACAGAGGTGTGTACAATGGCACTCTTCGTGCGAAAAATACGGGGAAGAAAAAAACAACAAGAAGGAAGGAAAGGAGTCAGAACTCACGGCACACCCTCGGTGCCCAAGAACAGATATCTTGACCGTCCACTCTTTCCCTCCCGTGCCCCACCCACGTTGCTTTGCTTCTGCTCATGAATGTTTCTTTCTTCGAGCTCGAGTGCTTACTCGCCCTTGAACATCTCTGCAATGTCATCTTTGTACTTCTCATTCAAGACGTTGCGCTTCAGTTTCATCGCCGCCGTGCAAAGACCATTCTCCGGCGTCCACTCGTCCGTGACAAGCAGCACGTGTCGCACGCACTCGAAGCGCTTCCGTTTGTGCTGCTGCGCAAGGTCTGCCATGGACTTCGCCGCGCGCTTGCGGAACTCGGGGTTGCGGATAAGCGCCGGCACGTCGACGACGCCCTTGGCGCTGCCTACGCTGGTGACGGAGCCATCGCTAGGCAGGTCATCGGAATCAAGAAACGGGACAGTCAGTCCTTGTTCCTGTGCAAAGGCAACAGCTTTCTGCTTGTCGGTGATGGCGATGGCGACAATGTAGTTCCGGTCCGGATGCACGACAACGCAGACGCTGTTGTTCAGGACGAGCGGGGACTGCGCGTAGATGGCCTCGAGTGCCTCCATCGCGATATACTCCCCGAGGCAATTCTTGGCCAGCGCCTTGACACGACCCACCAGCTTCACCTTACCGTCGGCGGAGATACTGCCAACATCGCCTGTGTGGAACCAGCCGTCCTTGTCCATCGCCTCCTTGGTGAGTTCGGGTTGGTTATAGTAACCCTTGAAGAGGAAGGGACCACGCAGGCAGATTTCACCGCGCGGCTCGGGCTTGTCCGTGTGCTTGTACTCCTCCTCCACATCCTGCAGACGCATCTCTTCACCGACAAGGACCTGGCCCGCGTGGCCGCAGCTCAGGTCGCCAATGCGCTGGATGGCGCCAATGCACACCGTCTCCGTGAGGCCCCAGCCAATCACCATGGGGCAGAAGACCACGTTCACAAACTCCTGCGTTGTCTCGGCCAGGGGACCACCACCGCTGAGCATGAAGCGCATGCGGCCGCCGAGGGCATCGCGGGCGGCCTGGAAAACCTTCTTGTTATAGAAGGGTGTTTCTTGACCATTCTTGAGCGCCTCGAGACGCTTGGCGTAGGCGTGGTCAAAGACCTTGCGCTTCATGCTGCCGGGCGGAGGCAGCTTCGCCTCCACGGCACGCTTGAGCGTGTCAAAGACGCGCGGTACCCCCACCATCATGGTGGGACGGTACTCGGGCAGGTCGCCCTGCGGCCGCGCGGTGGCACTGGTCAGGGTGCGTGGCGAGCCAAAGCACACGCGCGTCTCACGGGCGAGGAAGATGTTCACGACACCGAATTCCATAATATGCGCCAGAGGCAGGTACGAGAGGTAGGTCTCATCGGCGACCGGGTCGACGCAGCTCCACAACCAGTGGTCCATAATGACGATGCCCGTGGTGAGGCTGCCGTGCGAGTGCATGACGCCCTTGGGGTCGCCCGTGGTGCCGCTCGTGTACATGATGAGGGCGATGCTATCGTTGTCCTTAGGTGGCTCGGCCTTGCGGGTGTTCTTCGCCTTGGCGCCCAACGCGGCGACGTCCATCCACGCAATGACAGTGCAGCTGCTGTCGCCCACCTCGCAGCCAGCGGGGAGTTCGTCTAGGTAAATGATGGCGCACGGGGGAAAGCTACCGGCCGCGACGCCTTTCAGCAAGCTAGGCACGCTACGACCGTTGCAGATGATGGCCTTGGACTCTGTTTCCTTGAGCGCATAGAAGAGGGCGTCCTCGCCCAGGTTGGCGTAGACGGTGGAGGCGACCATGTCCTGCAGCCAGATGCCATAAATCGTGGCGAGCCACTCCCAGCGGGTTTCCTCGTAGATGGAGATGTTGCTGCGGGCCGCGATGCCAAGCTCGCCCAGGCCACGCGAGAAGTCGCGGGTGTGGCCAATGAGCTGCGCGTACGTCATGCTGCTGCGTGGGGTGAGGTAGGTGATGTCCAGGGTCTTGACCTCCCCATTCGGGCCCGCCGGCACATCCTCCTTCACGACCTTCTCTACCAAGCGGTAGTTGACCGCGACCTTGTCCTTCTTGGTGTCACAGAGCTCCACAAACCGCTGTGCCTGGTTCGGGCCATTGTAGCACTTGTCTTGCCACTCTTTGACTTGCTCATCGGAGGAGAACTTGCCATTGTGGTAGACGGCGCTGGTGGTGGCGGTCTCTGTGCCTTCCATGGGCACACTCATGACGCCATAGTCGCGGTACTTGTTCACAAAGGTGTTGGGCTCAAGGGAGCGCTCGTGCTTCCAGTCCATCAGAGAGATTACCGCGCCGCCCATTGTCTTACTTTTATACTAGCAGTGGGAAAGTATTTTATACAATGTTTCGAGGATTCGGTACCCTTGTGTAATCTGTTGTGAATGAAGCGAGGCAGAGCTCTCTTTTTTATTTTTTTTTTCCTTTACTTTTTGAAGCTTCCAATGCTTCTTTGATTCTTCTTTATGTCTGCCAAGGCGCTGAGTGAAGGACGAAGGAAGAGAGAGGGAGAGAGGGAGAGAGAGAGAGGATCACACACTGACAAAGAACAGGAGAGGTCCCAGAGAGCCCCACGTGAGCGAAGGCTTCGCAGGGATTCACACGGTGAAGCCCTTTCGCTGCTGTCACACCCACCCCTTGTTGACCAACAAACGAACCTCGAAGCACCACAGACGGCGCGTCCAGGGTTGGTTTCTTGGGCATCCTTACCCCCTTCTTTCACGTGTTTGAGTGGCTGCGATGGTGGTGCGCTGCCCCATCCCATCCCGTCTTCCCTTCTCATATTCTTGTGTCGGCAGTAGTAAATGTCGAAGTAACGGCGGTTGGGCAAGAAATGAGAAAGTGTGAGAGAAGATGAAAAAAAAAAAAAAGAATGAGGGACGTCGTACACAGATGGAAAATTCGTTTTCGTTTTTTAAAATGAACTCGAACGCGCGTTAAAAGAGAAAAACGCAATGAATGTTTCGGAAAGGACGAGAGAGAGAGAGAAGGGGGGGGGAAAGCAAAGGTATTACATATAGTAATAGAACATGTCACGTGTCGGTCAGAGGGCGTTAGATCATCTTTGCATAGAGTCGGCGACCGAGATAGCAACGGCGGGAGGGGGGGGGATGGAATGAGCGATTGCATTTTATGTTATAGTAGAGAGAGAGTGTGTGTGTGGAGATGAAGAAGAAGGGCGAGGCAGGTGACGAAGTTTGTGGCTTTCCTGCGCCTCTCCGGCTTTGCTCCGCTATCTTCTGTATCCCAACACCTCTCATGGAAGCTAACTAATGAAAAAAATGAGAAACATGGGTGAACGGGGGAACAACATGTGCCGCCACACGCCCTCCACCACGGGTCCACCAACGATCCTTGCACAAGGGTTACAGCAAACGAAGACACTAAAGACTTTGAAAAGAGGGAAAAAATGAACTAAAAAAGGGCAACTGAAAAGAGAAGAAATCAATCAGTCAAGTCAAAGAAAAGCGACGCTAATCAGAAAGAAGGAAAGAGAGGAAGACAGAAAGAGAGAGAGCCATCACGCACGCCGCAGCGATGCAGCTGTGTGCCGCTTCATGGGTCTGCTGTGTTCATCGAGCTCTCCACGGCTGTACCGCTCAGCCATCGGAGAAAAGCTGGGCAATGTCCTCCTTGTACCTTTCGTCAATCTCCCGTCGTTTGAGCTTCAGGGCCGCTGTCAGCACACCGTTGTCGGGCGACCAGTCATCGGCCAGCACGCGCACCCGTTTCACAAGCTCGAAGCGCTGCCGGCGCGCCGCCGTCGCGACTTGTCGAAACGACTCCGCGGCTGCCTCACTGAATTCGGGCTTCTCCAAAATGGAAGGCCACTCACCCTCAATACCGTGAGCCTTGGCGAAGTTCATGGCCTTCCCTTCGTCGGTGAGCGCAATGGCCGTGATGTAGTTCTTGTCCGGGTGCACGAGCACGCAGACACAGTTGTTCAGCACGAGCGGGTCGTCGGCGTAGACAGCTTCTAGGGCTTCCAGCGCAATGTACTCGCCGAGGCCGTTCTTGGCGAGCGCCTTCACGCGACCGACGATGCGGAGTTTCCCGTCCTTGGTGATGCTACCGATATCGCCTGTGTGGAACCAGCCGTCCTCGTCGAGTGCCTCCTTGGTCAGCTCGGGGTTCTTGTAGTAGCCCTTGAAGAGGTACGGGCCTCGCAGGCACAGCTCCCCACGCGGCTCGGGTTCGTCCGTGTGCTTGTACTCCTCTGTGTCCACGAGCTTGAGTTCTTCACCCGCGAGCACCTGTCCCGTGCAGTTCTTCTCCAAATCGCCAAGCCGCTGAATGGCACCGACGCAGACCGTCTCGGTAAGTCCCCAGCCAATCACGAGGGCGCCAAACACCACGTTGATAAATTCCTGCGTCGACTCGTTGGTTGGTCCACCGCCACTCAGCATGGCACGCATGCGGCCTCCCATCACCTTGCGTGGAATGTTGAAGACTTTCTCATTCCAAAAAGGCGTGTCCTTGCCCTCCTGGATCGCCGCCAGTCGCGCCTGGTACGCCGTATCGAAGATTTGCCGCTTGAAGGAGCCTTTGGGAGGAAGGTTGGCTTCCACCGCGCGCTTCACGGTGTCGTAAATGCGGGACACGCCGACCATGGCAGTGGGCCGGTAGGCGCAGAAGTCCCCGCACGGCCGCGCGGTGATGTCGGTGAGGGTGCGAGGGCCCCCAAAGCCAACGGTGGCCCCGTTCACGAGGAATACATTGACGACCCCGAGCTCCATAATGTGTGCCAGCGGCAGGTAGGTGCAGTAGGTCTCCTTGCTCAAGGGGTCCCCCAGGATGGAGATGATGTAGAGCTCGAGCACGCGGACGCCGCAGCTGAAGGAGCGATGGGTGTGCACGACGCCCTTGGGCTCCGCGACGGTGCCGCTCGTGTACATGATGAGGGCAGTGCTTTCCGGGTCCTTGGGCATCGTCGTGGTGTGCTGCGCTCGCGTGCGCTGGCCGAGGGCCACCACCTCGGTCCAGGGCAGCAGCCGACAACCAAGCTGCGATGCCTCCTCCTCGTACGTTGACGCGTCAGCGGGAGCGGCATCCAGGTAGATGAGCGGACACACAGGGAAGTGCCCTGCCTTCATTCCCTTGAGCAGCATGGGTAAGTTCTTGGCGTTGCACACAACCGCCTTGGACTCTGTTTCCTTGAGCGCGTAGAAGAGGGCGTCCTCGCCCAGGTTAGCGTAGACGGTGGAGGCGACCATGTCCTGCAGCCAGATGCCATAGACGCTCGTCAACCACTCCCAGCGGGTCTCCTCAAACATGGTGACCACGTCGCGTGCGCGAAGCCCAAGCTCCGCGAGACCGCAGGAGAAGGCCTCCATCGTCTCCCACAGCTCGCCCATGCTAAAGTACTGCGTTTCTTCCAAATAGGTGATGTCCAGCGTGCGCTGCGCCCCATTCACCACGTGGGTTTCCTTCTCTACCTTGTGCACCGGGCGGTGGGCGACCAGTCGCTCCTCACGACGCGCCACGCAGGCGTCCTTGAGGCGCTGCGGCAGCAACGGTAGCTCGAGGATGGATTTGAGCTCCCGCTGGTAATCCTCCTCACTGGCGCAGTGTGCGTTGCGGTAGATGGCGCTAGAGGTGGCCGTCTCGGTACCGGGGACCGCGATGCTGTTGACTCCATAGTTCCGTGCGGCTTGCAGGATGGGGTCGTCCACGAGCTGGCTCCGGCTCTGCCGGTCCATCACAGAGGCAACACACCCACCCATGTTTCTTTTTTAAAAATCTTTTCTGTGTTTTGATAATACAAATTTCTTTGGCTTTTTCTGGTGTTAGGGTTTTGCACCTGGACAACAATAGCGGTAACGATATAGTTCGATAAAGGTGTGTGAGGCGAGGAAGATCTTGTCGATGCCACGCGGCAGCCGATGCGAGACCCGAATGCGTAACGTGTGCTCGCGTGTGATGCAGTCCTGCCTTTTTAAAAAATTTCTCTTGAAGATTCGGGTATGTATCACTTGCTCTTGCAGTAGCCCAAAAGAGAAAAGAGCAGAAGAGAGGAGAGAGGGAGAAAGAGAGAGATAATAAAGCTGTGGATTTGGTAGGGTCGCATGGGCACCATGTTGCGGTGTCAGCAGAAGGAGAAGTGTGTCCATTTTTTCCACTTCTCTCTGTTATTCCACAGTTCAAGCATTTCCCATGGCTCTGGAGCACAAATGCACGTCGTCGCGCAAAGAGAGCCAAAAGAAGAAAAAAAAAAGGCGTTCATGGCACCTTCTCTCCTTCCGTGCAAGCGCGTCTAGTTCAGGCCTGTACTATCAAAGGAAGTAGCGTTGGTCAGACACCGTGCTGTGTGACTGGGGGAAGTCAACTCTCTTTTGTTTTCCTCTGTTGAAGTTTGATGGACGTGTGCAGCAGCGGAGTGCTTCCTTTCCTTTTCGTGCGTTGACAAGGAAACCGGTTGTGAACAATGCTGCACGGCGTGTGGTGTGTGTGTGTGTGTGTGTGTGTGTGAGAAGGAGGGGGGAGGAGGGGGGAGGGGGAGGGGAGGAAAGGGAGAGGGTGTATGTGTGGCTGAGCGTTGTTTAGAGTTGTTGGGGGAGTCAACAGGGGAGAAGGAAAATAAGCCGGAAAGTAAGAGAAAAGCATCCCCACCATCGTTCGAAACGAGAGGGCGTTAACGTTTTGGTGCCGCGGTGAAGGAAAGGAGAAGTCCAAAAAGTTTCACAAAGCAAACAAACCTCACCAAAAAAAAAGAAAAGAAAAAAAAAAGAGACATGACGAGTTCGAGCAGCAGTCGGTATTCCTCACTTTTCCGCGAGCGGAGGAACATTGCTCACTTGGAAGAAGAAGAAAGAAAAAAAGGATCACCAACAGGATCAACAAACGTGATGCACGCACACATGCGCGTGCGGGATCCGTGATTGGTCTGGTTGATAGGAGGAGGGACAACCATGATGACAGCAACACACACACACACACATTGACAACAAAGACCCCGGAGATAGATGGATTAGCAGAAGGAGGGTGGCCATTCCAGCAGGCCACTGTGTGGCGAGAAGACGTCTACGCAACGAGGCCAACCCACTCCAAAAGACAAACAGTTTGTTTTTTAAAAAGAAAGTGACGGCTGAAGAGTCAGATAATGATAAAAACAGAAAAAAAAACAGAGTGAAAAGAGGTGCTGGAGGTCGCGTCAGTCGTCGTCCATGTGAGAAAGATGAGTGAGGCCAGGGGTATGCACCGATGAACGCGACGTTCGTGGTGCGAGTGAGCACGATGAGCGGAAACGGAATGGGAGACAGAGAATGAAACGGAAAAACAAAGCAATGTACGTTGGATAGTCGCTCCGTGCAACTTGCAGCTTGCGCGTGAGTCGCCTATCCAGCCCACTGTCCAATTCCTTCTCTTCTCCTCCTTCTCCACGTTGCGCCGAGAGCTCTTTCGTGACGGTGTTGTTCTCTCACGATCCTTTGCTTGGGTGGCCGGCCTCCATGGAACCAGACCCGCCAGCCTGCAAAGAACACGCTCAACGGAGGAGAGTAACAGAAAAACAAAAGAAAGAAAAAGAGAGAGAGAGAGATAAAGAGAAAGGGAGTTCGTTTAATTCTTTTTGATACGCTCTTCTCTTCCTCCTTCCCTTTCCTTACTCATCTGTGAACATGTCCGCGATCTTGTCCGCAAACTCAGACGCAATCACGTTTCGGCGGATCTTCATCGCGGCCGTCGTGAAACCGTTATCGGGCGTCCACTCCGCCGTTGTGAAGCGGACGTGACGCACGCACTCGAAGTGCTTGCGCTTCGCCTTGGCCGCCATCGCCGCCATGTCGAGCGCAGCTGCCTTCAGGAACGCCGGGTCCTCGAGCACGGCGGGCCACTCCACATTCTCAATGTTCTTCTCCTTGGCAAACTTCATGGCACGTGGTTCGTCGGTGACGGCGATGGCGGCGATGTAATTGCGGTCCGGGTGCACGAGTACGCAGGCGTTGTTGTTCAGGACGAGGGGGTGGTTGCCGTAGATCGCCTCGAGCGTCTCGAGGGCAATGTACTCACCCAGGCAGTTCTTGGCCAGTGCTTTGATGCGACCAATGATGCGAACCTTTCCTTCAGGTGTCACGCTACCAATATCGCCCGTGTGGAACCAGCCGTCTTCGTCAATCGCCTCCTTTGTGAGTTCTGGCTGCTTGTAGTAGCCGCTAAAGAGAAAAGGGCCGCGGAGGCAGATTTCACCGCGCGGTTCGGGTGCATCCGTGTGCTTGTACTCCTCGGTATCCACGAGCTTGAGCTCCTCGAGTTCGAGCACCTGTCCAGAGCAGTTCGACTCCAAGTCCCCAAGCCGCTGAATGGCACCGACGCAGACCGTCTCCGTGAGGCCCCATCCATTGATGATAGAGCCAAAGACGACGTTGACGAACTCCTGCGTGGCGGCGGAGATGGGGCCGCCGCCGCTGAGGAGGAGCCGGAAGCTGCCGCCGAGGGCCTCGCGCGCCTGCTTGAATACCTTTTCGTTATAGAAGGGAGTGTCCTTGCCCTCCTTGAGGGCCGCGAGCTTGCTCTGGTAGGCGGCGTCGAATACCTCGCGCTTGAGGGAGCCCGGGGGCGGCAGCTTGGCCTCCACCGCGCGGCGCACGGTGTCGAAGACACGCGGGACGGCCACAATGCAGTCGGGCTTGAACTCCTGAAAGTCGCCGTGCGGGCGCGCCGTGACGTCGGTCAGTGTACGCGGGGAGCCGAAACCAACAACGGCGCCGCGGCCGAGGAACACGTTGACGACACCGAACTCCAGAATGTGCGCCATGGGCAGGTAGGCGCAGTAGCTCTCGCGGCCATCGGCGGGAGGGGGCAGCAGGCTTTCCATGAACACCTCCATGATTCGCGTGCCACTGGTGAGGCTACGGTAGGTGTGCATGACGCCCTTGGGGTTGCCTGTGGTGCCGCTCGTGTACATGATGAGGCAAATGGTTTCATTGTCCTCCTTTGGGGGAATGCGAGTGGCGCGCGTTTCTGCGGCGGCCTCGCCCATGGCCACAACTTCCTTCCATGCCACCACCCTGCACCCGTGCGCGGCGCCGTCGGCCACGGCGGTGCTGTCGGTGGGGAGGTCATCCATGTAGATGATCACACACGGAGGGAAGCTACCGGCCGCGACGCTCTTCACCAGATTACCAACGCTCTTGGCGTTGCACACAATGGCCTTGGATTCCGTCTCACGCAGGGCGTAGGCGAGGGCGTCCTCGCCTAAGTTGGCGTAGACGGTGGAGGCGACCATGTCCTGCAGCCAGATGCCATAAATCGTGGCGAGCCACTCCCAGCGGGTTTCCTCGTAGATGGAGATGTTGCTGCGGGCCGCGATGCCAAGCTCGCCCAGGCCACGCGAGAAGTTCACAATTGTCTTCCAGAGGTCCCCGAGGGCCATGTATTCCGTCTCGCCCAGGTACGTCACCTCAAGCATCTTCTGCATGTTGTTGCCGTAGCACATCTCCTTGACGCGCTTCAGAACGGGCCGGTACGCAATGGTCTTTTCCTCCTTCTTCTTCTCGCAAATCATACTAAAGTTTTCGACCAGGTTGCGGCCCTTGGCCAGCCGCTCACTCTTGGCAGCAAAGTCTGCGGGGTCCACGTTGGCGGGGTTGTGGTAGATGGCACTCGACGTCGCCGTTTCGCTGCCAGGCACGGCAATGCTGTTCGGACCGTACGCCTGCAGCTTCTGGGCGTAGTCGTTGGGGACCAAGGCGCCGCGGTTCCGGGCCTCCATCACTGAAACCACACAGCCTCCCATGACTCTGACGGGTGAGGGGAGAGATGCTCGTGTATGTATGTGTGTGCGGGTGCGCAAAGGCAGGGTATAACAAAGTAAGGTCTACTACGGCGACGCACGTTGGCGGGCCGGATCGGTGGAGCAGGTCACGCGCTGTTTTTTTTTCTTTTCGTTTTCTTCCAAACCAAATGTAGGGGCAATGCTTGCAATGGCAGTGAATAACGCAAGAAGGACGACAACGACAACAGTGACAAAAGTCCTGCGAGAGAAAAGTGAAAAGGGGAAAAAAGGAAGGAGATGGTCCCATCTGATATGCAAGACAGACATAGAGGCTGCCATGGCAACGCTTCTGTCGCGGTGCGCTGATGCCTGGCTGTCACCGTGGGACGAGGATAGAAGTGCTTCAAGGGTTCACTGTGACGTCACGACCCCATCATGGTTCGCGGCGTGCTTTCTGTTGGTGGCAAATTTTCGCGCAATCGAACAAACTCTTACAAGTGCAGGGAAAGAAAAATATATATATGGGAGAGGACAGATAGATAGCTATCTCAAAATAGGATGCGTTCACGTGTCGTACAGGTAAAAAACGAGAGAGAGAGAGAGGGGGGGGGGACAGGGACAGGGACAGGGAGGGAGGCCAATGACAGGGCCTTTTTTTTTCCCCAGACGTCCGTCAGAGAGAGAGAGAGAGCGGTGGAGAGAGCACAGGGGAGAGGCTCATGTCAGCGATGGCGCCCCTTCTCTTGGGACGACGGAGCGGAGGAAAAGGAGAGCAATGAAAAAAAAAAAAAAGAAGGATGAAATATATAGATAAACTGAGTTCGAAACATGCAACAAACGCCATGCAGCAGGTGCCTAGTGCACTCTGGACAACAGATGAAGCAGCGGTGAGCAAGCCGGGTCAGAACGAAGGCACGGAGTCGGCTGGGTAGCGAAAGAAACACCTCCGCGTGAAACATCATCTGTTGTTTCCGTTACCCTCCTCCTTTTTCAAAAAAAAAAAAAAAACAATACTCGTAAAAATCTTCAGCCGGGGAATACGTTTTTTTTTTTTTCGCCAACTTCAAGTAGACACCTGATACACAACACTCGCTCTCCACCACACACACCTTGGAAGTGCCAGCAACGCAAGAAGCAAGACAGGAAGCGCGCTTTGAACGATGCGGTCAAGGTACGCCACATACTCCGGGTGTTCTCAGAAATGCCGTAGAGAAGGTTCGAGCAGCGGGTACGACATAATATCATTCTGAGAAGCACCTTTCTTCCCCTTCTTCTTCTCCCAAACGTACGCCCATCGCTGGCCGTGCTCTTCGATTGCACATGTCGGCGTGGTGGCACTGAGGAGTCGCGCGGCAGAGAGGGAAACAAAAACAAAACACCAAAAATAAGAGACAACGGAATCGTCTACGCCCGTATCGGGCGTAGTTCGACTGCTGCGTGTCGATGTTCTGTTCTGATTCTCTTTGCAATGGCAAGAGAAGGGGTCGGAGGGGAACACACTCGAGAGAAAAAGAGGGGGAATGGGAGTCGAACAATTAGGGAGATCCAATGCTCACGTAAAGAAACGCTCATGTACGCGCGCACATTAAGAGGGAGAGAAAGAGAGATAGAGATAGATAGATAGATAGAGAGGGAGAGAGAGAGAGAGAGACGGAACACGCGGAACGCAGCTTAGGGTAAGAGGAAACGTAGAACACGCAAGAAAGAAAGAAGACAAGCAAAAAAAAAAAGAAAAAAAAAAGCCCATAAACCAAATGAGTGACGGCGGAATGCGCCTCCCTCTCTCTCTCTCGGTGCGCTGCCAACATCAGTTTGGAGGGTCTCGTCGTTCACAGTTGCACGTCGGCAATATATGGACCATCTGTGTATGTCTCTCTCCCTCTCTCTGTGCGCTTGTGCGTGTGTACATGAATACCAACGCGGTTAGAGCCTCACTTTCCTCTGTCGTGGGGGAGAGACGCTAGCAATTTTTTTTTTAAAAAATAAAGGATCAGCGGCGATCGTCAAGGTATCGCAATAAAAGAGGAGAGAGAGACAGAGAAACGAAGAAAGAAAGAAGAAGCGAGACACAAACTTTTGAGCAACGCTACAAGGAGCACCAAGCACGGCTATGAAGACACTTCTCTTTTTCACTTGTGTTACACGCATGGTGGAGAGCCATGGCGGCAACGGAACGACGAAAGGAAGTTCACACACAGCGTGGACAAGACCTCTGTTAGAGCCCTACACGTACATGTCGTGTGCCTCCTTCAGGTGGCCGTCCCGCGTCCACGCAGCCGCGACCCTAATGACGATGGAACGTCACGCCGAGGGGACCGAGATGAGGAGAGAAAGGAAGAAGCCAGATTGCTTATTCTCCGTTGCGTTTGTTCCTGCCTGTCCACGAGCTCGCACACCGATAACACAGTGTTGTCCATGGACGCGCCGAGCACGGCCCTAGTTGGCGGCAGCCGTAATGGACTTGAGGAGCTTGACGAAGCGGTGGCATTGGTCCTCGCTGGTGGCCCATGAGGTGCACAGGCGGATGAGCAGCATCCCGTTCCCGAGGTCTCCCTCGTGCGACACGACAAACTCGCGGTCCAGCTGTGCGACGATCGACGCGGGGAACTTCACGAACTGCTGGTTGGTGAAGCTATCCACCAGGAACTCGTAGCCGCACTCCTTCACACCGTTGCGCAGGATGAGGGCCATGTCGTTGGCGTGCTGGCCGCACCGGTAGAAGAGCTTGTCCGTGAAGAGGGCCTCGAACTGGACGCCTAGGAGCCAGCCCTTGGCCAGCAGGCAGCCGTGCTGCTTGATCAGGTGGCGCAGGTTCGGCTTCAGCGCCGGCGCAGAGACCACGAGGGCCTCGCCGAACATGGAGCCGTTCTTGGTCCCGCCAATGTAGAAGGCGTCCGTCAGGTCGGCGATGTCCTTCATGGTGACGTCGTTGGCAGCGCTCGTGAGAGCCGAGCCGAGGCGTGCGCCGTCCAGAAAAAAGATGAGGTTCCTCGCTTTGCACAGAATCGAGAGCGCCTCGAGTTCGGCGCGCGTGTACAGCGTCCCAATCTCAGTGGTGTTGGAGATGTACACCATGCGCGGGGCGACCATGTGCTCCGACGAGTGGGCCTTGAGAACGTCCTCGACGAGGGCGGGCGTCATCTTGCCGTCGGGCGTCGCGGCGGTCGTAATGACCTTGTGGCCGCACGCCTCAATGGCGCCGGTCTCGTGAACCGCGATGTGGCCTGTCGGCACGGCGATGACGGCCTCCCACGGACGGAGCGCCGCCGTGATGGCGACGGTGTTGGTCTGCGTGCCACCTACAAAAAAGTGGACGTCGACCTCCTCTTCCGACTTGCCAATGTGCTCGCGGATGAGCTGTGCGGCGCGGCGGCAGTGGGGGTCCCCGAGACTGTAGCCGGTGTACTGCGGCGTTGCGAGGTCGCCGGCGTTGGCGCCGGGGGCAGCACCAGCGGTAGCGCCGATGGCGGCCAGCACGGCAGGGTGCGCCGTCTCACTGTAGTCGTTGTTCAGGTGGTACATGTTGAGGCCGTCGTGTCAACTAGAGAAGAGGGTGAGCGAGGCGAAAACAAATAAATAATAATAATAAGAGGTTACTTCTGAGCTGCGTGGACGTAGAATGCTGATTGATGAATGTTTTTTTTTTTTTTTTTGGTGAATAGTGTGGGGAAAAAAAAGGGTGAGTGGTGTGAAGCGGCGTAGTGCAAGCAGAGGACAGTCAGCGGACGGGCGCGGGGCGAGTGAAAAGAGGGTATGTAGGAGGAAGGTTTTGATCTCATCTCTGTCACCAGGATGGTGCCCGCAACTGCTGTCATGAAGCAAGTAGGGACAACCAACCTATGCCACACAGGAGACCCTTGTCACCGGACGGCGCAGACGACGGAGGCGCAGACGGCGACAGAGTGGCACAGGCATGAAAGTTCGTCAGGTGGTCTCTGAGGTCCGATATCCTGTAAAGCACCCATTGAAAGGCATTTTGACTTGGTTGCTGTGGAAGGTCGTCTGTGGATTAACATCGCAGTTATAGATGGCACGGCATGTTTGGGCGAATATCGGTAAAGGGGTGTGAATGCGCCAAGAGAGAGAGAGAGAGAGAGAGAGGTGATGGAGGAAGTGTATGTCAGAAGTGGGGAAAGTCATGTGACGCACGTAAAAGGAAACACAAAAGCGAGGAGAGAGAGACAATGAAGCAGAACGCAAAGAAATGCACATGCCCCCTTTCTTTCTTTCTTTCTTTCTTTCTTTCCTGCTCAGCAACGAAGCTAATCAAAAAAAGAAAAAGAAAAGAGAGAGAAGAGCAAGAGAAGAGGAGAAGAAGAGACAGGGTGGGCGTGTGAGTAATACACAGGAAAAAGCGGGGGGCCATGCAGAGAAGAGCGAACAAAAATCAAAACAGTCAACCAACGAACAGCCGTCTGCTGCAGATCATAGGGGAAGAATACCCATCAACACCAACAAGAAACAAAGGAAGGCACAACCATTTACTTTGCTTGTATCACCTACAGTAATCGCAATTGAAAAAAACAACAACACCAGGGGCAGCTGATGACAAGGAGGTGAGGAATGACCCACAAGCTCTACGGAAGAAACCCTGCTTTCCCAAGCGAGAAGCGGGGGTGCTTGGCAGCGGTGGCGTAGCCCGCAAGGTGGGGGACATAGCACTGAAAGGAAACAGACACAGAAGATAAATCAATCAACCACGCATAGAAAATCATGAGAGTTGAAGCACAATCGAATGCGTGGAATGGCTTTCTGCCTTTAGGGAAGGCATCCAGTAAGGCAAAGCGTTTTTTTTTTTTTGACATTAAGTTTGTTCAACCGGCACCACAGCAACGCAAAAAAAAAAAAAAAAAAAAAAAAAGAGAGAGGAGAAACACGGTGGAGGAAATGCAGGGGAGGGCAACCCTTACGGACTCGCGTGCTCCCGCCATGGGGGAATGCTGCGCATCTGCAGAGGAGAAGAAGAGGGCCCAGACGTTTGCTGTCGTGACGGGACCTCTGTGTGTGTGTGAGAGGCCATCCCGCCCTTCCCTTCCACCGCTCTCGCAAGTCCCCTCGAGGATCTAACCGTTCTTCGTTCTTTGCTCTCTTCTCTTTTTTTCTTTTCTCAGCAGCGATGGAGCGCCTTCTTCACCACTCCTTCGGCACTCTCTACCCAATGCCTCTCTAATCCTTGAAGAGCTCTGCGATTTCGTCCTTGTAGTGTTTGTCAACCATGGAGCGGCGCAGCTTGCTGGTGGGCGTCATGAGGCCATTGTCGGCCGTCCACTCATCATCGAGCACCGTCACGCGCGACACAAGCTCGAATTTCTGGCGGCCCGCCTCCTTGGCCGTGTCGGCCAGGGATTTGGCGGCTGCCTTGCGGAAGGCTTCATCCTTGAGGATGGCGGGGTAGCCCACGCTGGCAAAGTTGGAGATCTTCTGCTGAGCCGCAAACGCCTCGGCGCGCTTCTCGTCCGTCAGCACGAGAGCGGTGATGTAGGCCTTCTCCGGGTGCACCAAGACGCAGACGCCGTTGATGGCGCAGAGGTCGTTGTTCGCGTAAATCGCCTCGAGCGTCTCCAGCGCAATGTACTCGCCCAACACATTCTTGGCGAGGGCCTTGACGCGGCCAATGATGCGCAGCCGGCCATCGGGCATGATGCTGCCGACATCACCGGTGCGGAACCAGCCGTCCTCGTCGAGCACCTCCTTGGTCATGGCATCCTGTTTATAGTAACCCTTGAACATGAAGGGGCCGCGGAGGCAGATTTCACCGCGGGGGTCAGGCTTGTCCGTGTGCTTGTACTCGTTCTCCACGTCCTTCAGCTTGAGCTCCACCGTCTTGAGCACCTGGCCGTTGCACTGTGGTTCCAAATCGCCCAGGCGCTGTGTGGCGCCGCAGCAGATGGTCTCTGTGAGGCCCCAGCCCTGGATGATCAACGGCCCACCACACATGACGTTGATGAACTCCTGCGTCGACGGCGAGAGCGGCCCGCCGCCGCTGAGCATGCCGTAGATGTTGCCGCCCAGCATGTTGCGCACGATACCAAACACCTTGTCGTTCCAGTACGGCGTGTCCTTCCCTTCAAGGATGGCCGCGCGGCGGCTGGCGTAGGCCTTCTCAAAGATGGTGCGCTTGAAGGTACCAGGTTTGGGCAGCTTGGCCTCAACAGACTTGCGGATGGTGTCGAAGATGCGGGGGACGGCGATAATCACCTTTGGCTTGAACTCCGTCAGGTCGCCGTGCGGGACGCAGAACACGTCGGTGAGGGTGCGCGGAGAGCCGAAGCCCACCATGGTGCCGCGCACGAGGAAAATGTTAACCAGCGCGAATTCGAGAATGTGGGCGAGCGGTAAGTAGCCGCAGTAGATCTCGCCGTCCTCGTTGGGCTTGTAGAGGTCCAGCAGGCGGTGATTGAGCGCGCGGATACCGGCAGCAATGCCACCGTGTGTGTGCATCACACCCTTGGGATTGCCCGTCGTGCCGCTCGTGTACATGATGAGAGCCACCTCGTCATTATCCGTGGGTACGTGCACGGGGATAGAGCTCGAGGCCGCCGCGCCCTTCTCCACGACGGATGTCCACGACGCGATGGTGAAGCCGTGCTGCTCTGCATCCGCTGCCGTGGTGGACCCAGCGGGGAGCTCGTCTAGGTAGATGAGGATAGGCTTCACACTCTTGTCCTTGAGGAGCTTTAACAGAGTCGGCACACCCTTCGCGTTGCACACAATGGCCGCCGCGTTCGTCTCCTCTAACGCGTAGGCGAGGGCGTCCTCGCCCAGGTTGGCGTAGACGGTGGAGGCGATCATGTCCTGCAGCCAGATGCCATACATGGAGATGATCCACTCGGGACGTGTTTCTTCATAAATAGACACGCTTTCACCCTTCTTGAGGCCAATCGACGCGAGGCCGCGCGAGAAGTTCTCCATGCGCTCCCACATATCCTTGAACGAGATGGTCTTGTAGCTGGAGCAGTGGTAGTACTCCAAGGTCTTCTCCACCCCCGTCTTGGGATCCTTGGTGGTGCGCTTCTCCACCTTTTCTAGAATGCGGTAGCCCATCGCAGGGCGGTCCGGGATCTCCGCCGCGCGCGTCTGCAGCGACTGCACCCAATTCGGTCCGTGGTAGTTGTCCTTGGACAGCTGCGCGTGCTCCTCATCGCTGGTGTTGACAAAACGGTACACGGGCGACTCACCAGGCTGCTGAGGAATGCTCTTCACTACCTCGGCTTCCGTGCCGAAGGTGCGGTAGCCTTGAATGATTTTGTGGTCCGTGAGGGAGCTGCTGTTACGCATCTCCATCACAGAGGAAACACATCCGCCCATTTTTGTTTGTGTGTTGTATACTGGTAAGATGCAGGAGAGCAGGAAATATTTTTTTTTTGTATTAGAAGAGAGAAGGGAAAGAGTAGTGACCAACCTGAATTGTCAGATGCACTTACCTTATGATTGTCCTTGAATGACACGGAGGAGACGAGAACGCCTTTAGGCAAAATGAGCTAACGATGCGGACGCAGGGTGGCGAAGGAAGAAGGCTCGGTGCAATGCAAGAGGAAAACCGCCACACTAATGCAACCTATAGAATGTATTTGCACGTGTGGATGCGTGTCTGCGCCAAGAGGCGAGAGATACCCGAGAGGTGTTCGATGGGTGAGTATATATGGAAGTCCTCCGTCTGCTTGAGAGGTAAACAACGGTTGTACAAACGTAGTGATCTTCTTTCTTTAACGCGTGAGAGTGCGTACGCAGGTGAGCAGTAGTAGGAATATAAATCATGAGGAAAACATGGGAGACAGTGAGAAAGAGTGAGTGTGTGTGTGTGTGTGAGTGTGAGTGAGTGTGAGTGTGTGTGTGTAGCTTCAGAGTAGTCAGCCGTCGGTGAAGTCGGTTATCCTCAAGAGACTCTTTTCAACCCGTCCTCGCATTGTACAATGGCACGGTTCGCTCGCGCGGTCACCTTGGCGACATGGTGCTTTCACGTTTCCCGCGATCATCACCCTTGTCGTTCGACAAAGCCGGACGGGTGGCCCCGCGTGGCTCTCGTGTGGGGAGGTCGCTGTCAGATTACAGCTTCCCTTCACTTCATACCCTTTACAGTTTCCACGGTTCATTTACACGCAGACATGTTTTTTCTTTTGAAACATAACTTTGTTTTTGTTAGATGGACTCGAAACGACAAATTCGAGCGTAGGCACACCGCTTTATTCGTTCGTTGTGGTCGAGGGACAACACAGAGAAGTCGATCCGCCACCGGGGAAGCACTGTGGCAAGCCTGGTAGCCAAGGAAGACGGTGTTGAGAAAGGCCAAGATGCGGAGGGAATGTGAAATAGTGTAGTGAGTGGCACCGTCAACAGGTTGCATTTACAGCAAGAACAACAAAAAAAAGGTTTGGTCCGCTGCGTTCGTCGTTGCACCGTTTTTTTTTTTTTTTTGTGCTTTTGAATGTTGTGTGCGTGTCATGTATGTATGCGGAGGATAGCTGCTTACATTAGGATTATGAGTGAGCACGTTGCCTCTCTCTCTCTTTGTTTTTTCCCCCGCGCGCAGGCGTCCGTGCCCTTCTTCTGCCCCTCCCATGCCTTCTCTATGCAACGAGTTCCCCCCTCCCACTTCCGTATCCTCCGCTATGGTCACTCTCTGATCATCTGCTCCGACTCTTCTTTCCGTTTCACTATTGGCGAGCGTCCTCTGGACGCAGGGAACAGGTGCGTATGTGCAGTTCCGCACGGCGTCTTCACGCCACTGGCAAGGCCAAAGAGAGACAGAAGAGAAACAGAGGGAGGGAGGGAGGAGGGGGGAAGAGAGCCACTAATCCCTTTCCTGTCCTTTAATGAAGGAAACCGAAGGAGACAGCGAAAATAATTTTAAAAAAGGAAAGCGACAGCAGACCACAGCGCGAGGGGTGGCAGAGAGACTTGGATAGACGTCGTGCGTCTTACCAAAGGAGAAGCGGGAGGGGGGGGGAGTGGTGGTGGGAAGGATTCCACAGTCGGTTATTCGGACCGACCAGCAACAGCAACAAAACCAAGAGAGAGAGAGAGAGAGAGGTTGGTGGTCAGAAAGCATATACGAGTCATTATAGAAATAGGACAGCAGCGATAGGACGGCACCGTCAACTTGCCCTGTTGCGGGAGGTGTCTGAACGAGGAAGGTGAGTGAGGGAGAGAGAGAGAGCAACTACGAAAGGCCCAAACGCGAGAAGAACCTGACGTGAGGGACGCCACAGACTGCTTCGTTGCTGCTGTTTCAACAGCGACAAATAAAACAACAAGGAGGGGGAGGGGAGGAAGAAAGGGGGTACTCGTAGCGCACTGCCACAAAATACATCTTCCCCCGCTGTTATCTCATTTCTGCCAGACCAAGAAAGACGTATATATCAGTGAAATGGAATCCTATGTAAAAGCTAATGATGAAAGAAAACAAGAGCCGCTGCGATGCGCAAACACCAAAACAGAAAGAACAACAGCAGAAAAAAGAGAGGAAAAAAAAAGCAGTCGCACAGCGGCCTAGACACATGTTGCCCTTGGGCGAGAGTCTGAGACCCACCAAGGCCAAGGATGAGGTGGCAGCGGCATCGGGAGGCGGGGAGGGGGGGGGGAGGGAAAGAACAAGTCGGACATAAACACATAGATGTATGACAAAAAAAAAAAAAAAAAGAATACAAGGAGAGAAGTGAAAAGAAAAAAATAGGGGTCGGAAAAGGTGTTTTCCTTTTTTTTTTTTGGTTGTGGCCGCGAATCATTTTTTTTCTTTCTTTACGTCGTTTTATTTGAGGATCGAATCTTGAACCGTTTGTGGTTTCATCCATCCGCAGAGGCGGAAACAGTGTTGGAGGCATGCGGTAAGTATAGGAAAAAAAATGAAACAAGGAGAATGTAAAATCAGTAACATTCAAGGGTACCTTTCTTACTCCGTTGTACGTTTCGAACAGGATTTAAAACAAAAAAAAAAAGACAAATGAAAACGTGGTTGTGCAGGTGATCGCTAGACAGGGAAGGCGCGAAAGGAAAGAAAGAGGAGAAAGAAGGAGCACAACGCCACCTCAAAAGATAACCGTATCGGCTGATCGTTTTTTCTTTTCGTTCTCTGTTTTCTTCCTTTTGCTTGTTTAACAAGCGCTCAGAGAAAAGTTTTTTTATTATTATTAATTTTATTTCTTATTTGTCTGTTTATTATTATCATTATATTGTGACACTCCATACTGAAACACCATCCTTTGCGGAGGAATGCGTCTAGGAGAAGGAAAGACGTAGCCAGGCAGTTTGTAGATTTGGAAAAAAAAATGTATGTAAGACACAAGAGGAATTTCCGTCGCATTTGCAATGTGCCTTTTTTAAAAAAAGGTGTTGGAAAGAAGTCTTGCCTGATGCCGTGATGTAAGAAGAGTTGCGAAAAGAGAAATCAAGTAAGTACACGCACACACACACACACACACACACACACACGACAAAAACAAAGAACAAAAGAGAAATATGTTTTTATCGGTGATCGATAGTGTGTTTTTTTTTAATTTTCTTTTGGTGTCAGCGCTGAATGGATGTGTGGAGTGTAACTCTTTGTCCAGGTCGGAAGTGCAGTGACGACCTCAAGCGTCAATAACGGGAACATCGAGGGGTGATCGTCTCCCTCATCCTACGCTCTTCTGCCCCTTCTTTCTTTGTTAGCTTCTTAGCGGACGTGTCCATGACTTTTCTGGTCTTCTGTTCCCTGCACCTCCTCCCTTAACGCGGAGTGCCGGTGAGAGAGTGAAAGGAGGTGGTGTTGCGTGCCATAAGCGCTCCTCCTCTTCTTCTTCGTCGTTTTCTTGTTCCTCATTCCTTGAAGAGCTCAGAGATCACATCCGCGTAGTGCTTGTCAATGACGGAGCGACGCACCTTGAGGGAGGCGGTCACGAGTCCATTCTCCGGCGTCCACTCGTCCGCCAGCACGCGGACCTTGTGCAGGCACTCAAACTTCATGCGGCCCTCCTTCATGGCGAGCTTCGACATGTCCGCGGCGACGGCGTTGTTGAAGGCGTCGGTGGTAAGGATATCCGGCCACGTCCCAGGAATGTTCTTCTCCTTGGCGAACTTCATGGCCTTGTGCTCATCGGTGAGACAGATGGCCGTGATGTACGCTTTGTGCGGGTCCACCAGCACCACGATGCCGTTCGGGGTCACGACGGGATGCGACGAGTAGAGCGCCTCGAGCGTCTCCAGCGCAATGTACTCGCCAAGCGCATTCTTGGCGAGGGCCTTGACGCGGCCGATAATTTTGAGATTGTTGCCGCGCGCCACGTCGAACTCGGCGACGTCGCCGGTGTGAATCCAGCCGCCGTCGTGCAGCATCTCCTTCGTGAGCGCCTCCTGACGGAAGTACCCCTTGAACATGAAGTTACCGCGGAGGCAGAGCTCGCCGCGGGGGTTGGGGGTGTCCGTGTGCTTGTAGTCCTCGGTGTCGAGCAGCTTGCACTCCACGCCACGCAGCAGCTGGCCCGCCTGGCAGTCCAGCTCACCGGTGCGCTGCACCGCGGCGTTGCATACCGTTTCGGTCATGCCGTAGCCCTGCGCGACCGGCACGCCGAGGACCACGTTCATCCATTCCTGCGTCTTGTCGGCGAGAGGGGCGCCGCCGCTGCAGATGCCGCGCATCGAGCCGCCGCCCATCAGCTGCCGCGTCATTTTGAAGACCTTGTCATTCCAGAACGGCGTGTCCTCGCCGCGGCGCAGCGCGGCCAGACGGCTCTCGTAGGCCCTGTCAAAGATGCTGCGCTTGAAGGTGCCGGGAGGGGGCAGCTTGCTCTCGACCGTCTTCTTGATGGTCTCGAAGATGCGCGGGACGCCAATGAGGAAGAAGGGCTTGTAGAAGGTGATATCCCCCGAGGGGCGCGCAAAGACATCGGTGAGGGTGCGCGGGGAGCCGAAGCACAGCAGGATGCCGCGGGTGAGGAAGATCATTTCGCAGATGAACTCGAAAATGTGGGCAGCGGGGAGGTAGCAGATGTAGGTTTCACCATTGGCCTCCTCTCCAATGAGCTCCGACAGCATGGTCTGGAGTCCTTTGGAGCCCTGTGTGAGGGCACCAATCGTGTGAATCACACCCTTGGGGTTGCCCGTGGTGCCACTCGTGTACATGATGAGAACCTCCGTATCGTTATCGGTGGGGACCTTGACCGAGTACCGCTGGAGCACGTCGCTGTCTCCTCCCGAGGTCTTCTTCACCTCCGCATCGTAGAGCGCCTCCTTCGCGCGGCCCTTCTCCAGTACCTCGTTCCATGAGAGCACCGTGTGACCCTTCGCGTCCACCTTCTCTGGCAGCTCGTCCAGGTAGATAAAGGTAGATTTGGGCAACTCATTCTCCTCGCACACGTCAATGAGGCGCTTAACAGCCTTGCCATTGAGGATGATGGCCCCGCACTCCGCCTCCTTGAGCGCATAAATAAGCGCATCCACGCCCAGGTTGGCGTAGACGGTCACCCCGACGAACCCCTGCGACCACAGACCCAGCATGCTAACAAGCCACTCCCAGCGGGTTTCCTCATAGAGTGCGACGCGGCTAATCGGCTTGCCGCTCGCCCCGCGCTCCTCGTTGATGGCGGCGAGGCCGCGGCCAAAGTTGGTGAGCCTCTCCCACAGCTGGCTGTAGGTCACATAGGTTGGGTCACAGAGGTGCGTGTACTCAAATGTCTTGGTCACGTCATTCCCATTGTCGTCCTTCACGGTGACCGTCTCCTTGCTCACCTTCTCCACCTGACGGTAGGCCAACGCGTGCTTCTCCTTGCGCTCGATGCAGTTCTTCTGCACAATCTGCAGGAGGTTCGGTTCCTTGATCCACTCATTGAAGAAGTAATTGTGTTCCTCCTCTGTGATCTTGGTGCGACGGTACACACCGCTTTCGTTAGCCTTGTCTTCCGTGATCTTGACGTTGACAGGGCCATAGTTCATGCGGTCCACGTACTGCTGGTTTGGAATGAGAGAGTTATCGTTCTTCCTCTCCATCACAGACACCACGCAGCCACCCATCGTTGGTGATATGTGCGGTGAATATTGGGGTGTGTGTAGAATTAAAGAAAGAGAGAGAAAGAAACCTCTGTTTATTTTGAAGCGTAAAATGTATTGCGCTTTTGTTTTCCAAAAGAAAAAGGGGGGCCGAAACTCCGGAGATGGATAGATAGAGACAAGTATAGAAAAAGTATAACGTTTAGTTGAGAGCGCCGAGTAACCTTTCACGGAGCGCAGCTGGTATAGGGAATCCTGGTAAGCACCGTTCGAGTATTCTTTTCTGGTGTGATGTAGAATGCGGGGGAAAAAATAAGCTTTGTACGACTTTTGTTTTATTGTGTGTGTGTGCGCGTGTGTGTGGTTGGTGGAAGCAGGATGAGAGGAAAGGAAAGGATACACTCAACAAGCGTCATGGTGGCGCAACCGACGGCTGCATCAAAGGAAGGTGGCGTTGTGCCAAATAGGCTCATCACAGTACCACGAGGATCGCTTCACCGCCATGTACCAAAGCTCGGTTTCGTCAGCGTGCCTCCCCGCACCAGACAAGGAGAAGGTCCAGGGGTGCAGGGCGGAGACACGATACAGGGAGGACTACCTGTTTCCGTGATAGGCGCACACCTCGCTTCTCCTTGCATTCGCGCCACACAGGTCCTTCTTTTTTTCTCGTCGTAACATTCATTCCATCCACGCAGGTGCGCGACTCTGTGTCTCTCGTTCTTTTTTTTTTTGTTTGCGTGCATTTTGCTTGGTGTGAAAGCACGAATGGTCGTGTCGTACTTGCCAAGTGGCAAGTGAATAGATCCATAATGCGTTGGTGAATATCGCAGAGACGGTAAGAAGGAAAGGAATACAACTTGTGTTTTTTTTGTTCCTCGCTTTTTTTTTTCTTTTGACCAGACGAGGCAGCGTTGGCGGCCCAGTCGTGGCAAGTTGAGAAGGGTGAGCCAGGCTGAAAGACGTAGCGGGGGGGGGGGGGGGATGACAGCAGCATGAAATACACTCTCCTTCCCCCTCCGTCTCCCCCCGCGAGGCAAAGAAAAGCGGATCAACACGGAACGCCAATGAAAAAACAAACAACAACAAAGACATATCATTCGAAGAGAGGAAGAAAGAACAGCCGCATGCAAAGAAACATGAAAACAAAAAGAGAAAAAAAGAACAAGCAAGCACGGAGATATGAGCACACAGTTGTGTCAACGAAAGTGCAATATCAAGATCCACGCGAATCATTCGTTCATTCCTTCATGCCTTCCTCTTTTTGTTGTTGTTTCCAAAGAATAAAGTATGAGCGTGCCGTGCACGGGGGAGCTCATTAAAGTTACGAACACGGTACGTCAGCTGCGACACAACAATCACATACACACACAGAAGAAAGGGCACACCGGGAAGGATGGGGCTCAAATCCAAAGCACAGAGCCGAAGCACAACAAGCAATAGCGAAACAGACAGAAACCTCACAGAAAGAGAGTGAAAAAAAAGAAGAGATAAAACCATCATCATTATCATCATAATATAACCGAAGGGTGAACAACATGGAGTGGTGACCACAGAAAAAGAGGGTGAAGTGAAGGGCAAGCTTGCCGCACGCATCTTGCTTAAACCACACAGTAAAGGGAGAGGGAGGAAAGCAAAACAAAACAGGAAAACACCAAGAAAGTTTAACAAGGAAAAAAAAAAACTTAACGAACAGACAAGAATACGGAAAGTTTTGATGCAGGAAAGGAGAAGAGAGAGAGAGAGAAAGACGAACAAGCCAGAGATAGAACACCAAAGAGGAAACCTAATCCGCTAACGTTCTGTTGGGCGACCGGGGCAAGGGGCGTGGCAGTCGTTAGCTGAACAGAAAGAGAAGCAGATCGTTTAACGGACGAAGAAAATAGAAAACAGAAAAGGAAAGAAAACACAGAGAAAGAGAGAGAAAGAGAGAGAAACAGAGATGTGAACAGTGTGCCGCAGGTCACATTTCTCGTCTCCGTTCTTTTTTTCCCTCTGAACTTGCTCAGATACACCAAGTGGTTGCCACCTCTGCGTCCAGGTGGTCGAAACGCCAACCAACATAGGAACAGCAAGAACAACAAGACACCAGAGTAGCGAATAAAACACAAGCCACATCAGTCACAAACATTCGTAAGAATCAGAAGCGCGGCTTGCTTAGAGGCGGCGAAAGAGCGCGCGCGGTTGTGCGGAACTTGATTTCAGGCACAGGATACGGAGATCTGTTAGGGGAACATTGGAGGAAGCTCGCTATTGTACATTTGCTGAGCCTTCTCCCCTCATTGCCCTACATTAGGTTGTAAAGGAAAAGAAAAGCGCGAGGCGGCACGCACACACAACGACGACACATAGCCTGTTATCACGACTGACGCTTCGCCAGGCTTTGCCTTTTTTTTTTTTGGCTTCCTTTGAAGTTTGAGCGAGAGGGTGAAAGAGAGAGAAATAGATAGTAGTTAGAAAAGTGTGAAACAAGCAGAAGGCAAAAATACAGAGGGTAAGAGAAAGGTTGTGGTGCAGGCTTTTCCTTTATAGAAAAAAAGGGGGTGCGGAAGGGAGAGTTGAGGAAGTGCCATCGCCTCTCTGCCACTTGCGTCACGCAGAAGAAAAGGATTGGATTCCTTCTCGATGCATTTCCTTTCTTCGTGACGACACGATCCGGAAGATTATAACGGGCAGAGGTGCTTCGGTCTGAATCCATTTAAATCAAAGAAGAAAAGAAAAGAACAGAAAAAAAAAGTGAGGTGCAGAGAAGAGAAGGGAGAGAGGGAAAGGGTAGTTGTTACGCTTGTTGTTATTTTCTTTTTGCTGGTGTTCTCGCTTGGTTACTCAAGTTTTAAAAGTGTAAGGGTTGCCAATGAGGCAGCGTAAGGCGGGGGAAGGGGAGGGGGGCGGGGGAGGAAGCTAAGCCGATGTTTGCACCGCTGTCGCACCAGTGGAGAACCACTCCTCTCCCTTCATGAACATGGTAAGTGACAGCGTTGGTGGGGGCAGTCTGGAGCACACATGCACGCATACACCCACACAGACATACAGGCACAAGAAAGAGAGAAAGAGTAGAGAGCAAGGGAGAGAAGTAATGGGAGTGGAGGGAGGGGAGGGGAGGGGGGGGGGGGGGAGTGAAGGGCGGTGCACCAGAGAGTGTCGCTTTTCGTTATATTTTTAATTATTTTTTCTTTATTAGTCGCGAAAAGCCTCACCCTGAAGGCGCGATGCCAACGGAATACCGAGAGAAGAAAAAAAATGAAAACTGAAAGAAGGAGAAGAACGGTGCGTGTGTGTGAATGTGAATGTGAGAGCATGCGGGTGCGCCAGAGAAAAGAAAAGAGAGATCAAAGCTCTCGGCGAACCACCAAGAGGAACATGAAATAAAGGCGGTAAAGCAAAGAAAAGAAAAGAAGAAAAAAAGGAAAAGAGGGTGGGAGAGAGAGAGAGACAGAGGCAGGGGGGTGAGGGAACACGTTGGGTAAGAGAGAGGGTAAAAAAAAAGGAAAGAAAGACAGACCTGCGAAGTTTACAAAAGGGGAAATCAGCATCCACACGTTTGACTAAGGGATTTATTTCTCGTTTCTCTTCTTTGAAAAGTCCAACCAGCCTATTCAAAGATCTTTCCTTTCATGGCTGTTATGCGCGAGCGGGGGATTGTGTAGGAGGAGGTATTATTTTGCCTGCTTCTCAACGTAGAAGAAGGAAACGAGATGGAACAGAAGAACCAGCGGCGCTTAGAGCTGCTGCGCTTGCATCCACCAAAATGGGAGGAGAAAGTGACGGAGAAAAGAGAGGCCAGATAGAAATCAGTTGAGAAAGAAGAGTGTGTGACGCGGGCAGGAGAGGATAAAATGGAAAAACAAAACAAAACAGTTAACACAGGAGAGAGTGATATGGATCAGAACCTTGTAGCACAACTGCATGAGAGAGTGAGAGAGTGAGAGAGGGATAGAGAGATAGAGGCTCTTGGTGCAGCCGCCGTCTTTCTAAAAATTTCTCAGTGAATGGGGGTGAGGGCCCCCAGTGCGGAGATCAGACATCCACGTAGACCCACGCACCCCACTCACACGTACGGCACTACTGCTGGCTGCACGCGCCGCCCTTCTTTTCCTTTGGCTCCGCGGCTGCCTTCTGCGCCTCATTGTCCGTTTCGGCCGCTGCCGCCGTGGCCGGGGCCTCTGCTGGCTCGGCGCCCTTTGGCTCGGCCGTCGACGGTGCCGGTGTGTCCACGGGCTTCTCGGCGGCTGGGGGAGCGGCGGCCTCCGCGACCGGCGCCGCGGGTTCTGCAGCAGCAGGAGCAGCAGGGGCAGCAGGGGCAGCAGGGGCAGCAGGAGCAGCAGGAGCAGCAGGAGCAGCAGGGGCAGCAGGGGCAGGGGCAACCGTGGAAGGAGAGGCGGATGCATTCTTCGTGTTGGGGCTGGCCTTCTTCTTAGCCTTGGCTTCGGTAGCCGCGCTGGGGCTCTTCTCACGCGAGGCTGCCTCGGCTGGCTCCTTCTCCCCCTGCTTCCCGCTGCTCTTCTTCTTGGCAGCGGACTTGGTGTTGGCCGCCTCGGTGGTGGCAGCAGCAGCGTCGCCCTCTGCATGCGTTCCCGTTGACCTTTTCTTGCCTCCCGCATTTCCGCCACGCTTGGCCTCATTCGCGGGGTCCTTGTCCGCGCTGCGGTTGCTGCGGCTGTTCCGGTTCGCGTCCTTCTTGCCGTCCTTGGTGGCGGCCTCGCCCTTGCCACCACCGCTACCATTCTGGTGCGCGCATCGGGTGCAGACAAAGCTGCCCGTGCTGTCCTTGCCTTCCTTGAACTCGCCACACTGGCTGCAGAAGCCCCAGCCCACCTTCGCCCAGCAGGGGTAGCAGTAGTAGCGCTGGTCGCGACGGTCAATGCGGAGGTCCTCGCGCTGCTTCTGGCGGTGGCACTGCGCACAGGTCATGGGACGGGACTCGTCGCCCTTCCCGCTGCGCTCCGCAGGGGTGTTCGAGGCCGCTGGTGGTGGGGGCGGCGGCGGGGGCGGAGCGGCCGCGGCCTCCTTGTTGGCCGAGCTAGCTTCCGGCGCTGCGGCCCCTGTGTTGCTGCGCACGACGTGCAGCGAGGGCACGATGCTGGCGAGCATCTGGATCTGCTGCGCGGGGCTTGCGTTCGTCGGCTTCGGAGGCAGCGGCGGCGGCGGCGGCGGGGGAGGAGGCGGTGGGGGTGCCACCGCCGCAGAACGCGCATTGGCGGCCGCGGGGGCCGACGGGAATGGGCTGGTGGGAGCCGGGGCGGCTGTCCCAGCGGCCACCACAGGGGCCGCCACGCCAGCCTTGCCAGAGAGCGCCGCTGTGGCCTGGCCGTAGGACGGAGGCGGTGGGAGGTTCGACGGCGGCGGTGGCGGGGGCGGCGGCAGGGGCGCAGCATCCTTTGGGATTTCCACCGACACCATGTGCTCCGCGACAAGCCACGACACTAGCTTCGCGCGCGGCACGAGACACTCTGAGAGAATCTCATCCACGTCGTGCTTGTAGGCCGGGCGCAGCACGTCGTAACGGATGCGGTTGAACTGCCACGCATGCTTCACCGAGTCGCTGAGGCTGCAGGTGATGATGCAGCCGGCGACAATGTCCGGGTGACGCACCTCCACCGTGGCATTCTCGAACTGCTCGTAGCGCTTCTCCACCTTGTCGTACACTTCGAGCGCAAAGATGCGGATGGGCTGGTCCGCGTACGCCTCCACGGAGCCGCGGCGACCCTTGTGTGGGGTGGCAGCGGCTGCGGCTGCGGCTGCGGCTGCCACGGCCGCATTCGCGGCGTGGTCTTCCTTGGTTCCCAGGAAGGCGCCGACGCGGAAGTCGACCGTGACGCAGGCTGGCTGGCGCCAGACGAGCACGTGCTCGTTGCGGTGGAGCGGGTTCACGGGCTGGAAGACGAGACCGCTGCTGGCGTACTCCTCCGAGTCGAGGAGGTCAATGGCGTTGGCCAGCTTCTGCGTGGCGTGGTGCACCACGACGCAGTTTGTGTCAGGCGGGAAGAAGGCCTTCTCTTCTGCGCAGAGGTGGCCGGCAATGGCTGTCTGACGCTCATTCCACGTCATCCGCAGCAGAGTGTTGATCTCGGGAGCGTCGGCCTCGCTCCAGAACTGTGCGTCGTAGGCAAAGAACTTCTCCTTGAGGCGTTCGCGGGTGAGGCGGGTGAGGTCGCCCTCCAGGACGAAGCAGCCGACGGTATCGAGCTTGGTGCCGAGCCAGGCCTTGAGGGGCATGAGCAGCACCGCGCGCATGTGCGGCGGGATCAGGTAGAGCTTCTTGTCCAGGTACATGAGGATGTACCGCTGGCCGTCCACCACACGGCGCACGCCGTAGCGAGACCTGAGTGCGTTGATGCGACTCTTCTCCGTCATCTCCTTGTTGGAGAAGGGCGTGAAGTCGGTGGCGGCCGGGAACTGGTACTTACCGGGTCCCACATGCTCGAACAGCTTGGTGAGCACGTGGTGATACTCGGTGTAGCTGTCCACCATGTGGTTGGCACGGGAGTCGTCGTAGTGGTCGGTGCGGATGCCACGAACGGACGGCTGGGCACAGCAGCCAAGGACCATGGTGCGGAGGGACTGCACGACCTCCTCCTTACTCTTGGAGGCGTCAACGTGGCGGTACATGCCGGCGGCCTTGGCCAAGCTAATCACGCGGGCGTGGATGACGCGGTGGTACTTGAGCTTCTCCTTGAGGTACTCGTCGCCGCCCATGCGCTGCACGAGAATGTTGTCGTCGTCGCACTCCATGCCCACAATCCCGACAAACGGGATGTCCTTGGACTTGAGGAGCGCGCTAAGGTAGTAGATGTCCTCGATGCCCTTGCAGTTCTTGTCAATGACGAGGCCCTTAATGTTGCGGTGCTCCTTCTGCTGCTCAAGCAGTTCGTCGAGGCGCTTGCTGAGGGCGTCAAATACCTCCTTAGTGGTGTCCCAGAAGGTGCGCTTGGTCGAAGCCTCGGGGAGGAAGTCAGCGCCTGAGAAGAAGGCCCACCCCATGCCGTCCCCCTTGAGGCTGTTGACCAGCTCGCGGCCGAGCGCCGTCTTGCCCACGGCAGGGATGCCAGAGAGAAGGACGCATGAAAACTTGGGAGGCTCCTTTGAGTTGAGGGCGGCCAGGGAGGCATTGCCTACACTGATTTTGGCCGTCAGTGGCGCCGGCAGCGGGGCAGGCGGGGCCTTCGTCGAGGACTTTCCGGCCATTGCCATCGCCGTCGCCGTCGCCGTCGTGGTCACCGGCGCGGCACTGCTGCCGCGCGTGCTACCACTCTGGCTGGCCGTTGCCGTCGCCATCGCGGCGCCCAGGGGGGCGCCGGCGGGTGGGGTCTGCGGCACGGACCGTGGGGCGGAGGCGGTTTGAGGGAACGGCATCCCTGGTGGGGGTACCATCATCCCAGGCGGCGGCACGAAGCCAGGGGGCATCATGCCGGGGAGAAGAGGAAACGGCACAGGCATGTGCTGGCTCGGCGAGGCGGCGGTTGGCATCATGGGGAAGAGGAAGGGCGGCATCATGCCAGGGCCAGCGGGCGGCATCGCTCCAGGCGGGAACATCGGCATCGGCATCGGCATCGGCATCGGCTGTCCTGGCGCGGCCGGTGGCATGAAGAAAGGCTGCATGGGCATACCAGGCATGGGCATCCCTGGCATGGGCATACCCGGCATGGGCATCCCTGGCACGACCATGGGCGGCGTCGCGTGGCCGGCGGAGCTGGGGGCCTTGCTATGAGCATTGTTGCCGTGGCTCCGCGTGCTGTTGTTGTGATTGCTGTTCATGCTAGTCGCCGTGGCAGTGACAGCGACAGCGGAGTGGGGAGGCGTGGCGCCTTTGGCGTTGCTATGACTGTTGCTGTTGCTGTTATTGTTATTGTTATTGGTGGTGGTGTTCTTCGGCTGTGGGGTGTGTTGGCCGGACGCTGTGGCGGCCTGCACGGAGGCGGGCACAAACGGCTTGGCGGACGTCTGGAGCGTCGCGGGGCCCTTGGCCGGGGCGGCAACCGGCGTGAAAGATTTTGCGTTGACATTCAGCTTCGTCTCCTTGGCACTGTCCGTTTGCTGTGCGGCAGCAGCAGCGGAGTGCTCTGCAGGGGCGGAGCTGGTCGTCTTGGGGGGTGGCGCGACCTGCGGGTCAGCGTGGGCTTCCGGAGAGGCCGGGGCGGACATGGCTAACACCGTGAAGCGGGCACAACGAAGAGGGTGGTGGTGAAGGTGGACGCGTACACGGCTGCGTGTGGGCGGAACAAGAGGGGGGAAAAAAAGACAACAACAGTCAAGAGTGTGAGAGGTCACACTCGCGCACACAAAGACAACTCGTACACACACGCGCACAGACGGTCGCGCGCAGGTGCACAGACACACTAACAACAAAGAGGGTTTGTTGTTTGCTTTGCGTATTCGCCAGAGCCTTGAGGGGAGGATGCGAAGGGAACTACGCTAACCGAAACAGAAGAAAAAGAACCAAAAGAAGCGAGAAGAGAAAGCGAAAGAGTGAGGGGAAATAAAACTAACAGTGAACTAGAATTTAACGTTAGTAGCTTGTTTGAGAGTGAGGACAGAGAAGGCACAAACTTGCGAGCTCAGGCCTTCACAGCGGTGAACCATGTGAGAGATGGGAAATGAAGGAGAAGGCGGAGGGAGAGGATAGCATGGTGAAATACGTCAACGGGGAGCAAGCCTCCCTCATTAAGGGTCTGCGTGTCTGTGCGTGCGAGACAGCACCCCCACGCAGAGCAGGTGCATGGTGTTCTCGTGCCTCATCATCGCTGTTACAGAGGCTTCCTTGTAGCAGTTGTTTTTGTGTGTAATAGGAAAGAGACCTTCCCCCGCCTCTCCAATAGCTTTCCTTGGCGTCCCCTACCTACGCGTCCGGTAGATAGTCATGAGTCTTCTCCATAGCAACGGCGCTAGGCATGTCGTACCCGTTCGGGCCTGGGGCATTCACCGCCCGGCAAGCGTCTTCCAGAATCACCACTTGCAACCCATAGCCCATCGCATCCTCTGCAGTGGCCTTTACGCAGACGTCAAGGGCGACGCCCACCAGGAACACCCTCGTCACCCCTGCATCCGCCAGGTACGCATGCAAGCCGGTAGGAGCCCCAGACGCGTCGCGGAACGCGGAGTTGCTGTCCACCGCCTGCCTGCTTCCTTTCCGCAGAATCATATCGTAGTGTGTGTCGTCCAGCCCCTCGCACCACGCCGCACCAACGCTGCCCGCCACACAGTGCACCGGCCACGGACCGCCTTGTGAAACAAAGGAGCTGTGGTCGGGCGTGTGCCAGTCCTGCGTGCCCACCTGCCGCCGAAAGGGCAGCCGCTGTGAAATCGCGTTGATGCGTGGGACCAGGTCCTCGGCGCCCGTCACATAGAGGGTGCCGCTTGTGCGAGAGACAAAGTCGTTCTGCATGTCGACCACAATAAGAGCATCGGTGGCCGCATTGATATGTTTTTTGGGCATGATGGTGAATACGACTTCTGTGTTGGCGTCAAGGTCACACAGGTGCACGGCAGGGGGGCGAATAAGAAGAGAGGGAAATGAAAGCGAGGTGACAGAGACCACACACCCACACACACACACACGCACAAGCGGAGTGTAGCGGAGATACTCGCAACGAGGTCAATAGGATGGCACACCGCCTCGAGCTGTCACGGCAGTGGGAAAAAGAAAAGAGGCAGGAGAAGACAGAAGCAGAGACGTGGGGTGACTGTCATTGTGCTGTTCATCAGCAGGCAGAGAGTGGTTTGCTTCCTCAAAAATGACCTTGTTTCACGCGTTGCATCATCACTCTTCCTCTTCCCTTGTTGGAAATCGACCGCTGTTCGTTGCTACTCCCACGCTGGAAACGGCTCTACTTCATCGTGGTTCTTCTTTTTCGTTCTTGAAGGGGGTGAATGTTTGCGCATCATGCGACCATGAGAAAGAGAGGGGGCGGAGAGAGAGAAGAAGGAAGAAAAAGGAATCGCACACGCCCACATCGTTGCGTGCACTCTCAGCGTGCGACTAAGCGGGAAGAGCCACGTCGTCGCCAGAGTCCTTTTTCCCTTTGCTGCCACCAACGAAAAGCGTAGCAGCAGCGGCCCCCAGACACAGCAGGACGGCGTGCCAGAAGACCGACTGCGTCCCGGTCGGCGCGTCAAAGGTAACTTCTGCATGGGACACCAGCCACCACCCCATTGCAGCCTCGGGCACGTGCAGCAAGGCCACCACCGTCGCCCGCTGACCCTCTGGGATGGCCATGGTCCGCAGCACGCAGAGAATGGGCTCTGCCGTCCCACGCAGCAACGATAACAAGACAAAGGCAGACATGGTGAAGACTGGGTAGATGGTGTGTGCCAACAGCGCGCACCCGCTGACTGCCGCCAGGTCCACCACACGGAGTGGCACGCCAGCCACGCGTCTGTAGTGAGCCCCTGCTTGTCCTTTTCCCATTGTGGCGAAGTACTCGTACATACCAAGCACGAGACCGCCCAGCGAGCTGCCGCAGGCGCTGGCCAGCGCCAGTGTCGCGCCGCAGACGCCGTAGGGCAACATGTCGTCTAGCAGCAGCAACGTCGGCGCCCAGAGCGAGAGCGCCATCGCGCAGGCAGCGCCGAAGCAGGCGTGCTGCACAGCGAGCCCCCGCAGCCAGCTATCGCGCATGACCAGTCTGACGCTGCGGTTAACATGAGCCACGGCCGTGTGCAGAGGTTTCCGAAGATGCGGCCGATGGGCAGCCGCGGAGGAAGGGAATGCAGCACCCTCACCCCGTGGTGGCACGGCAGCCAGGGGCAGCTGCCGGGCAAGCGCGCAGGAGGTGAGGCCCAAAGCAGCTGCGGCGAGCAGGGCGGGTGTCTGACTCACCATGCCCGCTGCCGTCTGGCTGGTTGGAATGCCAAAGGAGGCCACAAGAGCCTCACCCACCACAGAGGCAGCCAGCCCGCCGAGCCCGGACCCGACGCTCATCATGGTGGCGACAGCCGATAGCCACTCCCCGCTCAGCTGCCGACGTCGCCACTCTCCTGCGAGCCAGCTTTCGAAGCCGCAGCGTCCAAGTGCGTTGGCGACCCCGTGAAGGAGCGCTGCCAGCCACAGTAGCCAGAAGCTGTCCCACACCAATGGAAGCAGCGCCGCCACGGCAATGGTCGCGCCAGCCGCAACGCAGACGTCGCGCCGGCCTCTCACATCTGCGAGGACACCGGCCACCGGCAAGCCAAGCACGGCCCCAAGCGCGCGTGCCGTCAGCAGCGAGGCACAGCTGGCGCGCGTGTAGTAGAGCGCGCGGTAGTGCAGTGAGCTGCGGCTGGCCAGCAGCCAGTCCGCGGCAAAGGCAATGAACCACGCAAGCAGCGCAAACCCCTGTGCTGCTGTCAGAGGCTCCTGACTCCCTGTGCTGGTGAGAAAACCACCAAGGAAGGAGCGACGGCGGAGCACGCTGGACGCCACATCCCGCAGCCGTGGCGCACGCCACATGGCGGTGGAGGCGAAGAGCAATACACAGAAGACAAAGTATATTTCGTAGATGTTCATCGCCACGTCGGCCCTATAACGAACGATGAAGAGGAGTAGAGAGGGGCGGGGGAGGGGGAGGGGTAGGGGGAGAGAGGAGAGAGGACAAAGAGTGGTGGCAGTGCTGTGGTACCTTCAACGTTGGAGAATATCCATCTTCCCTTTTCGCCGCGGTGATATTTTCCTTTTCCTTTTTTCCTTCCTTTTAAACCCCTGGCGTATGACCGTCGCGGGCCGGAGGCGGTGGCAACTCCGTCACAGGACTAGTGGTATGGATGTGCATGTACAGGAGGGAATCCACCTCTCTACTCAGCATGATACGGAGCCTGTGAGTACAGGCAGAGAAGGAAGCCGATAGGCTGAAATCATTCGCTGGGCCGGCGCCGTCGGTTGTGACCCGCATCTCCGTTACGCTGACAAAAAATAAGAAGGAAGAAGAAGGTGTGAATGCGCGAACCCGCAAGGATATGCCAACATAGGGAAGTTCTTTCCGTCGTCTGTGGGTAGCTGCTGTTATCTTTTTTTCATCTTCTGTTCAACAGCACCGGAATGTGACTTTTTTTTCTTTCAAAGGCCGATCATGACGAAGGTGCCGGTCCCGCTCCGCGTTCCACTGCCGCCCGTGCTCGCACGGTGATGATGGCAGCCGCAGCCCTGTCAGCGGACGCGACGCCTGCTTCCGCGAGCTGGGCGTACACACTCACGCAGGGGAGGGGGAGCTGCTCCAGCCGCCGGCGCCGCGCTGCCCGAGCCGCCTCCTGGGCAGCCGCACGCGCCTTGCGGTCTTCTTCGTCATCGCTGGCGGAGAGGGCGTCGGCGCCGTGGGCCTGCGCACGGTACAAGAGGTTCAGTTGTGTAAGGGGGCCGTGGAGCGCGCGTAGGTCGTCCTCGACGCCGGTGTGCTTCACCCTGCGTGAGGAGGGTCCTGCCCCATTCTTTGCAGCATTGGGGCGGAGGTGATTCTCATGCTCGCTTGCAGTGTCCGCATCTATGGCTGCCTGTGGGCTCTCTTCTCGGGCCCGCTTGGTCTGCAAAGTCCCTTGGCAAGGGGCCAACGGTATTGGCTTGGGCGAGGTTGACCGTGCGTCCGCTGGCATTTTCTATTTCTCTTTCCTCTCCTCCTTTGGGATCTGATGTGAGGGTGTGCCTAATGCGATATTTGTGTGAAGGCCTTATCTCTTTTTTACCTCTATAATATTTAGTGGGGTATGCGCGTGTCTATTGCCGTGTACCCATCTTCGACGAGTGCTCGCAAGAATGAGGAGGAACCAAACGTGTTAATGCATCACCGGAGAGAGAGATAAAGGGAACCACTGATTTGTGAGTGTCGTTCTGTACAGCAAGTGCACACGCTTCCTCCCACCGTGTGTATGTCTGCCTTTCCTTTTCCCCTGAGAATCAATGTTTCCCATTTGCGCTCTCACGATGAGACGTTTGTGGTCAGATGTGTTGGTTGTACTCCATGTTTTCGTTTTCCGTGATAGATATTTTGATGCGTGAGAGAGGAGCAGCATCAAGGATGGCCGCCTTCACTCTTTGTTTGCATAGTGGCTACCCGGCAAGCCGGCTCAGCGCCTCTGAAACCTGTCTCTCGAGTTCCGCCTGCAGTGCGGTTTTCGCCTCGCGGTCCTTGTTGCCTTTGGCCGCTGCCTCGGTCACGCGCTGGCGCAGGAGAGCAATCCTACCCTGCCTCCCTTTGTTCTCGTGCGACTGCAGGAGAACCCGCTCCTGCAGCGCATCGCGGCGCTCCCTTTCTCGGCTGACCACCGCGCGCATGCGGGCGGCGGCATGGGTCACGTGCTGGCGGACGCCTTCCAGGTACGCGGTCACAATGGCACGCCGCGCGGCCTGCTCCTTGCGCACCAAGTCAGCTAGGGCGGCGGCGCCGGTCTCTTTCCTGCTGGCATTGGGGACGGAGCCCGTGCCGTCCGTACGCGCCTTTCCGCTTGCTGTTGCCGCGGCATGGCCGGCGCGCTGGGCAACGGCTTCGCGCAGTGCGCGTGACTGCTGCTCGTACCACGCGCGCTGCTCCGCCGCCATGGCGTGGAGGGCGGCGGCGTAGTACTGCTGCACGGCCTCCTCGCGACTTTCGTTGAGCGCCGCCTGCAGCGCTGCGTCGTGGGCGTCCGCCTCGGTGCGGGTCATGAGCCACAGCCTGTCTGACGCTGCCTTGGCGACGGCCGCGGACCCACCCGCGGCGGCCACCGCCGTGTCGTCCAGCTCACCAAGAACAAGCGCCACCTCCTGGTTCAGGAACATGCGGCTGCTCTCGTTCCAGATGCGGCTGGTACTGCTCTGCAGGGTGCAGGAGTGGCCCGTCTCGTCGTAGTGCGCGCGGGCGTGGTTGCGTCGTCCACGGCCGCAGCCCACGTACCCGCAGATCAGACACGCCCACAGGTCCTCGTAGGTCCCGCACCGCTCACAGCGGACGTCACTGAGAAGGCTGTAAAGAGAGAAGCGGCAGAGGGGGCACTCCGCCGAGGGCAGCTTGGCGTAGCAGCTGAGGTGGAAAACATGGTGGCAGAGCGTCACCAGACAGGGGTGGCTCACATTGGGCTCCACTTGGCAAATAGCACAGTGATCGTCGCTGCCACCACCACCACTGCCACTGCCAGGGGTCACGGCAGCGTGCGCGGGGGTGAGAGCGGGCGTCAGTGGTGGCGCGTTGCCTAAAGCTGCTGCTGCGAGCACATAAGGCGATGGCGGGGCTGGTGCACCAGCACCGATGCCACCGTTCTGCCCGAGGGGGGTACCACCAACAACATTGCCAGAGGGGCTGGGGATTCCACCCACACGTTGTGTGGTGGTGGTGGCGGACGAGGGTGCCAACAACGGACTGACGGCGTCTTCGCTGTTGCGGCTGACACCAGCTGCGGTGGCATGGCCGCTGAGGGTGTTCGAGAGGGAGGCCACCAAGGCAGGGTATCCTCCTTCGAGCCCGTGCAGTGCGGCGCGCACCAAACTCACGCGGCGGTCCGTGGCCGTCATCCCGGGCGAGGTGGGCAAAGGGCTGGCGGCTCCCATCGCTCGCATCGATTGCTGCTGCTGCTGCTCGTCGCCGTCGTCCATCACCCGCGAGGTGTTAGTGCGCAGCCGCAGCACAACGGGCTCGTCGAGGACGAATTCCAGCGGTGCCGCCACCCCCAGGGCGGCGCCCCTCTCCATGGTCGCCTTCAAGGCGGCGGCGCCGGCAGCGGTGCTGCACTTCACCAGGAGGCAGTAGGCGTGGATTTCACTCACAACATACCCCACCCGTGCGAACTGCACGATAGGAAGGGCAGCCGCTGCCGAAGAGGAGACGGCGGCATGCGTGGGGGTCGATGCACCAGCGGCGTCTGTCTTATCTGTCGATGGGGACGACGGTGGGTGATCCTGCGCCGTGCCTTGCGCCTCCAGTAGTCGCGCCACCACTGTCGCCAGCCCGGCCGTCACCGGCAGCGTGTGGAGGAGCAGCCACTCCGTGGGCTGCGCGGTGGTGCTGGGTGGCTGGAAGTGCAGCTCCACCGTCATGGAGGCGTCGCGGTCCAGCGCCGCCACCGCGCTGCGGGCAAACGTGGAGCGGCCCTCGGAGCTCGGGGACAGAGAGCGTCGGTTAGGTTGTCTCTGCATTGACTGAATATGTCTCTGTATGTTGTTTTTTTCCTCTGTGTGTACCGAATTTGTCCAAAAGGGAACGATGCCTCAAAGGAATCAAGAAGAATAATAAAGCAAAAATATCTGTGCTGCTTGCGAATGGTTCAGGCTTCTTCCGTGCGTAACGGTAACCCTTCACCTGAGTTGTTTATTATTTAAGCACGGAGGCACAGTGGAAGGAAGGAAGTGGTGGCGAGCGAACCAGAGAATGATACATGAGGAGCTCCGCACCCAGTACACCACATATGTGACTGTCGTCTACACCACGCAGGAAAGACAACACCCCGTTGCCAAAGGGGTACCCAGGAGTCCGCCACCGCCAGGAGGTCATGGCACTTGGTCCTGTCAAACGTAGTGCGCCGCGCTCTCGGACCGATGGAGACACCATCACCGTGTCTGACAGCATCGCATTCACACGCAAGGGTAACGTTGCCCTACAGGAACACAGAGCGCCGTCCCTTTATGATCCATGACGCATGGCTCGCGGCACCGCGGTGGGCCAGCGTGCCGGTCCGTGACATCACAGTGGGAGGAAGGGAGACGTCTGTGTGCCCGCAGAACACCTCATCCATGCGCATATTATTATTACTTTTTGCACCTCTTTTTTTCTTTTTCTTTTTAAGTTGAAAGTCAAAATGACAAATCACAAATCATACAAAGATGCGTGAAAGGAGAACGGTTGACTACCAACGTGCGTGGGGGGGGGGGGGGGGTCGAGGCGACGGCGAAGATGACGAGCACCATGCCTACGGAGAAGCCGGACTCGGCAGAA